>CM040432.1:41095569-41526177 GCA_022702705.1 Papilionanthe hookeriana x Papilionanthe teres
AACCCAGTGACAAACAGGTGCAAATTCTTTCTCGTCCCCTTATAAAGTCTAAGAAAGATTGGTTGTCATATGTTTAGTTTACTAAATCTCGTGAGCATCATAAACAAAATATCTTCCTAAATGATTGCATATACTCAAAGGTAATATCCCTATTATAATGAGTTTATGTTTCAAATATGTATCCTTCTGGATCTTAAATTTTGCAAAAAAGTTTAATGATTCTATAGGCTAGGCATGCTGTAAATTATGTTGAAAAGGTTAATACAACACACTTAAGAAAGTTACAAAGCCAACCACAATGAAAACCACAATTCTATCTTACCACATTACCAATCTAAGGAAGAAATAGGGGAAATTACTTACTACTCAAGGTAAAACTTATCAGCTTAAAATTTGAATTAGAAACTATACACCAAGTCTTACAGGGAAATCTAAGTAAAAATACAATCTTGATTGCACTTAGCTTTTTCCTTATATGAGCAAAACTATGAAATAGAATCATAAAGTTACACTCTTTCATCCTCTCAAATACTCTCCTTTCTTCTCTCTAAAACACCATGCAAATCTTCCTTAGCCTTCTCTCAAAATTCTTCACGTTCAAAATGAAAGAGAAGACCCTTATTCATTCGTTTGATGCTTTTATATACTTCTCTCGATGAAGAATCACGCCCAAATTACATCAACCGTAAAGTAAGGTGAGACGGTGCCTAGGCACTATTCTGTGGCATTTAAGCAATGGTTGTTGGAGTCTAGGTGTTGTAGTCGTGGAGCCTATTTTCAACACTCTCGGGATGAATTTCTAGGCATCGGGCTCTTTTTTTTTCCTGGGTACTTGTCTATGGAACCTACTTCTGCATCCAAGCTCCTGCTTTTTGAGTTCTCTATCTGGTGGATGAAAATTTCCTAGAATCATCTCCTTGGGCATCTACTTTCAGTATCTAGGGGTCTAGGCTTTGGTCTATGGTTGCCTTCTTTTTACATTCAAGCACTTAAGCACTGGCCTGCAGGCGCTTAGTTTCAGCATCCATGTTCCTGCTTTATGGTCCCTCACTTAGCATATGTTTGAATTTCTTTAGCTTCAGTGACTTCTCTTTCCTAAATCCTACAAGACACAACATGAATACCTTCCAAAGGCACATTAAATTAAATAAAAAAAATATTAAAATAAAGCAAAACACATACATGTCCTATGCATATCATATGATCGTATTTCTGAATGCATTTCTCCGGAGTTATCACCGCCCACCCACTCAAATTCAATCCTTACACAATCAGAGCACTCTGTTTTGCTACTCAAGTGGGTGGTGGAGCTATGGGAATTTGATATCTCGTATGTACTTTGCACTATGATCAAAGTACAAGTGATAGTTAATTTTCTAGCATACTTCTCCAAATAAATTGAACCAAGCGAAGAAACACCAACTGAAAGCCATATCTTGATCTTACATATTGATAGAGCTTCAAGCTAGGGCAGGGGCAAGACTCAGTCATTCTCTGACATGTCCTATTGGAGAATACGTCTACTATTCGATTCAAGTTGGGTTTGAAGTCATCAACAATTAGGCCGCATATAAGGCCTTTTTTGTCGGTCTGTGGCTTGCATACGAGATGGACGTCTGGAACATCTTAGTGAAGTCCGAATCACAGCTAGCTGTGACCTATTCAATCATTCCTTATTTATAAGGCTATGAGCATGGAAATCATGGGAGTATAATTATTAAGCTCTGAATATGAAAAAAAGGAATCTACTATTGAACTTAATTCTCTTATTCTTATCGCGACTGTCACTTTCAAGAAGTAAGAAGATCGAGAAACTAAATTATGTACATCAAATACACATTTATAAGAATCTCAAGAAAATCTAGTGGACGAGACTTACAGAGGAGTGCAACTAGGAGGGCCAGAGGTGAAAGACCAGGGGCCCAAAGATGGAAGACCAGGGGCCCACAAATGGATCATTAAAGGAAAATTGCCATAAAACCAAGGAGTCAACACCATAAGGCTAGGAGTTCACTAAAGGAATGCTGAAAGAACTACACGTCCACGTATGACCTCTCTAAGCTGAGGTTGAAGGCTGATTGAGTGAAGGTCATCTAAACCAAAGAATAGAGCCTATCAAGCCAAGCGGAGACATTGATTTATCTCCTGTCATCTCCCGACTCAAGGAGAGAATTTAGAATCAACAGCTTCCTCACATATGCCACTGAGATCACTCACTGAGGGCCGAGAACTAGCCATCATATAACTACACAACATTACCAAAGAATCACCTCGTCGAGGAGTAAGCCAATTTCAATTGCAGTAATTCACCCTCTAGTCTTGCTCTGCCGACAGGAGTTACTTATCTAGGGATCAATAGTCGGCGACTGGACTAATATAGCCGGTCGGCAAAACGAAGCCAACTGAATTAAGTTTTGTGAACCCAAAGATCATCAAGGTCTGATCAACAACAAAATTTATTGAAGGCAAACAAGCAAGTATTATCAAACTAAAACGGACAAACTCCAGCCACCGAGTCTTAGGGTGTTTAATGAAAGCCTATGTGTAAAACAAATAAAATATCTTGTAATGCCCCCATTAAACTAGGTGCAAATAAGTAACTTCATACATTGTACCCCCTCCTCTCATCTTCTATAAATAAGAGCATCATTTTCTCAAAAAAAGATTAATCAACAAATCAATTTACTGTTCAATATTGTGAACTTCTCTATTTATCTCAGTCTCCCTCTCTCATATGTCTTCCGCTCTATTCCCTTATTGTGATTCACTGAAAAAACACTCCACACACCAAAAAAAACACACACACACACATACAAAGATATATAGAAGATAAACAGATCCTCTGGGCTAATCTTCACAGTATTGGTAATCAACTGAATTCCCCCTGGCTAGTGGGAGTTGACTTTAACGATATTGGCTCTCTCGCAAAGAAGATTGGGGGCAGGTCTCCTAGCTTTGCAAAAATGACTACCTTCAATGATAATATACAAGCTGCAAATTTATTTGATATTGGTTTCAGGGGTCCATCCTTCACTTAGAAAAGAGGAAAGATTTGGGGAAGGCTAGACAGGATATTGGTGAACCACAGCTGACTTTCAAATTAGTTACTCACTTATGTGAGTCACCTCTGTCTTGTTGGGTCTGATCATAGGCTACTACTCATCTCCATTACCTCCCCCCAATCACTAAAGCTCCCCCCCTCACCCCCGCATTAAGATACCTGAATGTGTGGTCTACTCATGCTGATTTCAAAACTTTGTATCCAACCAATGGTGTGATATTGATCATCCCTACCCTCTAATTATGTTGAGTCTCTTGCAGACCAAACTCAGCAAATCACTTAGACAATGGATCTGGAATGTTTTTGGAGATATTTTTCAAGATGTTACTAAGGCAGAAAGAGAGGTCACAATTCTGGAAGCTGAAGCCCAAGCTGGTATTTCTAATGAGGAACATCTACTCTCAGCACAAAATAACCTCATGATTTCCACTGAAAGACAGGAATTGTTGCTACAACAAAAAGCTGCCATTAACCATTTCATCAATGGGGACAAGAACACTAAATATTACCATGCTTACATTAAATACAGAAGAAAGTGTAATAATATCCATTCCATTCTATCTGATGAGGGCAGGAAACTCCAGGATATCTCTGAAATAGCCCAGGAAGCTGTGAACCTTTACAAGAAGTTACTCAACCACACCAATGTGCACAGAATGCCTGTAGATACTTCCTTCTTTCAAGAAGAGTTTCAGTATACCAACAACCTGGACCTTACAGCAATCCCTTCAGAGCATGAAATCTGGATTGCCATCAGCTCAGTGGATAGTTCCAAAACTGCTGGGCCACATGGTTACATTGCAAATTTCTATAAAAAAAAAGCCTGGAATTTGGTTAAGAGGGATGTGGTAGCAGCTATCCAAAGTTTTTTCCAAGGTCATCCTCTCCCAAGTTCATTCAGTGCATCTAGTTTTGTGCTGGTCCCTAAAAATAACATCCTGCAGAAATGGGAACATTACAGACCAATATGCCATACCTCTGTGATAAGTAAGACAATCAGCAAACTTATGGTGGGGAGACTCCAACCACAACTTGACCATCTGATTTTTCCAAACCAATCTGCATTTTTTAAAGGAAGATCTATCTTTGATAATGTTCTTCTTGCACAGGAGCTACTTTTGGATCTGGAAAAGGCACATAGGAGGGGCAACTTGATCTACAAATTGGATATCTAAAAGGCTTATGACACTATAAATTGGGAGTTTATTATGGAAGTTCTCACTGCTAGAGGTTTCAATTCTCAGTTCTGTAATTTCATCAGAAGGTGGTTGCAATCTAATGAGCACTCCATTCTGATTAATGGCCAAGCTAGGGACAATTTCAAAGCAACTAGAGGACTTAAACAAGGAGATCCACTCTCTCCAACCATCTTCATCCTTACCTTGAACTATTTCTCTAGAATGATTGATAGAGCTATTCTTAATCAAAACTACTCCAGGTATCATCAAAAATCCAATATTGCTATCTCACATCTCATTTATGCAGATGACATAATGCTCTTCTCAAGTGCCCATAGAAATGCTGTCAAAAAAGTGAAACAATGCCTGGAATTGTTTCAAGCACAGTCAGGTATGGTGTTTAACCTTGATAAATGTCAATTGATCTTCTCTAAAAAGACCACTGCTCCCACCAAGCATTGGATAATGGCATATAATAGGTTCTCCAGCAGCACCCTTCCTATTAAATATTTGGGGGTCCACCTCATCATAGGAAGGGCAAAGCAAATCCAATTTGATGACATTCTTACCAAGGTTAATTCTCAACTTAACTGTTTGACTAAGTCTTTCTTATCCAATGGAGGAAGAATTACTTTGCTCAAGAGCATCCTTACCACATTCCCTTATTACATGCTACAAATGATAACCATGAAAAAAAGTACTCAATTGCAATTGGAAAGGGCATTCAACAGATTTGTATGGTCTGGCCAGAGAAAACAACTACATTAGGCTTCATGGCAAAAGGTTACTAAGCCAGTCTTGGCTGGTGGACTGGGTTTCAAAGGCCTTCATCATAGCCTGCAGTCAACCTTTGTAAACTATGGATTCACTTTAGAGGTCAGACCTCCTTTTGGGCCAAATTCATGAAATGGAAGAACTGCAGACACATTCATCCTTCCCTTGCAGTTAGAAAATTGGGGGATTCTAAAATATGGGTTAAGATCCTAAAAAATAGAAATACTGCTGAGGAATTATTTATCTGGGATTTGGGTAATTGAGAGATTAATTTTTCATATAAACAATTTTTTTTTAATACTTTTTCAAACAAAAAACACTTTTCACACAAAAACAGTTTTTATAACACCACAGTTTTCCAAGTCTAAGCCTAATTACTTCAACTAAAATTCTTCTAAAGTTCTTACAGAAGCTTCCCCGGAAACGGCTCCAAAAACTTGACCCGACCCACAATTACGCAGTAATTTAACTTCCAAAAGATGGCCAAATACTTTACCTAATTTATAAATAGCGGCTAGTGTGCAAAAGCGTAAATGATATAAAAATTAGAAAATATTTTACACACTAGAGGTACTACGCAAACATACGTATCGCTTCAAGTAATATAGAGTTTTCTTTAAAAACCCCAGTATTGATCCTACGAGGAAGTGAAGTAAGAGGTCTTTAGTCAAATTCTAGTCTAATACTAATAGTCCTTAGTTTGGAATGTCAATTAAAATTGTGTTTTATCTAGCAACTACTCCTAAATGCAAGTGTTAAATGTAAATATAGTAACTATAACTAAGTGCAAATAATAATTCTAAAGATAACCATTTTTGGAAGATTTGGTTTGGAGAATTTTGAGATACTAAAAACTACTATTCTTATGTAATGAAATGGATAATGTATAGGAATGAGATGCATTAAATATTGTATGTGCTAAATAGGAGCAATCTTATTCTTTACCCTTTGGTCCAGGCATAAAAAACATTGACTAATCCTATGCTTAGTTCATCGAATCCGTAGCTAGGTCGGGAGGATACCAGCTCTCACTTCGGAGCTCCCATGTTCCCCTCACCTGAGGGCTAACATCTACACTTCAGCACCCAAACGATAGGACCAAACTGAGGAATTTAGTCTGTCACTCTAATATCTCCAATTCTACGCCCGATAATTATATTTCCCTATTTATTTGCATTCAATCCCCATGAACTTCACCATCCATGGAATTTGAATGTAGTTCCACTTTGTTGAGAATTACATATGCCCTTTCGGGACTTAACGCAATTACAACGAATTTTAACACTACAATGGGCCCTTATTGCAATGTAAATGAAGTGCAAGTAAAAACCATCACATTTATAATTAAAACATCTTTTAGCAAGCATCCCAATATCCTAAACATGAATCTTACTCATTGCAAAAGAAAACTAAAATGAAAAAAATGGCATAATCTTCTCATGCCACTATTTCCAAAGAAGAGAAAAAGTAAGAGAGATGAGTCACAAAGCACGAATAAAACACAATGGAAACTTCATTTAAACAAAGCAAATCCACTATATAAGTGTTTACAAAATCATAAGAAAATGAAGAACAATACTTAGTTTTTTCCCTTTGAAGGAAAGATGAAGATCTCTCCCACAAAGTCTCCCGTCGATCCATGCAATGTTAGTGCAATCCCTTACAAATTCTCTCAAAATCTCCTCTCCAATCTTTCCAAAAGGGTAGAAATCTACATTTCTACTCTTAATCTAAGAATCCTAAACATTCTCCAAGTTTTTCCTAAGATTCCTCTCCTTTTTCTCTACTTATTCTCTTCTTTTCTCTTTTTCTTTTCTAACCTAAATTCACCATTTTAAAGAGTATGGACGAATTCCTAAGAGTTCCCTTATGCACCCCTCCAAAAAAGCGTCCAAATACGTTGAATTTCAGCCCAAAACAGCCAAAAGTCGGTCTAGAATCTTTCTGGGCGCTGTCGGCGGGCTTGAGCACGCTGTCAGTGAGCTTTTCAGCCATATTTCAGCCTTCTCAAGAAAATCCCACTGTTGGCGAGCTCGAGGCCGCTGTCAGCGAGCAGGCTGTTGTGCAACTCCACCGTTTTGCTCTGTTGGCTCTGTTTTAGCTCTAATTCGCCTCATTTTAGTTGCGTTGCGTTTGTAACAGATAGCCCTACAAAATAAGCATAAAAACAACATTTCTTTAAAGTGTAATCTCATTTAAAAATATGCAAGAAGTGTAAAAGAGATTAAGCATCGAAATACTTATCGAAATGTGTCAAGGCAGAATTTTCTTTTTCGCTCGTTTTTTCTCCAAATTGCACCGTTTTTGCTTCTTTTTACTTCAATCACCATTTTTGGTACCTAAGACCAAAAATCATACAAAATACCTTCCTTTAAAGTGCAATATCATAAAAAATAAGTAAAATCATATAGCAAAAAGCATATATTTTTTGCCTGGGTCAAAATCCCCGAAACTTAACTGTTACTTGTCCTCAAGTAACCTTTTTACTACATAAAAAATATAACACAAGGTAATGTACTTTTCACCTGTAAGACACTAAAATTTTTCATTAAAAAGAATAGATTGGTTAAACTTTTAGAAAGAAATTTAGTAACACGGGTTAACACTACAAGTATAAGAATAGTCAACAATCAAGTCTAAGGGTTCTAGTCTTCTATTTATTTCAAGATAAACCATAATTTGTTACATTAAGAATGCCTTGAAAGATTATTTGAAAAAGGAGTTCATGCAAACTTCATCAGAATGTAGGCCAATACTTTAAATATAAATTCAGAAATGAATCAAGTTCTCCCTTTAGGGTGATTTAAGTGAAGCCAATTTTTGATTAGGCATCTCCTCAAAAATATTTTTCTCTTTTTTTTTCTCTTCTTTCAGGATCATTTTCAATCCCCTTTTTTTACTCTCTTTTTTTTTTCTCTTTTTTTTAATGAGGATTACTATATCTAGAGAGCCTATAATGATTTCGAACTTTACTCTCCTCTTTCTAAAGTTCAAACTTGAAACACATCCTTACTTTATAACTAGGTATGAACTTTATTATTCATCATAAAGTCACAATCTCTTTTTAACACACAATACTTTAAGTCTCTTAATATTTTAAAAATACAGTTTTCTTTACTTTAAATAGTTAACTATAATCAAATTCTTTCATACTAAATATCTTATTCCTATAAAATTAACTTTTATTACTAAAAACTTTCATACAATCCTTCCATAATAATCATCTAAAATAAAAAGTTTTAGTTATCTCAAGCGAGGTTCAACTGCCAGAAGTTATGCTAATAATTTTTGAAAATATAACAATTGAGAACAAATAAGAGTTAATATTTTTCTTCCCCTCAAACTTAAATTTCAAAAATATTTTGCAATTAATTCCATAAAATATAGCAGGAAGAAAAACTAAAGGTTGAATCTACTTACTACTACAACATCTTATCAAATTCATATACATGCATAATCAGTATAGAATGACTATAAAAGAAAGTAAATCTAACCTAAACATGCTTGTAATAAAATTACACTAAAAGAAAGTATTTTCACTTTAAATTTTTTTTTTTCTTCCTACCCTCAAATTTAATTTTTAACATATATAGCATTTAGTACAGAAAATATAAGCAGGAAGAAAACAGTTCAGAAATTCTATCTATCACAGATGTCTGTCAAATCCATTTGCAAGTATTCATTAGGACATAACAATATGCAGCAAAAAGTAAATCTAAACTAATCATGCCAAAATGAAATTTACTAAATAAAAGTCAAACTAGCATAGCATGTATCAGCAAGGGAATATAAAAATGTTCTTCAATTATTATATAAAATTGTAACACAAACATAAACACACATAAGATAAATGAGGTCAATTCTTCCATTAACTCATCACATCACATTGATTTACTTCCAATTTCAAACGAAGTCACTACACTAATAAATTAGGTACTTTCAAATGATTTTATAGATTATAATCCCAAAGATAAGATTATCCTTGATAAATTGGTTTCCGGACACAAATTTTAAGCATCATCTAATCCCTATAACTAAGCACCCTAACAGTTATAAAGATAGTGTAAGATCATCTACATGGTATTCATCAAATAGGTTTGCGACTCCTACCTAATGAAAATAAAGTTGCAGAAAGGAAGTAACAAATTAAGATGGAACTATCAATGTTCTAAATTCAAGATTTCTCTCGTAAAACTCAAGTCTGGGTGAGACTCAAGTCATAGTGGACTCGTTAATCCAATTAATACAAGAGATCAAGTCTAGCCATAATAAGAAGTTAAGGAATCACCTTCCTCATGACACACAAAGATTAAACTACTAACGATCCAAACATCTACCAACAACAATCAAATTGATCAATCCACTATAAAGCAAATACAATAGATCACTAACAATCATGACTCTCAAGCACACTAAATCAAAGCACACTAATAACTATGGGTTGCCTCCCATAAAGCACTTGGTTTTAATGTGGTGGGCTCGACAAATGATTCCACCTGGATCAAAATTCCAATTATGTAATCCTCGATCAATCTCCCAATCATTTCTAAATCCAGAGATTCCTATAAAATCCTCAAATTTTAATTTTTCATTCAGATCTTCCTTTTCAGATTGATTTATATCATTGTTCCTAATATTTCTTTCTAGATCCAATATTCTTCTATTGATTTTTTGAAATTGCATATTAATATCATCCTTGAAATTTATAAGAAATGGATCTTTATAATATACTTTAATATCTCTCAAATTTTGGATCAGATTCTCTTTGACAATTCAGATTTTGGATCAATATCTTCTATATTACTCTTCTGTTTCAAGTTATATTACAATTCTTCCCCTTTATAATTATTAAATGATGGAGGATCTATCTTATTTAAGTAAATGGGTTTTTCTAATTCCTTAGGAATTTCTTCCAATGGTCTTCCAATATCCTTACCCTCTTTTCTCAAGTCAAAGTTCTTTTGAAATATATCCTCAAATTCTCTTCCAGATCCTAGTTCAATAATTTTATCTTGTTCGTCATTTAATTCAAGTTTTTCTTGTGATTGAGTCGATTCTAAATATATAAAGACTGGTTGTGTAGATGAATTCCTTAAATAGATAGGCTTTAAAATTGTATGGGGTACATCCATCTTTAGCTCATGAGATTTTTCAACAGATGGAATTAAAAGTTTACTATTTTTGGTAGCGTTCATCATTTCACACCTTTCTTGAACATACATACAGTCTTATTTAAATAACGTTTTCGAATCATCATGAAAGTCTATTTCGATCTCATCTGTTAACTTACTCTCAAAATTTTTTTGAAAATGTTCTTTACTTAGATAATCAATTTCATCTATCAAAAAACAATAATCATATTTTATCTCAGTTGGATATTTCATAGTATTTAATACATCAAAAGTGACTTCATGTTCATTAATATTCATAGTCAACTCTCCTTTTTGCACATCTATCATATCTTGTCCAGTAATAAGGAAAGGTCTCCCTAAAATAATTGGAATTTCTTTATCTTCCTCAATATCTAATACAGTAAAGTCCAAAGGAAAGATTTTTTATCCACTTTAACAAGCACGTCTTCTATAACTTCTTTTGGATAAATGATAGATCGATTAGCTAACAGAACGGTTACAGTAGTGGGAGAAATATCGATTAAACCTAACCTTCTAAATATAGATAAAGTCATCACATTAGTGCTCACTCCTAAATCACATAAAGCTTTTCCACATAATATTTTTTCAATTACACAAGGAATTGTAAATCTACAAGGATCTTTAAGTTTCTGAGGAAAAGTTTTCTGAAGTATAGCGCTGCACTCCTCACTTAATGCAACTATCTCGTAATCCTCAAATTTTCTTTTCTTGTTTAATATGTCCTTCATAAACTTTGCATAACTTGGCATCTGTTCCAAAACTTCAGTGAAAGGAATATTTATCGTTATCTTCTTAAGTACTTTAATGAACTTTGAAAATTTTTTATCCAACTCATGTTGTCTAAGTCTTTGAGGAAATGGAGGTGGTGGTCTTTCCAAACTGATTTTACTTGGAGATATTAATTTTTCCAGATCCTTAGAAACACTTTCTTCAAGTTTTTTAGTTTTTTTTGTTTCTCTCACAACATCTTTCTCTTTTCTAACCACATCCTCTATCTCTCTTCCATTTTTTAATTGAACAGCTTCTACTTCTTCATTAGTGTTCTCCTTAGGGTTGATCTCAATGATGCTAGGAAGTGTTCCTTGAGGTCTATTGCTAAGCGAATTAGCAATTTGTCCCATTTTATTCTCTATGTTTCTAATCGCAGCATTTTGACTTTGCAACTAGTTTCATATTTGCAATACCACTTCTTCCATAGACGTCTTCTTATCCTCAAATTGTTGATCATCTTTAGAGTCCGGTGGATATAAAGGTCTATAGTTTGTGTTCACCTGATTATTCCAACTTCCATTAGGATTTGCATAACTATTTTCCCATTGTTAGTTTCCACCATCAGTAGTATGATTCTAATTAAATTTAGGATGGTTCTCCCAACATGGGTTGTAAAAGTTAGAATATGGGTTGTTTATGGTATTTAAAGCATAATATGATAAGTTAGAATCAATCATATGCCCTAATGAGCTTTCCTCACTTACTAGAGTAAATTGAGGTTGGTTCATTCCAAATTGGTCCAACTTCGTTGATATTGCAACAACCTGAGATGCAAGAATTGCAATCGCATCAGTATCATGAACACTAGCTACATCTTTATGATTTACCCTTGCAGAGGGCCATTGAAATTCATTTGTAGTCATTTCTTTAATTAATGCATACGCTTCATCAAATGGTTTAACATTAATGATCCACCTGCGGCAGCATCAATTATAGACCTAAGGGATCCTACTAACCAATTGTAAAAAGTTTGAATGATTAACCAATCGGGCAGAGCATGGTGTGGACACTTTCTTAGGAGTTCCTTAAATCTTTCCCAAGCTTCGTATATTGATTCCCCTTCATGCTGACAAAATGAGATAATATCGTTTCTAAGTTTAGTAGTCCTTGAAGGTGGAAAATACTTAGCTAGGAATTTTTGAGTTAACTCCTCCCAATTTTTAATAGAGCCAGGTGTTAATGAGTATAACCACATTTTAGCCTGATCCCTTAGTGAGAAAGGAAAAAGCCTCAGTCTAACAGCATCATCTGACATACCGTTATAAAGAAATGTATCACAAAGTTCTAGAAAATTTGATAAGTGTAAATAGGGAACCTCCAAAGGAGTTTCTCTAAACTGATTGTTCTGCACCAGTTAGATAATCTCAGGATTTATTTCAAACGAGTCAGCTTCTACGACAGGGTTTTGTATACTGGAGTGAATTTTATCAGTCGTAAGATTTACATAATCCTTTAATGAAATAAGATGATTTTCCAAGTTATTATCTTGAAATTTTTCCATTTCTAGTTTTTTGAGTCCTTTCTATATTTTTATTTTTTTATTTTTTTTATTTTTTTCAAACTCGGGATCATAAGGTACAAGTCTTGCAGATCTTTTGTTTCGCATACATAACACAACAAACAATACATTAAAAATTAAATAAATAATAGATGAAATATATTCACCACAACAAAACATTTCCACGAACACCTTATTTTTCATATAAACAATTTTTTTAATACTTTTTCAAACAAAAAACACTTTTCACACAAAAACAGTTTTTACGACACCACAATTTTCCAAGTCTAAGCCTAATTACTTCAACTAAAATTCTTCTGAAGTTCTTACCGAAGCTTCCCCGGCAACGGCGCCAAAAACTTGATCCGACCCTCAATTACACAGTAATTTAACTTCCAAAAGATGGCCAAATACTTAACCAAGTTTATAAATAGTGACTAGTGTGCAAAATCGTAAATGATATAAAAAATTAGAAAATATTTTACACACTAGGGGTGCTACGCAAGTATACGTATCGCTTCAAGTAATATAGAGTTTTCTTTAAAAACCCCAGTATCGATCCCACGATGAAGTGAAGTAAGAGGTCTTTAGTCAAATTCTAGTCTACTACTAATAGTCCTTAGTTTGGAATGTCAATTAAAATTGTATTTTATCTAGCAACTACTCCTAAATGTAAGTGTTAAATGTAAATATAGTAACTACAACTAAGTGCAAATAATAATTCTAAAGATAACCCTTTTTTAAAGATTTGGTTTAGAGAATTTTGAGATACTAAAAACTACTATTCTTATGTAATGAAATGGATAATGTATAGGAATGAGATGCATTAAATATTGTATGTGCAAAGAAGGAGCAATCCTATTCTTTACCCTTTAGTCCAGGCATAAAGAACATTTACTAATCCTATGCTTGGTTACTGAATCTGCGGCTAGGCTAGGAGGATACCGACTCTCACTTTAGAGCTTCCACGTTCCCCTCGCCTGAGGGCTAATATCTAAACTTCAGCACCCAAACGATAGGACCAAATTGAGGATTTTAGTCTGTCACTCTAAAATCTCCAATTCTACGCCCGATAATTATATTTCCCTATTTATTTGCATTCAATCCCCATGAACTTTACTATCCATGGAATTTGAATGTAGTTCCACTTTGTTGAGAATTACATATGCCCTTTCGGGACTTAACCCAATTACAACGAATTTTAACACTACAATGGGCCCTTATTGCAATTTAAATGAAGTGCAAGTAAAAGCCATCACATTTATAATTAAAACATCTTTTAGCAAGCATCTTAATATCATAAACATGAATCCTACTCATTGCAAAAGAAAAGTAAAATGAAAAGAATGACATAATCTTCTCATGCCACTATTTCCAAAGAAGAAGAAAGATTAATAGAGATTCGTCACAAAGCACGAAGAAAACACAACGAAAACTTCATTTAAACAAAGCAAAGACACTATGTAAGTGTTTACAAAATCATAAGAAAATGAAGAACAATACTTACCTTTTTCCCTTTGAAAGAAAGATGAAGATCTCTCCCACAAAGTCTCCCGTCGATACATGCAATGCTAGTGCAATCCCTTACAAATTCTCTCGAAATCTCCTCTCCAATCTCTCCAAAAGGGTAGAAATCTACATTTCTACTCTTAATCTAAGAATCCTAAACATTCTCCAAGTTTTTCCTAATATTCCTCTCTTTTTTCTCTACTTTTTCTTTTCTTTTCTTTTATCTTTCTATTTTCTAACCTAAATTCACCATTTTAAAGAGTATGGACGAATTCCTAAGAGTTCCCTTAAGCACCCCTTCAAAAAAGCATCCAAATACATTGAATTTCGACCCAAAACCATCAAAAGTCGGTCTAGAATCTTCCCGGGATCTACTGGCGGACCCGAGGGCGCTGTCGGCGAGCTTTTCGGCCATATTTCTGCCTTCTCGGGAAAATCCCGCTATCAGAGAGCTCGAGGCATCCGTTGGCTAGCAGGCTGCTGCACAGCTCCACCGTTTTGCTCCGTTTGGCTCCGTTTTAGCGCTGATTGGCCCCGTTTCAGTTGTGTTGCGTTCGTAACAGTTAGCCTTACAAAATAAGCATAAAAAAAACATTTATTTAAAGTGTAATCTCATTCAAAAATAAGTAAGAAGTGTAAAAGAGATTAAGCATCGAAAGACTTATCGAAAGGTGTCAAGGCAGAATTTGCTTTCTTGCTCATTTTTGCTCCAAATTGCACCGTTTTGCTTCTTTTTGCTCCAATCACCATTTTTTGTACCTAAACCAAAGATCATACAAAATAAATTCTTTTAAAGTGCAATATCATAAAAAATAAGTAAAATTATATAGCAAAAAACATAAATTTTTTCCTTGGGTCACCCACCTAAGGGCTATTTTACAAGATCACTCAGCCAATCAGATCTCTACTATTAAATTCAATAGAGGCGGACCTGATAAAATTAATTAGAAAATTTATCATCTACAGAGTATAACCAAAGCCATCTATAGTAAATCTTATCATTGGTCTGCTGTATCTTGGGGAAAATTAATCTGGGGTAAGTTCCTGTCCCCATCTATGTCATTTTTCTGTTGGAGAGCTTTCCACAATATAATCCCTACAGATGACATACTTAAAATGAAAGGACTGAGGGGACCTTCCAGGTGTATGTTGTGTCAAAATCAGGAAGAATCCATCCCTCATTTATTTTTTAGATGTTCAATTTCCCAAGCTGTTTGGAAGGAATTGTGTCTTATCTGAATAAGGGGAGAACCACCATTCAATAGGAACAATTCCATACCTGTTGGCGAAACTGGAATGATCACAAGCTCCACACAATACATTTCATTGTGATTTGGTTTCTTTGGATGGCCAGAAATCACACTAATTTTGAGGGAATTCCTGCTACTATTTCTAAGGTGGTGGGAAACTGTAAATCATACTTAAGCAAGATTATCACTTACAAGAGGTTCCCTAATATTCTTCAAGTGCTCTACCAATTCGTAGAAGTTTCTCCTCCCCTTGTCAAAACTGTTAGATGGCAGCCCCCTTCCTGCCCTACCATCAAAATCAACACTGATGGTAGTTTCTCTAAAGTTAGTCTTTGGAGTGGGGGAGTCTTCCGAAATCACCTTGGAAAGTGTCTCTTGTATTTTCATGCCTCTATTGAAGCCCAAGATGCATTTGAAGCTGAACTAATTGTTGTGCATTAGGCACTACAATTAGCTTGGAAAGCCTCATGTACCAAAATTTGGATCGAAGTGGACTCCACTGTGCTACTGAACAGTCTTGAAAGGGCTACCCATACAAATTGAAATCATAACTACTGGTTACAGCAAATCCAAAACATCAGACCCCCTCAGGCCAAATTTTCCTTCATTTTCAGGGAGGGTAATAAGCTAGCAAACTGGCTAGCTTGTACTGGTGCTGCTACTATGGAGGTATTAGTTTCACAATTCCCCCCTACTGCCTTACAACTTCTGCTAGCTGGGGACACCTTGAGTATTCCCCGTCTTAGAATGAAAAACTCTCCATAAATCTGATTTCCACCGGCCCAATAGCTGATGCACTCTTCTAGGCCTGTCAACCACTTTTTGTCTGCTATCTTCTGGTGTCTGGGTTTTTGAGTGGGTTTTTTGCTTATTTCTTTTTTGGTAGTCCTGTATTAGGCAAAGTCTGTTCTGACTAGCCTTTTTCTTTGGTTATGGGTGGGATTTTGGTTCCACTAGTTGGTGTGGGAGCCATCCCCCCCCTTTTTTTCTGTTTTGTAACTACTTTTGCTAAAACATGTATGGAGCAGGAGCTCCTTTTCTTTATATATATATATATATATATATATATATATATATATATATATATATATATATATATAAAGTTTGATGAGTTAATATATATATGGGGACTCATCGTCTTCGTTGCTCTGCTAGGGTTTCGCCTCATGGTGAACCCTAGCGTCGATCGTCGTCATCTTCATCGTCGACTGGCTTGCAGTGCATCTTCATCGTCCCGGTGGAAGAGCTCGCTTCTAGTCTCAAGCTGCCCCTGCCGTTCACGGCGCGTTTCATCCTGAAGGTTTCGAGCGGCTCTAACTTGCCTGCCGGCTCTATTCGCTTCGCTGTCTGGCGGAGCAACTTCGTCATCTTAGACGGAATCTCTTGCTCGGCCTGCTGGATCGTGCCGAGTTGCTCAACTACAGCTCGTGGCATCGTCGTCTGCAGGATTCCCGTCGAGACTTCGACTGTGGTTTCGCAGCCTGATCATGACGGCTGCTCCTGCCCTCTGGTGGAGAGGGTCTGTTCGTGACCGCTGCCCCTGCTTGACGCCGACTGCTGCTCCATCTGGCTGCGAGGATCTACTCGATGTTGTTTGTTTCAGTTCAGTCCCCCTTTGTTGCGGTTGTTTCAAGTGGTCTGGAGGCAGACTTTTTGCACCAGGGGCCGCTAGATCTGTGATATCTTTCTGTGTTCATGGCAACTAAGGCTTCTTATGCTGATGCTGTGGGCAACAATTCCCAAAAAAACCTTGATCATCTCTTTTTTCCACAAGAATTTCATGATACTGCTGCTGGGAAAATACAGGGCGATTTTATCCAGCCGATAGGTGTTAAAGATGGGAAACCTGCTGTTTTCTTCACCACCCTGGAAATGAAGGTTCTCTCCGATGATATCAAGTTTACTTTAGTTGGGAAATTCCAATTTGGTCACCCCAAGATGGAATTAGTTAGAAAATTTTTTGAGAATCTGAAACTTATTGGAGCATGGAAATTGGGAGTTTTGGATGGCAGACA
This sequence comes from Papilionanthe hookeriana x Papilionanthe teres, assembly GCA_022702705.1. Lineage (NCBI taxonomy): Eukaryota > Viridiplantae > Streptophyta > Magnoliopsida > Asparagales > Orchidaceae > Papilionanthe > Papilionanthe hookeriana x Papilionanthe teres. The sequence goes on from CM040432.1 coordinate 41,112,779, forward strand.
CTTACTTATTCGAATACAAAAAGAAGAAGATTATGTGAGAATATTTGCTCAACAATCTGTTTTGGTTGTTGGCACACATATGAAGCTTATCAAATGGACTTTTGATTTTGACCCATCTAAGGAACCTCCTATCGTTCCTATGTGGTTCAATCTTCCGGGACTCTCCTTTCATTTGTACAATCGACGTGCCTTGTACAACATAAGTTAAGCTCTTAGTACTCCTCTCAGAGTTGATTCACCTACTATTGATAGGGTCTCGCCACGTGGTGCCAGGGTTCAGGTGGAGAGGCATTTCACTCTTCCAGATGTAGATCGTTTTTGGATCACTGATGGTGCGGATGGATTTTGGCAGGAGGCTGTGGTGGAGAATAGGCCTCTCTTTTGCCAGCATTGCAAAATATTCAGGCACATTAGGGACACTTGCTATAGATTGCATCCTCCCTTAAGGAAAAGGTCTTCTGGACCTTCTTCTGCTGTTGGTACTTCCCAACATAGAGTCGACGCTACCCTGGCTCAAGTGAATAGGGTAACAACTGATGTTGATAACAGTTTAATCTCAGCTGACATGGCTGTCGGGGAGACTCCTCAGCCGGTTACACAAATTGTCACTCCGGTGGCTACAGTGGTTACTGAACAAGCGGGAAGTGTGGCACTTCCTACTGTGGGGGAGCAAGCCATCCAGGGGACTACTTTAGCCGTCCGCTCTAACAGATACATCCAAACTTTCAGTAGGAAAAGAAGAAATCCTCAACCAAATGCTGAACCCACCGGTACGAATCTAATGTATCAGCCATCGGAAGAGGAAGGAGCAGAAGAAGCAGTAAAGGAAGAAGATGATGATGAAGATTTGTAGGTTTATCATTCTCGATGGAAGAAGAAGCCTGGGGAGACACTTATAATTGATGATACTTTGGTGACTCAGGGCTATGGAGTAGCATTAAAGAAATTACTTTATGATTCACCAAGGAACAGAGCGAGAATATCACTTTCTCACTCTTGACGTTGTTTGTGAACTTTTCTGTTATGATCTTTTGGTTATTTTTATTAAGCATTGTATCGTAGGGGTAGGGCTCCATGGACCCTCTCCTCAAACTTCATGAATCGCTTTTATATCAATATAGGCCCTAGGGCTTTGGAAATATATATATATATATATATATATATATATATATATATATATATAGTTGTGCCACTGGCCGTGACCCATTGGTAGAGCAGCCTCTTTGAACATAAGTCCCCTCAGATCAATAGTTCGAATCCCCATCTGGCCAGTTTGCCAGTAGTAAAGGTGGCCGTCGAATAGTTAAGACACATGAAAGTAGTCGAGGGCTCGTATGATAAACTGCTATATATATATAGTAGACTTCCACTTGTTCAACAATTTGAACTCGACGCGATTAAACTCGAATCTTTTTTAGAAACTTGAAGCTCAAGTCAACTAAATATGAATGCAGCAAAATTATTTTAAATTAAAAGCTCAAGTTTTAAAAGTAATTTTGAGCCCACTTCACACGGCAGCCCTATCATCAATAAGCATCATGAAATATATTTGGCAGTCCTACCAAATTGGCTTAAGCATGATCTACTCCACCATTAACCAGACAACTCGAGAAAAACACAAAAAGGGGCGCACAACTTTTATGTATTTGCATATCTCACACCTAAACTTTCATATTTAGATGCGTAACATTTTGGTGCTTTAAATATAGACATAAAAATCTGTAGTTTTCAATTTTAAAAATTTATAATATTACTTTTTCTTTGTGATATTAAAGATTTGAGTTCTTTCTGTATAAATATAAAAGTTTCGGCGTAAGCTATGTAAATACATAAGAATTTTGTGCTATGTATGTAAATCCCAAAAGAAATAATAATATCAAGGCAAATAAGAAGAATAGCGAGAAACCCCAGAAACGGGTTTGCTGCATTGATGTGATGGCTTTAAAAGAGGCCAACAGATACACAAGGCCTAATGAGAAAAAGGAAAATTCTTTCTACACACAACAACCTCCAACATACGCATATTGAGTGCAATATTAATAACCAGGAGTTGGAGGGAGGATGAAGTACATGGTGAAGAATTGATCATCTCTGAGAGAAGACAGTGGCGAGACCCTTATCAACCGTTAATTGGATCGGAGGTCCATAAGACATTATATATCCTTCTTGACCACACAAGTCTATTCCTTCTCCAAGAGCAACAACTTCACCATCAACGTCTACAATGCCTCCCTTTCTGGGGTCCCCCACACGGTTGCCGGGAACCAGCTTAAATGCTTTCACCTGAATCATTAATGCTAAATGTCTTTAGACTAGTGAAGACTACATTTGATTTATAAAAATTAAGTTTTAAAAAACAATGAAATTTGATATATAATTCATTTTTGTTGGATGAAGAGTCTAGACTACATTTGATTTATAAAAAATTAAGTTTTAAAAAACTATGAAATTTGTTATATAATTCATTTTTGTTGGATGAAGATGGCATTGATTTCCCCTGAAATAGAGTGATTTTTTTTTTCTTTTATATCATTGTTTTAGAATCTACATTTTCATGTTTTGCATCCAAGTAGCCAAATAAGCCCTCAGAGGAGTTCTGGTAGAGTAAGAAGAAATCCAGGTGTTTTCTGGAGGTCTCACCTTCAGGTACATCACATATGGTGATTTAATATGGGTTCCATCTTTCATCTTCAGCAATATTGATATAAGAGCGGATTTGGGGCAGTCTTTGATCACAACCAAGTCCAGGTAGCCATCAGAAAACTGCAACGAAAACAATTTAATCACATGAAAAGGCATACAAGAAGTAAACATTAGCAGCAATCCGAATGGATGCAGAAATTATACTAATTCCACAGCAGACGGAAATGATCGACCAATAGTGACTGCAACTTATGCAAAATTCAAAAAATCAAATGCAATAAAAACTATAAGTAACAACAATCTTTTTTTCCTTTTTTCTTCTTTTATATAAAGCAGTAAAATCCTAGAAACCTGCATATGCAGCTCAAATATTACATGCAGGAATCCTTCGGTTATAAACTTTTAGAAGAGAAGAATACGCCTGGGCTTATAGATAATCAAATTGAGACAAAACTAAGTTGATTAATTGTCAATGAGTCCTAACAGCATGTTTCAAGTCCATATGGCCTGCTCTATATGGATAAAGAACAAATCCTAAACAAAATAATGGTGAAGACGGAATACCTTGGCTTCAGGTGCTGGCATAGCATCTTCGGAAACCCAAGGCACATTTACAAGTGAAATAGATACAAAGGGGCCTTCCAGAAACCTCCAATCTGAATTTTCAAAACAAACAGTAGGGCCCCCATAGCAACCTTGCAAGACATCCGCAGCACTGTTTTGTCCTTTTTCAGAGACATTATCAGTTCCCACAAAGATTGTTCCATCTTTCAATGGTTCTCCACAGAGTCCATGTCCAGGGGCAGGAACAAACTCAACATGGCCATGGTATTTACGCAACTTCATTACTCTCAGAAAACACTGGACAGAAAAAATATTAACACAGGACCAGTACATTAAATTGAAAAGTTAATAACTTTACATACAGATTTATATAGATCACTAAGGGGAAAAAAAATCTCACACAAACGAATCAATAACACCCTTTCATTGAGGTAAATAATCCCCATCATTACTGTAAAAAATAAGAACCGGATGCAAAAACTGCAAACTCTATTATCTATTGGGCCTCTGGAAAACATTAAAATTAGGAATGGGGTGGGACTCATGCACACAAACTTGCCTCTAATTTTTAGATATATACTTTCTATGATTAGTGTACAATTATGAGATTAGAATACTAGTAAATGCAAGTCACCGGAATAAAAAAAATAAAAAAATAATAAAAAAAAAAAAACGGGAGGAAAAAACAGAACAATAAAAACTGGAACCATTAGCAGCGCTATAGTACACTATAGTATTAAATCCATAAAGATAACCGAGAAATCACATATAAAGAATTAAAACACAAAACTACAGCATGAAGATGGCTAAAAAATGGATGAGTTCTAAGTAGCAGTTATAGATCAACGGCTGTAATGCACTACAGAATAAGTGGATGCGAAATTGTACGGTCTAAATGACCATTTTATCTGATTCGGTAGAGGCATTTTCTAGCTGCTTATCTACTGCAAGCTTATCAACAATGGGCTGCTTATCAATTAGAATATTTGACCACCAGTTTATAATAGAAGCAACATAACCAATATTCCACCCCACCCATTGGATGTGGAGCATTATGAATAGTTTTGCAAAGAATACTTCATGGGTTCCATCAAAAAAATAAAAATTAAAAAAATAAACAAAAAAGAAAAGTGGGAGCTGGTCAAATCTAGGGTAATGAATGGATGATACATTTTTCTTGATAACATCATTAGGACATTAGACAAGTGCAAATCAATGGTAAGCTAACTAGGAAAATTCTGGTTGAAATTTTTTTCAACTTGAAATCAGTATTACATACAGCAGAAATAGAAGAGGAAAGAATATATGTGAAAGGAATAAGAGAAGATGCGAAGCTACAAGTGCTCTATTAATTCATATCAGAATAACTACAAAACAGAACAGTGCTGATTAATTAGAAAAAAAAAACAAAACAGCATAATGCTGATATATAGACCATAGTTAAATATGTAATAAATATAGAGTTGTGTTTAGATCTGTTTTTCAAGGGAAATACTCGGCAAAAAATAGAAAAATCATCAATAAATGAAAGTTGTGTTTGGATTTGTTTTTCAAGGGAAATACTCAGCAAAAAATAGAAAAATCATCAATAAATGAAACATAATATTTTTAGCCTTCACCAAAAATAGTGCAGGATGCCAAATGTCTAAATTTACAAGACACAGTGGTCACAAGCTGCTAGATGTGGAAATGGGGAATAATAATTTGTGGCTTTTTGCATAATTACAGTAATTAAATTTGAATTTACTATTTGAGAAACATATGATAGAATTAGATTTGCATAGGAGCTAGACAGTAAATTTATGGGGGTGTCACAAGCGATTATGCCATTCTTGATATTAGACATCAAGAACTTCAGTTGTCCATAAATTTGTCTGTTACCCGTGGTTAATACAGAGGCAACAGCCCATGGGGAGATCTCACCGTGATCCATTGTCTGGTTGGAGGATATAGAAAAAAGTATGGTGCCATTTTGTGGGCAGTTCTAATACCAAGAAGAGATATGGACAAGGGGAGAAGGTATGTGAAAGGAATAACAGAGTAGAATCTACAGGTGCTGTATTAATTCATTTCAGAATTACCACATAACAGAACAATGATCATTCAAACGGGCCTATGGGGAGCAGAAAAAAAAATTGTAGACAGAACTAGTTATATTCCTCATATGCTGATGATGCCATGTGCTGCAAGTAATAAGCTGGATGAGCTGGATGAGCTGGATGAGCTGGAAGAGGAAATAGTAGTTATCGGGCTGCTCCTGCTATTGGGACAGTATTTCTGTGTAAAAACTTAGGCAGGCTTGAAGTTTGAAAAGGCAAAATTAATTCATGCAAGCCTCAACATCCATCGCCACACAAAGATCTTGAACGGAAGCATCAGAGTTAATAATCCTTTGTTGTGTTCCAATAAAAGGCCAAAACATTAGCAGTAAATACTGGAAGACAAGCAAACAAAAATAAAAAATAAACCCATCTCATATCCTGATGAAAACGTGAAACTTGAATAAAGGACCTATGACTGTCTTCTTTGATTAAGGATATTACTGGTATGTGTTGACCTCATTTCTAGATGAGATCCTCGTTTCTCTCCTTAGAACCTAGGGTCTAGCTTTAGGCTTCCCCCTGTTTGACCCTCTTAGAGGACTAGTACGGGACCCACACTACTTAGAAAGTTTGAGCCACTTCTTTACTCCTTCGAGTCTCGCACGGGCGGTCCCAAATCTTTGGCATTTCGCTATGTCGATTAGGACCGACATGTGAAACTCAAAGTTGAGTTCCTACATGAATAGGAGTAGCCCCTAGGGGAACCTTTAGTGCCTCACACACTCGCGGACACCACGATTCTCACATTGACCGAACCACGCACAAAATTGACTTGAGTCGGGTCGACCGTCGACGACTTCATCCGAACGACCACGGATGACGAAACCGACCACACGGATGCGTCCGGAACGTCGACTTTAGCTAGAATGAACACCCACATTGATCTGGTTCCGCACTCGCGCAAATAGAACGAAAATCAAAGCACGTTTTTTTTTAATTAGTGGGGCACGGGTTCGGGCTCAGCCCGGGTTCAATTCAAGCTCGACATGGGCTGAACACAGCCAGCACTATTTCAAATTTCAAACTTTTAAAATTCGAATCAGCTACTTAATGTCATATTAATTAGAGGATTTTTATTTTCCAATTAAAAACTCCTCTAATTAATTCCTTGCCAATGCTTCGTGTAATGGCTCTCTCAAATTTTCGGCTATACAATTCGAGCGTCCGCTCCTTCACGAAAAAGAAGAGGCATTTGGCATTCGCTCGCGAGATCCCTCCTCTACTCGACCTGCTCCTCTCTTCCGCTCCACGGAAAACCCTCGCTCGGCTGAATGAACACCCACATTGATCTGGTTCCGCACTCGCGCAAACAGAACGAAAATCGAAGCACGTTTTTTTTTAATTAGTGGGGCACGGGTTCAGGCTCAGCCCGGGTTCAATTCAAGCTCGACGTGGGCTGAACACAGCCAGCACTATTTCAAATTTCAAACTTTTAAAATTCGAATCAGCTACTTAATGTCATATTAATTAGAGGATTTTTATTTTCCAATTAAAAACTCCTCTAATTAATTCCTCGCCAATGCTTCGTGTAATGGCTCCCTCAAATTTTCGGCTATACAATTCGAGCGCCCACTCCTTCACGAAAAAGAAGAGGCATTTGGCATTCGCTCGCGAGATCCCTCCTCTGCTCGACCTGCTCCTCTCTTCCGCTCCACGGAAAACCCTCGCTCGGCTCCCCTTCCGCGACCGAAGCCCCCCCTGCTTGCCTCTTCCGCTCGTGGGACAAATTCCATTCACCAGCTCTCGCCCGCTTCCTCGTTCGACATGCCGCTGACCCCTGCTTGCTCCGTTGGATCCCCCTTACCTCTTCCTTACGCTCGCCAAAAATCTTCGCTCAACTTGCCTCCCTCAAACGCCGAACCAAAGCTTGCGCCTCTCCCTCGCTCGACATAAAACCGTCGCCTCGTCTGTTTCCCCTGCTCGCCTGCTCTCGCCTTCTTCTCTGCGCACGACCCGAAGTCTTGTAGAATTAGTATGCTAAATCTCGTTGAAAGTCTTGTAGAACATTTAATTTATATCACTATCTGCATAGTTAAAATGATGAAATAAATTTTGGGTGTTAGATATGTGAATTCATAAGATTCGTGTGATGTGTAAATGCATGGAAATAAAATTGCTTGGAGCCTGTTTGGTTTCTTTTGACTGTTATGATTCAACCTCGATACTGTTTTGACTTGAAATGTTGCTGATTTGAAGATACTTTAACTACTGTTTTCGTGCTTAATTAAACGCTATTATGAGGATTGAGTGTTGTGTATATAAGTCAGGTTCAAGTGTTAGATGTGCAAATACATTTATCTTGCTTGATTTAGAATGCAAAAGAATTCATTACCTTTTAAATGCTATCATTTGTTAGGATTTAGTAGTATCCAGATTTTAATTCTTCCAAAATTTGCTTAATCTAGCTTCACAAGATTCACTAAATTCTATGCATCGCTACATTTTTTTGGAGCCTTAAATATACCATTTTTTGCCACTGTTTTGGGACTGATTTAGACTGAGTTCGCTGCAGTTTTTGGAGCAGTTTTTTGCACTACTTTGACATTGTTTTAGCACTGACTTGGGCTGCCTTTGTTGACTGGTTTTAGAGCAGTTTTTTGCACCGCTTCGGGGGCATTTCGAGGGCTGTTTGAGGTGAATAGGTGCTGCCTAGTGCTGTAGCAGAGCAGGGAGAAGGGTAGAATTGCTGTTTGGAATGTTTGGAAGCCATAGGAGCGCTGTTGGAGCCTTAGGAGTGCTGTTGGAAGCTTAGGAAAACCTTGGGAGTGCTGCTCGGGCTTTAAAAGTCGTTTGGGAGCTGTTTAAGATGTAAGGCTGCTGTCCCTTGCTAATTAAGAGATGTTAGGAGTGTTTGGAAGTCGTAGGAGCGCTATTGGAGCCTTAGGAGTACTGCTTGGAGTCGTTGGGGACTATAATTGCTGTTTGGAGCCTTATAATTGCTGTTTGGAGAATTATAATTTCTGTTTGGACTGTTTAGTGGCTGTTCGGAACTGTTAGAGTGCTGTTTAGGCTTCTTAGTGGCTGTCCGGGGTCATTTAATTGCTATTTGGACTGTCTGGTGGCTGTTCGGAACGATTTGGCGGCGGTCTAGGCTTCGTAGTCGCTGTCCGGAGTCGGTTGGGTACCGTACAAGCCTGCTAGTTGCTGCCCCGAGCTATAGGAGGTCGTAGGATCACCGTATAGGCTTGTTAGCCGCAGTCCAAAGTCGTTTGGAGCTAGTTGGGTGCAGCCTAGTGTCGTGGGAGGCGTCGGGAGCACTGTTGGGAGTCGGATTTAAGGCGCCCTCGCCTACGCCTTTTTGGATTTGAGCTGACCCACTCCCCATTTTACTCTCTTGTTTTGCCAGTTTTGGGAGCTGGGTCATTCTTTTCTCTTCTCCCCCTTTGCTTTTTTTTTATTTTTTTATTTTTTATTTTTTTTTTTGGGGCTGTGATGATAGTGCTTATGTGTGCTAACGAGGGACGATAAAATAGTATCCCCTGCCTCAGTGATCCTCCATAAGGAGAGAGCAGGGTTGATGATACATAACCCACTTTTGGTGCGATGTTTGCCCCTAACTGTCTTAGGTAGTCAGGCGACCCTAGTCCGATTGAAGCAAGCAACCAGTGGATCGTTCCATTTCTACACACACATGAACAGATACTACACCTCACATAACTACACCCATATTACCTATCCACATACAATACTTCTCCACATGACTACATACAATACTTCTCCACATGACTACACACACTACTTCCCCACACAGCTATATGTCTGTGCACATTATGCCTCCTCACAGAAGTACACCTATATCACATCCCCACATACATGATACCTCCCCACATAGCTACATCTATGCATACATTGTGCCCCCTCCACATGACTACATCCATACACATATTACATCCCTTTGCATAATCACATTCCCCACATACACAACACTCCTCCACATGATCACACCCATACACACATTACACCCATTTATGTAATCACATTCCCCGACATACACGATACTTCCCCGCATAGCTATATCTATGAACACATTGTGCCTCCTCAACATGACTACACCTGTACACACATTACACCCCTTTACGTAATCACAATCCCCCACATACACAACACTCCTCCACATGACTACACCTATACACACACCTTTACATAATCACACTTCCCCCCACATACATTGTACCCCTTCACATATATGTTACACTTCTTCATGTATTTATACACTCACTACATTTCCTCGCATACTTACGCAGACATTACACCTCTTCGTGCATCTACACCGAAGCTACACTTCTTCACATATCTCTACAAACACTACACTTCTATCGTACAAATTCCACTGGTTAAATGTTTCGATCGTGGTTCTAGTTGTCCTCCTTTGAGAGTTTGTGTTGGTAGCCGTTATTCAAAAGTTGGAATGCACATAGCCCAGCTCTGAGCCCACCCCGACCGAAATTACTTCTCTTTTTCGAGCTTCCATACGATGTCTTCTCCTTTTTTTTCTTTTGTTACATTCACACGCTGATGTTAGATATACATATTAAGTCTTAGTCGTACCGGCTTATGCCAGGTATGCGAATTTATATTTACTGTCTCCTTTACTGTTTTCCTTACTATTCTTCACCGCACTTTTACTGCCACTCCATTCATGTATTCATTCACACCGAATAAAATTTTAAGGTAGAGAACAAATAGGTTGATTGTTTAGAATATACACTGTGACAAACTACCGACAAAACCATTGCATGTACAACACTATAAAACTTCAAACTGAATCTCCTGAAATTTGAAACTGCTACGTCAACAAGGAGACATGGAACCAATTCGTGGGCAGCTCGGCGACGAGCATGGGACAAACCGCAAGCGGAGGCAATCGACATACCACAACAACACGGCGAGGAGTCCGGATCAAGCAACAAGAAGACCTTCTTCAGCAATCTCGTTCCTAGTATAAATAAAAACCTATAGGACTTCGAGGTAGCTCGCCCAACGCGACATAAATCCTCACTTTTCCCTTAGGCTTCTGTGCAACCATGTTGCGCAGCATAAATCCTAACTCGTCTTAGGTTCCGAGGTTGTCGTACGGTACGACATAAACCCTCCTATATCTGCGGGCTATTTACATAATCGGATATTATGCAAGTGTAAGTCCTAAATAATAAAATTAGTAAGATTAAACACTTAATTAACATCATCTCCAAAATATAGCCACACCGTAGGATAGCCGTGAAGTCACCGAGGCTTACTCTGACGTCGACATCCCCTACCTTCTCCTTCCTTCGACTACCGAAAATAAGTTGTTCCATATCGAGCTCATTCGCACCCTGCTTTCTCCGTCCTACCGTGAAAACCTAAACCTCGAGATTCTCAAGACTAAGCACCTCCGATCATTATCGACAGTTTTCCCAAGTCGACTTCGGTCATTCGGATATAATTAACTATATGAGTCATCTCTTATAAGTGAACTTCGAACCCATATAAAATAAACCCTATCTAGTCTTTCTATTAGGTAGGGAGACTTGTCAGTCACACATAAAGGTTCGCAGACCAAACACAGACCAAACGGATGTCACGAATCCCTTAGTTCGTATGATTGAGTTTACCGCCGCAGGATACATTAATCTTTTGAGAAGGTTACCATTTGTGGCATCGGGAACGATTATACAAACTACTGGGCAAATAAGATCCAGACGGTCTTTTCTTTTCAAAATAAAGAAAAACACTACTTTCAAAACTACTTTAAAAAATCATATACCTTTTATATTAAACTAAAATTTATTTTTTTTTCCGAAAATGTGGCCAACAGTATGTAAGAGTAGCTGGTCGTTTAAAGTTACTAGATACTTCTAATGTAACATCCTCATGCACTTGAGTGTTACTGTCTACATCATTCTTGTTCTTTATTAAGAACATTGCTTCTGCGCCATATAATTCTAAGTGGAAAGATAATTAAACTTATACACACAATAAAAATCCTAAATGAAATAACAAAGAGATAATTACACACATAGAAGTCCAGGCGAGTGCTCCCCATCCACCGGTACTTTTCAGACTCAATGTCAATATCGGCTATTAACCCTGTATGCAAAATTACGCATTTAGAATATGTAAGAAAGTTCAACAATGACTATGGAAAAAACTCTAAGCAAACAATTAGAATGGCTAACACCTTCAGCACAAAGTATTAAAAATGGATGACAAATTAAACAATAAATAGTATTAGTACGTGTTATCCTATGTTCTTTACATACCCCATGTAAGCATTAAGATGCTAAAAAACTTGGTTTCTCCTTGCAATACAGTAGTAACATCCAGTGCTCGTTTATGGCCTGTATGAATAGTGAATTAATGAAAAAAAATTTACAAGCAAAATGCTCAAAAAACACAAATAAGTAAACTGGGATATCACCTCTTATAACTGCAAAAGTAGCATTCTGGATCGAATACGTTTCTCCAATTGCATCTAAAAGTGATTTTGCCAGCCCATTTCCTGTACCTGCATTTAACATTGTATTAAAGAATAATAATCATTTGCTAATTAAAGGAAAATGTAAAATACCATTTCTAAATGAAATAAAATTTTGTGCTCAAGGAAATCCAAATGAAAAAAACTTCCTGAAACTAAAATATTAAAATGTATGCACATATTAACAATGACCCATCAGAGTTCAGATGGATACGGGAAGTTGAGTGAGAAATGAATGAATAAGTTAAAATTATTTAGTTTTCCTGTAACGGCTGTAGGTATTCTACAGTAAAATAGGTGGTATTGCAGATTAGCAGCTAATCAAGTATACCTGCAGGAATGATGCCAAGTGGTACCTTGATTGCAGTATCCCAGTCTTCCCTTTGAAGCAACCCATTCACCACCTAATCAATAACCAAAAAAGAACGATAAACAAAATAGTGGAAAAACATAAAAAATAAAATACTTCGATAATCATTCAATAAAACTGTTCAAACCACATGATGCGTTGCTAACCTCCACAAAAACACCATCTCCGCTGATACATACAATACCGTCGTACTTTAGCAGATCCAACTTATAAGCAAGTTCTTGAGCATGAAGCTGATACTTAGTTTCTGAAAGATGATGCAAAGGGAAATAAATTACATCTGACATTCAGCTGAAAAAAATAGAAACGAAAATAAAACCACTTGAATGTAAAAGCTCACCAACCTTGCAAGGTATAAAGAATATTGGCTGCAACAAGTAGGGGCTTAATTTCAGTGTCAAAAATCCTTCGTGCAGATCTCATTCCACCATAAGGGTTTATAATAATAAATACCCTCTTTGGCCGGCCTATTATTATGCAATAAAGGAGCAAAATATATTAGTTCAACTGATACTCAGTCAGCTAAGATAAATTTTGTAAAACAAGAATTGATATATGAACCATTTCAAAAATTGTATGTGTGTGCATGTGTGTGTTTACACACACAATATGAGCATTAAAGTCAAGAACAATAAATGTAGGTAAAAAAATTTTTAAGGATCTAAAGATGGTCTAGGGAACCATTGACATTGAATGAAAGGAGGAACAATGGTAAAAGAAAGATAAATTTTTTAAAGTTACATCACCACATTCATGTAGCTGATTGCTTTCGTTGCATATGAGCATATATTCGCGGGTCAGAGGACTTGGCGTTGAAAAGATTAAAGTTCCATTTTCGATTTCACGAAGATCCTATGTACGACAATAAATGAAAAGAAAATTGAATATAGCTTATATTTGCCATTATTAGACTACGACAATAAATGAATGCAAGCTTGCAACTGATCTTTTTCTTTTCCATGAGAGAAATCTTATGGCACTAGCGTTCTATGTGAGCACTTATAATTTTGAGAGGAAAGGATTAATTTAGATCCAAAAAAGAATGGTAATAGAACTTCGATATTTATTTCATAAATAGTCCCTTTCCTAAGAGCAATCTAGTATCACTACGAAAAATTAATTAATTAGCGTCAGTCTTAGCATCAAATAATTTTTGACGTAAAATTTAGGGTTGTTTATTTTACTGCGAAATTGATTAGGGATGTGTTTTGCATCATCCTATATCGTCATAAAAAATATGCAACAAAAGTTGCATTGACAATGTGTTGACGCAAACAGTTTGGGCCGTATTAGCGTCGATAAATTGTCAACGGAATATAATTACTTAATAGCGTTGATGGTTCAGACGGTATACCCAACATTAAATAATTTGCATTGCCAAAAACCGACAAAAATTCGACACAGGAGGCCTAAAACTCTAATCCCACACGACAAAGCCTCATTCATGCTTTCACTGTTATATTGCTTAGGGCTCCAACGACTCCCGCGGCGTATCTTCTTTAGCAAACCACTGACATGTTAGGGTTGTTTACACTAGCGAATTTGCAGCTCTAAAGAGCATCCTTCTTCTCAAACCTTTAGGTAAAATTCTCTTCTCAGTAGGGTCTTCCCATTCATTATTTTTAGTATTTTAGTTTTTCTAAAGTAAAAGCTAAAGTTTCGGTATTAGATATGTAATACATAAAAATTGTTTGGTTTGTAGGTAAAATTGAAGTGTAGGTGTTAGACATCTAATTTGCATGAAAAAAAATTGAAATTCTTAGAAATGTCACACATAACAATTGCGTGCTTGGTATGACAAAAATAGAAGATTAGGTATTAGATATGAAATACATAAGAATTGAGTGGAATGTAGGTAAAAAATGAAGTTTCTGTTGGTAAAAATTAATATTTAGGTGTAAGATATATAAAACATAAGAATTGTGTGGTTTGTATGTAAAAGTTTTTAAGTGTAAGATATGTCAAACATAACATATGAATGGAATGTAAGTAAAAATTGATGTTTATGTTGTAGACATGTAATACATGGAATTGTATTATTCGTATGTAAAAATTGAAGTTTATGTGTTAGATATAAAATACATAAGAATTGTATGGAGTGTATTTAAGGATTAAAATTTGGGTGTATTATTATATAATGCATAAGTACATAAGAATTTAAGTGCAACGCATGTAAAAATTGAAGTATATGTGTTAGACAAAATACATATGAACGTAGTGAAATGCATATAAAAATTGAAGTTTAAGTTGGATATGTAAAACATAAAAATTTTGTGGTTTTGCATGTAGAAATTGAAGTTTAGGTTTTAGATATGTAATACATAAGAATTGCATAGTTTGCATGTAATGATTGAAGTATGGTTGCAAGATATGTAGTACATACTTATATAAATGTATGTACGACTGATATATAAACGTAATAATCTGTAAATCTACATATAGACTACTGATGAATATTTGAAATTTGAGATCACGAGTATATAACAGATTGTGTCCAAGAAAAAAATGACTAACTGATGATTTATTGAACGTTGTGGAGAAATTTGGGCAAGTGACATCACAACTATCATTCACCATTTGAAAGGTAAGTTTGATGCCCTTATGCGATGCAAAAAAAAAAAAAACAAGCATACCTAAAACCTGAAAAAATCAAATTGGATTCATACCGCAAGGGATTTCGACCTAATTATTGTAATCGAATTGCATATTGTGAATATGAACTAGATGTGTAATGTAAACATGTTGGTAATTCATCAAGTTCTGCCCCTCCAACCGAATATGATCCTAGCATATGTGAAGAAATAATTTTGAATACCAATAGACTTCATTTTGTTGAGTGTTCGTGAGGATGACCAGGCACTAAACAAAAGTGTAAAAATTTTATGATTCACTAAATGCTGCACAACACCCATTTGTGAAAATGTTGCACTGCGCATACAGAATTACTAGTAGCACTAAGAATATTGAGCATTAGATATAATTATAATGTACTCAAAGAATACTTTAATTAAGTAGCAACATTACTAGGGGGTATAAAACCTACAGAGAATTTAGCTCCGGATGGATTCTATAGAATTAAAAAGTTAATATTGAAGCTAAGATTACTATATGAGAAAATTGAATGTTGTCTTAATGGTTGTATGTTTTATTATATGGCTTATACAATGGGAATGAAATATGGATTTTGTGGTGTTGAGAGATTTAAACAAATAAAATGAAAAAGTAAAAATCAAAAAAATATTTCATACAAGCGTCTCTTCTACCTGTCACTCATACCTCGGCTTTCTCCTCACGAGATACGACATGATACCAGATCAATTGATACTAATTTTTTGAGTCATCAGCAGACGGGAAAGCCTTATAATATTAGCTTTCCACATAACACATCGTCTGTTTTGTGTATTTATGCTTTTATTTTTAGTGTTTTTACACGTAGTTACAATATATTTCTTATTTTTATTATACACATTCCTACCTTTTTATTTTTGTTATATTATACTTCTCATGCATACTTTGTGATTTTATTTTTATTGCTCAGTACTAATTTTATCAATGTCTTTCTTCTTACTACAGATGGTTCAAGCGGCAATGGAGATTAGCCACCTCACGACCTCATCGTTAGGGCCCTAGCACTTACAAAAGTATGAAAAAGTTTAGTATCTCGTTCAGCCTCACACAGTACAAGTGTTGTGTTGATTAGCAGCACTGCCACCACTATAGCCATTCCCGCATCTTCTATCGCATCTCCAATCAAGTTTGCTGTTCATTTTCGACCAACTACTCCTACACTAAAGCCCCTCCTGCACCTTCTATTTCGAGAACTCGGCCACTACCTCTCACTCATCCACCATCTCCTTCAATAATTCGAGCCCTTCTACTCCCACCACTGTGAGACATAACACCTCCAAGGCGGATATATATTGAGCCGAAAAGAGACTCGTATGTTACCTTTTATAATATAATGAGTTGAAAGATCCTTTTGCTATTTTGCATATCTAACTTTTTTATTTTAGGTTTTATCCCTCCATGCAGCCCGTCAAGCATATCACAAGATCATTAGGAGTTGATACAATTCTGCATCTCTTAGAAGCAGATCTCGATCGCAATTCATGACATGTGATTTTGGGAGATTGAGGTAGAATCAATTAATTTGAATTTGAATTATAATTTCAAATTATTTTTTATATTAATAAATATTGCATAATCTTTAATTTGTAGATGTCCTTCAACTAGCTATCATAGCATAACCAACAGATTCGACATATTTTTGAGGTTCGGAGCAGACATCGATTGGGTGATAAATTCATGACAGCCCGTAGAAGTGGGAAGCGGCCTTTCTGAGTTTAGGAAAAGATTTGAGCACAATTGACTCGAGTCTGGACATCTCTTGATTATTAGAGGAAGAAGGCAGCAAACCAGCGGAATGGGCCGAGGCAGCTAGGGGCATTGCTTTTCATATTGAACGATCAGTCCCGCACACAGAACACTGCCAAAAGTTGAGAAGATTCACAAAATACTTGACAATTCAATAACGCGTAATTATCTGATACCATTCCACCACTACAGAGTTGCATGTCCGGACGCATCAGCGCCCGGGAACATAACAGTGGGTTTCAGACCTTCTTCGACATGTAAATATAAGTAAGAGAATTAATTTTCAACATTTTTCTTACATTATTAATGTAAAATCTCAAATTAATCATTGGTTTCAACTATATAGCAGTACAAGCACATTTGATATATGTAAAGCCAAAAGGAGGACCAAAGCCCAATAGTCAATAGTAGTAGTGGTAGTTAGTCTACCACCGCGTAGTTTGATTTTGAGATGTGGCGGAAGGTGGCATGGAAGAAGATGAGGTGTACAACCTAAGCGCAAAGAGCATTACGTTTGAGGTCGAGCTTAGGGGGGGTCCAAGGTTATCATCATTAGAACACGTGTAAACTTACTCTCGTGTCACTATTATGTTTGAGGAGCTCCCTCAGCTACATGTGGACCAGCAAAGAGTTGATGACACTATAGCATGACTGGCGGAGCAGACTGTAGAACGCGCTAGCATATGACCTCAGAGTTCGATGATTGAGGGATGGGGAGAGAGAGGATGATGATGAGTTTGATGATGATGTCTTCTGGGGCCTTATGTAGTTTTTCTTATTTAATATGTGGACATATTTCTCTTTGTATATATATTTTGTATTTAAATATACACTTTTACAGATTTTGAGTAATGTTTGTTAAATTTCATTAATTTTTATTGTCGATACTTGTTTGTACAATATATTTTGTGTTGTGTTAATAAAGAATAAATGTTTGTTCTGTTCTAACAATCTAATCGTTATGTTATATTTTTTATTAAATTTGCTACAAGATTGCATCGACGTTATGTCGAAAATTCCATATGCCAATATCTTCGATGCAATTCGATGCTAATCAACCTCTCCGACAAAAAATATGGATGAAAGAAGGACGCAAGTTTGAACCTGTAAACAGAGAACACAAATTTTATAGTTATTGTTTATGTCAACATGAGCGCGTAGAAAGTAACCTAACGTCGATAATATTGGATGCTAATATTGATGCAAGTTGCTTGTGTCAGACACGTTCAACGCTAATTGTATTTGCAATGCTCGTTTTTGCTTGGACCATATGTCAAACCCAAATCCACTACTAATATTGCTTAGCATCTGATTATTGTTATATTTGTGTCAAAAATTATCAATGTTAATTTAGCAAAATCTTGTACCGTGTCTCGAAAACTCGTAATTTGTAGTTTTCATGGATCACAATGACTTTCGCAATTGTTTTTTTACTTTCATATATTTCTTCAACAAATTGTGCACAAATCAGAGTATGTCAACAATTGAGGAGGATATAGGCTACTCCTAAAAACCAAAATCTGAGGATGGCCATGACCAGCCAAAGAACTAGCTAAACTAGAAGAGGCCGGAGGTGGGGGTCTGCGAATTTTTTGCTTAAATCCAATTTGGCTTGGCCATAGCATGTTTGTGCTATTAGAGTTTAAACGAGCTCATAATTGCAAGACTTCGATATTTTTGGGTTTGTATTGTTGAAAAACATTACTTCATAACTTTATTCTTAAAATTCCTAAACTAAATATTCAGTGCTTTATTTATGTTTTACCAAAAAACACATAAGAAGTGGTGTGTGTTTAGATTCATTCTGCAAGTCATATCATCTACAAACTTACAGATTGTGAAACCAATATAACTATGAAGTCAAAGTACAAAGAAGCGAGAAAGCTTATGCACAACAATGCATAAAGGAAAAAAAAATAAGCTGAATTAAAACAAAGTTCAGAAAAATCATTCAGCCTTGGCTCAAAGAAAATTTGAAGTAACCAAGAATTTAAGAGTACCCACAAAGAGAGACATTGGATCATCTTCTTCATTTAAAAATAATTAATTGATTTTACAAACCATATCTATGAAGATTGTGCAACCAATAAAACAATTCAAGACGAAACACAAAGAAAAGAGAATGCTAAAAGAACGCAGAAAGGGAGAAAAACTAAAGCTGAAATAAAACAAGTACAGGATCGTAGTTCCAGTCATAGCTCAAGGAAAAAAAATTGTACAAGACATTATTGGATAGATGTTAGGAACCATATCGGCCGCAAAATTAAGAGATGGTGAAGCCCGTAAAACTAGTAAGTCAAAGGACAAAGAAGAGTGAGATTATGAACTAGCAAGCAAAAAGGGAGAAAAAATTAAAGCTAATTTGAACAACTTTCTGGATCCTAGTTCCAACCTTAGCTAATAGAAAATTTTCAACTTATTAAGAATTTAGGCGTGTCAAAAAAAATAAGAGACAATATCCACATCTTCAAGTAAGCAAATTAGTTGCACCTTGAAAAAACAAAAAAATACCTACAGTCTCCCACACAATAGAAAGAAAAAGCTAACTTAATTCAAAAAAAACTCCAACGTAGCCAATGATCTCAAATAGCATCAAGCAAGAAGAAAGGAAACAACAAAAAATGAAAGTAGACAACTACCAAATCAAAGAGTTCAATCTCGATTCATATCTATAATGAAAAAAAAAAAAAAAAAAGAAAATCCAGAATCCCTCAAAATTTCCACAAACAAACAAAACCAAACAGAAAAAGGAATAATTGCAATCCCACCTACCTAAAGAATTGATAAAATCCCTAATCCGATCGCTCCAACTCTCGGTGACCACCTCTGTAGGCATCTCCAGAACGAAGTCCTTCCTCAACCTCTTCCCCAACTCCCCTTCTCCGCCCCTAAACTCATTCACATAAGCCCTAAGTGTAATCTCCCTTCCCTCCGTCGAGAAGCCCAGAACCTCAGACTCTATTTCCAGACTCTGCACCCCACAGCCGTTGAGACGCCACTGCAGCTCACCACCAGTACTCAGAGTCACCTCAGCCGGTGCTCCATTCACCTGGATCATCTCCCTTATCGCTTGCACCATTTCCAAATCTCAACAAAGCGCAGAAAAAAAGACGGGCTGGAGTCCAAGAGGCGTGCGAAGCTGCATTGGCGCCTTAAATAAATATAGATTAAATAAATAAAACGTTGGAGTGCAGGTGGCTATTGCGGATGCTGTAAAGACAGTGAAGTGGGCGAGCGACGGGTTAAAACAGGTAGATGTATCTTCGCAGGAATTCCACACGTTTCAGTCTACTCCACTGCAAGTTTCAGGGGCAGTTATATTTTGAAAGTACATCAAATTAATTTGGGTAAATTATATTTTTACAGTTTATACATTTTTAAAAAATTAAAATGATATTTTCACGTCTAATAGGTGCGGTGGCATCTTTCTAACTGCTGATTTTTTCAAAAATATAAAACTTTATAATAGACACCATGCATAACTTATCAGCAGACTATTTTTAATTAGTTTATCAGCAGATTTTTCAATAAACTACAGCTGTCTTAAACAGATCATTTATTTACCTTTTTTTATAATTTATTTGAAAATAGAAAAAAATTTAAAGAAGTTTAGAAAAATCAACAACAAAGCTTGCTTGTCATCTAGATGATAAAAAACATTTAGTAAATATAATATAAGTTGATTGAAAAGAGGACCAATATGCAATTCTAACATCTAATACAGACAAAATAAAGATAAGGAGGAACATGCTCATTAAACATAGCAAGATCAAATATTGATCATTATAATGAATATCAAAGTTATTAAATTTATATTAATTAAATACAATATAAATTTTTGAAGATTTATTTATATATTATATAAAACTTAAAATAAATTTTAATTATATATATGTCCATCTTAACTTTGGGAGATTTATGTAATACCACCAAATTCCTATGTAGTAACACATTAACCACCGAAACTTTAATTTTTATCTGAAAATATAGAAATCCAGTGGTCTGCATTTAAAAGTTAACCTTCGGGTGGAGGATATGTTAATACATTGGAATTGGGTGTTGTGTATGTACAAGCCCAATTTTTTTTACTTTCCACAAACGCCATCCCTCTCCTTTTATCAACTATATGACACAAAAGAAAATTACTTTATTTTTAGCCATTCCAGCCCTATTCATGCATTTGAGTTGTATAAAAATAAAAATATAAGGGTTTGACTAAGTGCACTATAAATGCATGATTTTTTTTTAATGTTTAGATGAGTAAACTATAAAGTGATAGTGAGATTGTTTCAGTAGCTAGCGATGATGGGGCGATCGAGAACCGTTGGTGGGTTGATGAGTGATTGTTACAAGTGAGGTGATTGATAGCGGGTAGGGTTGTATCAACCCAAGCCTAGCTGAGTGTAGTGGATTGTATTTGGATTTAAGTTTACTATAAGTTGTTCAACTTCGGCTTAGGCTCACTTTCACATATTGGTTCATACAGAGCTTGATTATTATTTTTAAATATTGTATTTAACTTGTACTTGATTTGTTTATATTAATTGACTTAGTACATCAAAAATTAATAAAGAATTGAACAGTCAAAATGAGTACTTGGCTTTTCATATAAAATTATTAACAAAAAATTTAAAAATCAAAATACATAAAAAAATGGAATAAATTTTGAATTAGTATCTAACTGGGTTGCACTAGTTAAATAAGATAATATATAAGTTGCAAGCAATCTTTTTTATAATCAGCTAATATAAATAAGTAGCTGACCGCTACACAGCAGTTGAGGGGCACAATGTAAATATGTTGCGGAGCTTTATAATTATATAAATGTTTAATAAGGTAAAAATAGCACATGTACCCCCTTTGTATCTACGCAAGTATATGTATCGTTAAAGTAATAAAGGGCTCTAATGAAGTCCTAGATATCGATCTCACAGGGAAGTTAGAGATTAAGAACTAATTTTAGCAGATGCAATTTTTATCTAGTATACGGAAATAAAGAACACTAATACTAACTTCTATTTCTTAATTTTTGAATGGAAGATTGCAATTTAGAAAAAAGTATATTTCTCCTTGTTAAGAGAATTAAATGAGTGGATAAATAAATTAGTTAGAATTATATTGTGTCAAATATGGGCATTCCTATTCTTTACCCTTTGGTCTAGGAATAAAGAACATTGACTAATCCTATGCTTGGTTACTGAATCTGCGGCTAGACTGGGAGGATACCGGCTCTCACTTCGGAGCTCCTACGTTCCCCTCGCCTGAGGGCTAACATCTACACTTCAGCTCTCAAACAATAGGACCGAATTGAAGATTTTAGTCTGTCACACTAAAATATTCAATTCTACGCCCGATAATTAATATTTCCCTATTTATTTGCACCCTCCTTTCAAGGCTTTTGAATTCCCTGAATTTTGGATGTAATCTTTACTATAGTTGATAATTCAACATATTTTAACAGTTCAATTGACCAGATTAAAAGTAAATTAAGTTTTAAGTAAAAGATTATCACAATTTTTATTTGATATTTAAGTCACAACTAATTCAAATTTCCATTTCAAAAAATCTCAACAACAAGGAGAAAGACAGAGAAAACCACTCAGAATGCATTGGAAGAATAACACAAAATTTGGATTTCATTTAAAGCTATAAAACAATAAACAAAAACTTATCTCGAATCTTCTCCCCAATCAGACTCCTTGAAGTTCCTCTGACTCTTCCTTCTTGTACAACACACTCAATTATACTCACTAATATACTCTAGAACTCACTAATGCACTCAAAATAACACACAATAGACTCATCACACACTACTGACTTCCACACATTCGGCCTAAATTTGTCTCTTTTTAAAGAAGAAGGAATATATCCAAAGGTTGTTTAAGCATCTCTTCAAAAAGCATCCAGATTCAATGTATTTGGCTTGAACCGACCTTCTCACCGTCGGCGGGCTCATTGGCGCCATCGGCGGGCTTTTAGAACATTGGCCAACTGCTAAGACTCTCTATCAGAGGGCTCGATCTCGCCATCGGCTGGCTCGATCTCGCCGTCGGCGGGCTCCTGTATAATATATTCAAATCTTTCTGGAAAAACACGCCGTCGGCGGCCTATCCCTCGCCGTCGGCGGGCTAGTTCAATTTTCATCTATTTTAGTCCTTTTCATTCCAGATTCGCTCTTTTTTCCATCTTTTTGCTCCATTAACTATAAATCTTCATTCATGTAATGAAACATAGAAAATACCTTTCTTTAAAATGTAATTTCATATAAAATTTGTATGAATTTCTCAATATATTTTTCTTTGGTCAAAATCCCCTAATCATAACTATTACTTGTCCTCAAGTAATCTTGATACTATATAAAAGTACTGATTATTTGTAATAAGGCTTTAATTCAGAAGTACTATGAATTTGGTTTAAATAAATATTATAGTAAAGTTTATTAGAAAGATTTTTAGATAATTAAATTAACTCTATAGATATAAGATTATTTAGTCATCAAGTTTAAGATTTATAGTCTTCTATTTATTTCAAGAATGATTATATTTTGCAATATTAAATTACTTAAGATATTCAAATGATAGGAAATTCATGAAAACACTACATAGTTCAGAAAATGTAACCGAGTTTACCTTTTAGGTTGATTCAAATGAAGCTAATTTTTGATAAGGCATGTCCTCAAGCTTCTCCTCACTTACTTTTTCTTTTCTTTTCATATTGGATTGATTTTCAATCCTTTTTGTTTTTGTTTTTCTTTTTTTTTTTTTTCTTTTTTTTCAAATGAGGATTACTGTATCTGGATAGCCTGTTAATAATTTTGAACTTCATTTTCTTCTTCCTAAATTTGAAACTTGAAATATTTCCTTACTTTATATGTATTTCAAAGTTTTTACTTCATTGAGTTTCAATCTTTTCTTTCTCAACTAAATACTTAAGAATTTCATATTTTAAAATATAGTTTTCCTTACTTTAAATAGTTAACTATATTTCTTATCCTCTTATACCAAATATCTTAATCTACAATATTAGTCTAATCCTTAGAAATATTTCGTTTAACTTTCTATAATAATTAAATAAATCAATTCTAGTTTACTAAATCAAATTCATTATAGAAAATCATTTTATAATAATTTTTGAAAATATTTATTGAGAACGATTTAATAATTAAATTTTTGTTTTTCCCTCCCCCAAACTTAAATTTTTCTATCTATTTATATAGGGTAAAAAGAAAACAAATTGTAAATTTAAATCATACATTCGTGCTTTAGGTATTTCTCCTTTTGAAGTTCTGCAAGTTCTTTTCATCACTTAATTAACATGTACTGTTAATAAATTTCTACACATATATAATATCAAAGAATTTTACTGGGTAAAGAAGTTTTGAAATAAGTACAAAATACTAACACAACTTATACTTAGTATAATACTGAACACAACGAAACATCCACATACATTTCACAAATCCAGTTTCAGGGTTAAAATAACAGTCTGAAATGTTAAAATTTAAAAGCCACAAAAATCTAACTTATACAACTAAGTTTAAATGTCTTACTGACCCAATTTTTGTACTTTCAAATACAAGAATTTGTTACCACTGCTAGAAAATTTAATTTCTGGCAAAGGCGCGAAACACTTGACCTGGAATAACTTGCTATATAGATGTGTACCAAATAAAACTTTTTAAATATATGTTTATATAGCAAAATATAATTTTAAAAAGAAAATTTTTTATATACTTTTTGGGTACTACGCAAGTATACATATCGTTTCAAGTAATATAGGGCTTTGAAACAAAGACCCAGTATCGATCCCACATGGAAAAAATATAGTAATAAATTTCTAAATATTGTATTTCAAAAATCTTTTTTGTATTTTAATCTAACTATAAATTACTATTACTTTACTATATGCAAATAAAGAAAACAATAATAAGACAATGATTTTGTGAAAAACTATATAAAACAAACAACTTTCTTCCCTTCAATTAATCTAAGATTTGTAAGATAATTTTATATTCGTTGGAGAATTTGATTTATAGTATTGTGCCAAATAGAAGCATTCCTATTCTTTACCCTTTGATCCAGGCGCAAAGAACATCAGGCTAATTTACGGATCGAGTCCAGATGTATTGTTAGTAGAATGGGTTAATCTAGACTCACACTACTAGATGTCCAAGGGTGGCTATGGTCGGGGCTACTAGTGACCCTTTCCTAATCTATAAATCAAATTATAAGAATTTAGTTTGTCACTCTAAAAACTTATCAATTCTACGCCCTTTAAATCTTATCTTCCTATTTATTTGCACTTCACCTTGAATAGCCCGCACATGGCCTTCGACTACCTAAGGATTCATGTGACATTTACAAGTTAAGAGTTTTCTTCTTTTAGTTCTCAAAACTCTTCAACAGGTTTTAACAATTTAAATGGTCAATTTAAAAAGTAAAGTAAGATCAGGTATTAATTAATGTCATCACGATGTTTTGAAAATATTTTGAATTTTAATTCTCCATCGAATCTTTTATTATCTTATTTATCTCTTCATAATTGAAGGAAGAAAGTAAACTAACTACTCAGAACACATTGAATATAAACAGCAAACCATAATAAATAAACTTTGAATCAAATATAAAATATTTATCTCAAATATTCCTTCTACAGATCTTCTGATTCCTACTGACTCCACAGTGTAATGAACTCAAGATGCAACAACTTGAAAAATAAACTCACTAAACTAAATAAAAGTGGCCCTGAATTTCTCTCTCTAAGGATGAGAGATCCTAAAGTGGATAAGAGAAAGGGGTTACAATGGGGGGCACATTTTTCTGAAGAAATGGACTCCTATTTATAGGCTTCAAGGGCTGCCTTGAGGCACCTCTTCAAAACATGTCCACATTCAATGAATCTTCTAGAAGGACCGCGTCTAGTTCTTCGCACCTCTTCACTTTGGCTCACACCTCTTCGCGATCAAAACCGTTTTGGAGCGTCCAAATGCAATGTATCACATGTCCTATTATCAAGGAATAACTGTCAGTCTTCTAGAATGTCCAATAACCTCTCACTCTGTCAAAATAACCGTTCAAACATTGTCAAAAACTTGACAGGTTCTGTATCGAGTCTGGCACTTAGGCGCCAACTTGTGGCGCCTAGGCGCCAGGCCATATTTTTTTATACTTTTTGTATTTTGCTCCATTTTGCTCTTTTTTTCCTTTTTGGACCTTTTTACATCACCTACATCTAAAAACACAAAAAATACATTTCATTAAAGCATAATATCCTTAGAAATTGATAAAAATTAATACATAAAGAAATAGGTATTTTTTTATAGATCAAAATCCCCCAAACTTAAATGTTACTTGTCCTCAAGTAACTCTTTTTACTATATAAATTGTATAACCTTTGAAATAAAAGATAAATATTTTAGATTCCTTATAATTTTTGATTTTATAAAGTTTTTAGTAAATTATTAACCCAATTTCACTAACTAGGTTTAATTTTAAGAATTTAAAGAATATTTAACTACAAAATCATAAGATTTCAAACTTTCATCCATTTTGAAAATAATAGAAGTCTATTATATTAAGATCTCATAGATTATTTACAAGAAAAAGATCTTCTTGAAAAATCTTTCCTAAATAAATATTCATGCAAAAAAATTAAGTAAAATATGTAACTAGTTTTCTTCTTATAAGATAATTCAAGTGAAGCCAATTTTTGATTAAGCATTTCCTCAAGCTTCTCCTCTCTTCTTTTTTTTATATATATAGAGAGGATTACTATATCTGGATAGTCTGTTAATGGTTTTGAACTTCACTATCCTTAACTTATATTTTCCAAACTTATACATTTCCACTTAATTATTATAACATGAATAAGAATTCAAAAAGATTTCCAATCTTTTCTTTTTCAAGTGATAATTTTTTATTACTTAATATTTCTAAAATTCTATTATTTCTATCATGAATAGAAAAATTTCTTAGTCTTATTCTTCTTTAAGTTAAATAATTCTATTCTTAAAATCAATCAAAGTTATTAAAATTTTAGTTAATTTCACTAAATTGTTTATAATTTCAAAAATAAAAGTGATCTCAAATAAATTCTTCATTCCTTAAGTTATGTTAAAAAGTTTTTATTTTTATGAAAATATTAACTCTTTAAGGACAAATAAAATTTAAGTTTGAATGTATTTTCCCTTCCCCCAAACTTAAGTTTTGGTATACTATGATAATTTGAAAGTATGAGAGAAAGAAAATCATAAGAATTTTTATAAGTATGTAAAAACAATCTTAAAAAGAAAAATTAACTTCTACTCATGCTTTTATGAATAATTAAGATAAAATTGAAGCATGTATAAAAAGTAAGCGAAGCTAATTTTTATGATTATACTAAATTTGAAACAAAATTAAAAGCAAAGCAAAATTACCAATTACTAAACAGTAGACTAAAACAAACATATCATAAATTAACTCTAACTTCAGTCTCAACACAATATACTAAGAATATTTTAACAACAAAATCTTAACACTAATCAATCCACACAGATATTTAAACAAATCAACATACATCAAACATAAAACTAAACAAACAATCCAAACAAAACAAACTAACATAGTAGCTCATCATAAAGATCTATAAACTACTAGTCGCTAGCTGTAGCCTCATCATCATCATCGTCACCAAAGGAAAATTCTACGTCCTTAAGATCAATAAATGGTGTGAAACTAGGAAAACTAGGGAAACTAATATCATGTTCACCCTTCAGAAATCTGACTAGGGCTTCATCATACTCAGCATCATAACTACTCTTCCTCTGGGTATAATCAAATAAATGATCGAGTTTCCTATCAATAGTATCAATCCTGCAGGTGAGTTTGAAATAACTCCTGCTCGCTACTCTAAAGCCGATCATGCATTGATTCCGAAACTCGATGGTGGCTCGGCGAAGTAGAGGGTCAAGAAGTAGAAGGTCTACCGGAGTATGTGCAGAAGTAGAAGGAGCGATCGATCTCTTCCCTCGAAGACGATCATAAATACTAACACTCTCCTGCCCAATTGGCTTGGTAGACTTTAACTTCTTAGAAATATCAGCAGTGACTCCATTACTAACACATAATGAATAAATCAGAGATGGGAATCCCGGTTCGACGAAGTGTTGGATCTCGCGAGTAGAATCCACGAATCATAAATAATACTGCCGACATCAATAGGCTTCCTTTCCGAATGCGATAGTTTAAGATCGCTCAATCTCTAGTCACTTCATTCGAGTGGTTGGAAGGTAATAATCTTGCGTGAAACAAAATAGTGTCATGCTTTAGAAATACCATTTAATTTGGAGGATTTGAAGTTTACCCTTTTTACGTTCTCGATCTTCCAAGATCCGATGACCGTCGATCGAATAAGCAATGATCATATCCAAATCTCCTTCGGATGGTGATAATCCGGAATAGTGGCATTCAATAGTCGGTGGCGGGCCATAAAATACATTGATTCTTTCGGGACTATATCCTACTACGATACCTCGACAAAGACTTCATAATCTTCGGCATCCGGAAAATTTGCATAAAACTCTCGAACAATAGGGATAACGACAACGAGCGAGTGAAATAACAGAATCGTTGCCAATTGTGTGCAACGATAGTGTTTTCAATCATTTCTCCATGATGATAGAAACTTCGTTCTGAAATGAACTTTCCGGACGTCGCAAATTCGTGGAATCAAAAATGCGCAGCCGCAGTAGAAAATTTGCTGCTATCAAAGTTATCTCGTGCCTTCCCGCGTTTAGATTTTGGAGCCATCTAAACGTGAAAGAAAACAAAAACAAATTTAGGAATCAAAGATTTAAACTCTTTTTAAGTTTATAAAACTTAAAATAAGTTTAAAAATCTAAAGAAATCACTAAAAATCAAAATTTTTTTTCAAAATTTCGATTCTTAGCAAAACCTAGGAAAATCTATGGTGAAAATCGAAAATAAATGGTTTAAAGTGTAGATCTGACCTTGAGACGAAGAAATCGAGTGGTTTCGCGCTCAAATCCTTGATGTTTTGACCTCAAAATGGATCTAAAAGGTGTATTTTCGCGAAAATGGGGAAGAAGATGAAGCTTAGGCGTCAAAAATGGCTTTTCGGGGTTATTTAAGTAAATTTTCGGGTACAGGCCGAACTGGCGTTTAGGCGCCGAATTCTGGCGCCTAGGCGCCAGACTCGCCTTTCACAAAAAATTATTTTTAAATTTAATTTTCCACCAAAATTCATAAATTCAACTTCCAATTACTCATATTAGAGTAGGGCTTCAGTTTCTAACTTCCACAACATTTTTCAAAAATTTTAAAAATTAAATATTTAATCCACCAATCAAACATAAAGTTTAAATCAAACTCACTAAATTCTATTTATAATCTTCAATATTGACTCAATACATTCCAGATAAGTATTATACTTGATTCAAGTTCCTAATACACACTCAAACACAACAATTTCTAAGCAAAAACAACACACATTGAACATGAAAGCAAATACACAAACAAATACAATCGATTCTCTAAATCGATACAACAACTCAACGAACCATATAATAACTATCTCATTACCAGAATATTCTAATCTTCACAAGGGAAATTGTGTATTCCACTTGGAAAGAAACTATCGCTCTCGGGAAATCTGTAGCCGTCTTTTCGTTAATCTACTTGTTCTTCGCATACATTTCAACTTGAGCATCTTGATAAGCCGCAAAATGATCAAATTGAAGTTTCATCTGCCATTCTAGATGTTCAATTTGGTGAAACATCTCATGAAGGCGATCTCTAATGCTTTTAAACTCCGCTTCAAACTTATCCAAACGACTAGAAATTTTCTCTAAACTTACAGCGATGAAACCATTGAAGTAGGGTTGAGGATCCTTTGAGACCTTGTCCCTAGCTTCTTCTTCATTATTTCTTCCTTCCATATTCTTCAAAAATTTCTCAAATCTCTTAAGAATGAAGTGCAAGGGACGTAATTTTGATTGTTTGATGGTTAGGGAAGAAGATAGGTTGATTTAAAGGTGAAAATCATGTGAAAAACTGAAAATTTTTGGTTTTTGCACAACCCAGTAACTGTGGCGCTTAGGTGCCGAATCTGGCGCCTAGGCGTCAGACCTATTGATACATAGTTTGACTCTGGCGCTTAAGCGTCAAATTCTGGCGCCTAGGCTCAGGAACTATATTCAACTCTATTTCGCCTAATCGTCAAATTTCAAACTTTCGTTCTCCAATATAGGTAAATTATACTGGTAAGAGTGATCTAGACTCAATAACTCACATTGTAAACAATCTTAATGAAGGTTAACTTGATCTCCTTTTTACTCATATTCAGAATAGAGTGATCCAATTTCTAAATCTTAAATACTTCAAAATAATTTTCAGCCTAAGTCAATAAAGACTTATGAGCATCAAAAAATATTTTAAAGTAATATAAAATTAATCAAGATCGAGGCATAACCTTACATTAAAACACAAAAACACTCATAACAAAAGATAATTATGGGTTGCCTCCCACAAAGCGCTTGGTTTAACGTCGTCGACCCTACTTAAGTAAATCTTTAATCGAGTTGACTCAATTCATAAGCCTCTTTATAAATCTTTTTAATATCTCCCAAATAAGGCTTCAATCTTAATCCATTTACTTTAAAATTTTTTCCTGTTTTGGGATCTTTTATATCCACAACTCCATAATGGTATACTTTCTCAACTATATAGGGTCCAATCCATTTAGATCTTAATTTTCTAGGAAAAAGTTTTAAATAAGAGTTAAACAGTAATACTTCTTGTCCAGGTTCAAAAATTTTTCCTGAAATTTTCTTATCATGGAACATCTTCATTTTCTCTTTATAAATCCTCGCATTTTCATATGATTCATTTCTTATTTCTTCCATCTCATTTAATTGTAATAATCACTTTTCTCCTGCTTTATCCAAATTAAAATTAAACTCCTTTATCGCCCAATAAGCTTTATGTTCAAGTTCTACATGTAAGTGACAATGTTTATCATAAATTAACCGGTAAGGTGACATTCCGATTGGTGTCTTATAAGCTATTCTATAAGCCCATAATGCAGAATCAAGTCTATCAACCCAATCAGTTCTTTTAGGATTAACAGTCTTCTCTAAAATTCTTTTAATTTCTCTGTTTGATACTTCAACCATTCCACTTGTTTGTGGGTGATAAGCAGTTTCAATTCTATGTTTAATTCTAAATTTTTGTAGTAATGATTGAATTATTATATTCCTGAAATGACTTCCACTATCAGTGATAATTACCTTAGGCATTCCAAATCTTGAAAATATCATTTTCTTTAAAAATTTAGAAACACTTTTAGAATCACAGTTTGGTAAAGCAACAGCTTCAATCCACTTTGAAACATAATCAACTACTAATAAAATATAAATTTTTCCAGATGATGTAATAAATGGTCCCATAAAGTCTAAACCCCATATATCAAAAATTTCAACTTCCAATATATAGTTTAAAGGCATTTCATTCTTCCTAGATATATTTCCCATCCTTTGACATCGATCACATGTTTTCACATAATGTCTCACTTCTTTAAATAAAGTAGGCCAATAAAATCTAGAATTTAAAATTTTAAATGTTGTTTTATCTATGCCAAAGTGTCCTCCAAAATCAGAATCATGACATTTTTGAATAATAGCAAAAGTTTTCTCATAAGGTACACATCTTCGAATCATAGAATCTTTACCAATTTTAAATAAATGAGGTTCTTCCCAAATATAAGATTTAGCATCATATTTAAATTTCTTAATAAATTTGTTATCCAATTCATAAGGCAAAATATTGCTAACTAAATAATTAACAATATCAGCATACCAAGGTGTTTTGCATCATTGAATAACATATAAAGATTCATTAGGAAATTTCTCATTTATATCTTCTTCTGAAATAATATCATTTTTAATTCTAGACAAATGATCAACAATTTGGTTTTCAGTTCCTTTTCTATCTACTATTTGAAAATCAAATTCTTGTAGAGGTAGAACCCATCTTATAGGTCTAAGTTTAAAATCCATCTTAGATAATAGATATTTAATAGCAGAATGATCAGTATGAACTATGCATTTAGTATCCAGAAGATAAGGTCTAAATTTATCAAAGGCATATACTATAGCTAGAAGCTCTTTTCTCAGTGATAGTGTAATTTCTTTGTGTTTCAGTGAGAGTTTTACTAACATAATATACAACTTTGAAAATTTTCTCATATTTTTGTCCTAATACAGCTCAATTGCAAAATCACTTGCATCACACATTAATTCAAAAGATTTATTCCAATTAGGTGAAACAATGATAGGTGCAGTTATTAATTTTTCTTTTAGAATATTAAAAGCATTAATACATTCTTTATTAAATTCAAATTTTGTATCTTTTTCCAATAAATGACAAAGAGGTTTAGCAATTTTAGAAAAATCCTTTATGTATCTTCTATAAAATCCAGCATGACCTAGAAAACTTCTCACATCAGTAACGATAGTAGGTGGTTGCAATTCAGCAATAATTTTCACTTTTGCTTGATCTACTTCCATCCCTTTTTGTGACACTTTGTGACCAAGTACAATGTCTTCTGTGACCATGAATTAACATTTTTCTCAGTTAAGAACTAAATTTGTTTCTTCATATCTTTTCAGAACTTTGGCTATGTTTTCCAAACAAGATTTAAAAGATGTTCTAAAAATTGAAAAACCGTCCATGAATATTTCAATTCCTTTGTCAATCAAATCACATAATATTGACATCTTACATCTTTGAAAAGTTGCAGTTGCATTACATAAACTAAAAGGCATTCTTCTAAAAGCAAATGTTCCATAAGGACTTGTAAATGTTATTTTTTCTTGGTCCTCAGAAGTAAGAAGTAATTGATGATAACCAGAATATCCATCCAGAAAACAGAAATATGGGTGTCCAGCTAATTTATCGAGCATTTGATCCAAGAAAGGAAAAGGAAAATGATCCTTTCTAGTGGCTTTATTTAATTTCCTATAATCAATACAAATTCTCAATCCAGTAACTTGTCTTGTAGGAATTAGTTCATTTTTATCATTAACAATGACAGTTACACCTCCTTTCTTCGGAACACAATGAATAGGACTTACCCATTGAATATCCGAAATAGGATAAATAATACCAGCATCTAACCACTTAATAATTTCTTTTTTAACAACCTCTTTCATGATAGGATTTAATCTTCTTTGCGATTCTATAGTATGTTTAAAATTTTCTTCCATTAAGATTCTATGCATGCAAATGGAAGGGCTTATTCCTCTTATATCAGCAATAGTCTAACAAAAAGCTTTCTTATAATTCTTTAACACACATAGTAGTTTTTCTTCTTGATCTCTACTCAGTTCAGAAGAAATAATAACAGGTAAAGTTAACGAATTTCCAAGAAACGCATATTTTAAATGTGAAGGTAACATTTTTAATTCCGAGTTCGAGCGCTCTTTTAATTGATGGTAAAAGTATATCATTTTGAGTTATGTCTAAAGTTTCCCAATTATCTTTAATAAAATGAGTCTCTTCTTCTTCTACTACCTCATTTTCATCAGTTAAAAATTCAAAATTTTCTTCAGAAATGACTTTACATTTTTCTTAATAATCTTTTTAAATTAAATAATCAATTATATCCATTCGATAACATTTCTCTTTATCAGAGTACTTCATTGATTTAAGAACATTGAATTTAATTTCTTGATCATTAACTCTCATGGTTTGTTCTCCCCTTTGCACATCAATCATAGCTCGTCTGGTAGCTAGAAAAGGTCTCCCTAAAATAATAGGTATCTCTTTATCTTCTTCCATATCAAGTACTATGAAATCTACAGGGAAGATAAACTTATCCACTTTAACAAGGACATCCTCTATAACTCCTTTAGGATAAGTGATAGATCTATCAGCTACTGAAGGGTTACAATGGTGGGAGTAATATCTCTTAAATCCAATCTTCGAAAGATAGAAAATGGCATGAGATTAATACTTGCTCCTAAATCACATAAAGCTTTTCCACAAAATTTTTCTCCAATAGCACGAGGTATAGTGAAACTTCCGGGATCCTTAAGCTTTTCGAGTAATTTCTTTTGAATTATTGACCTTGCATTCTTCACTTAATGCAACAGTTTCAAAATCTTCAAATTTTTGTTTCTTGCTTAAAATATCCTTCATAAATTTTGCGTAAGTTGACATTTGTTCCAAAGCTTCAGCAAAAGGTATGTTAATAGTAAGTTTCTTAAAAATTTCAAAGAATTTAGAAAATTGATGATCTAGTTTCTGCTGTTTAAGTCTTTAAGGAAAAGGTGGTGGTGGTTTCTAACTTCCACATTAACAGGTATAACAGTCTGATCTTGACTAGGAGAGAGAGTTTCTTTAGGTTTTTCAATCTCTTCAACCTTAATCTCTTTTTCAATTTCATTCTGCATTCTTTCTTTTAATTCCTTTCCACTTCTAAGTTGCACGGCTTTAACTTGTTCATGTTCTTTTCTAGTTTCCTTTGGATTAATTTCAACATTACTAGGAAGTGTTCCTACGAGTCTATTATTAATTAAAGTAGCAATTTGCCCCATTTGATTTTCAATATTACGAATAACGGTATTTTGATTTTGTAATTGATTATTTATTTGTAAAATTAATTCTTCTATTGATAACTTTTTACGTTGATTATTAAATCCGGGAGGTTTATAATTTGGATTAACTTGATTATTCCAATTTCCAGGTGGGATGAGATTGATTATTACCCAATTGTTGTTGTGAATTATTCTAGTTAAAATTAGGATGATTTTTCCACCTAGGATTATAATAATTTGAATAAGGATTATTTTTACTTGCAATAGCTTGTAAAGTTTCAATAGTCTGAGAATCTTCAATATTAGCAGAGTTATTATGTGAAATATTAATTACAAAATTATCTAATTTCTTAGACATTGCTGATACTTGTGAAGCTAAGATAAGAAAAGCTTCATTATCGTGAATACTTACCATCTTCTTAGGATTAATCCTTTCAAAAGGCCATTGAAAGTTGTTATTAGCCATTTCTTCAATTAAAGTGTAAGCTTCTTCAAATGATTTAGACATTAAAGAACCTCCAAGTGACAGCATCAATAATTGATTTTAAAGATCCAATTAATCCATTATAAAATGTTTAAATAATTAACCAATCAGGTAAAGCATGATGATGACATTTTCTTAATAGTTCTTTAAATCTTTCCCAAGTTTCATATATTGTCTCCCCTTCAAATTGACTAAATGAAGTAATATCATTTCTTAATTTAGCAGTTTTAGAAGGAGGAAAATATTTAGCAAGGAATGTTTGTGTCATTTCAGCCCATGTTTTAATAGAACCAGTCACTAATGAGTTTAACCACATCTTTGCTTTATCTATTAAAGAAAAAGGAAAGAGTCTAAGTCTAATAGCATCATCAGAAACATTGTTATATTTAAAGGTAGCACAAAGTTCTAAAAAACTAACAAGGTGTAAATTTAGATCCTCATTTGGTGCTCCACCAAATTGATTGTTTTGCACCATTTGAATAATAGACGGTTTAAGTTCAAAAGAATTAGCATCTACGATGGGTATTTGAATACTACTATGAAGTTCATCAACTGTAGGGTTAGCATAATCCCTTAATAGTTTATAAACATTTTGATCATTAAGTTCAATTGCATTTTGTAAAGTAGCCATTTCTTGAAATTTTTGAATTTGTTTTTCCTTTTTAATTTTTCTAATTGTTCTTTCTAGTTCAGAATCTAAAGGTATTAATCCTTCAGAACCAAATCTTTGCATAAAATAAGGAATAAAAATTTATATATATATATATCTTTTTATATATATTTTTTATATTTTTGGAAATATAATATTTAAAAAATCTATAACTATTCTATTTCATCCCCGGCAACGGCGCCAAAAACTTAACCCAATTTTTGTACTTCCAAATACAAGAATTTGTTACCACTGCTAGAAAATTTAATTTCTGGCAAAGGCACGAAACACTTGACCTGGAATAACTTGCTATATAGATGTGTACCAAATAGAACTTTTTAAATATATGTTTATTTAACAAAATATAATTTTAAAAAGAAAATATTTTATATACTTTTTGGGTACTACGCAAGTATACGTATCGTTTCAAGTAATATAGGGCTTTGAAACAAAGACCCCAGTATCGATCCCACGGGGAAAAAATATAGTAATAAATTTCTAAATATTGTATTCCAAAAAACTTTTCGTATTTTAATCTAACTACAAATTACTATTAATTTACTAGATGCAAATAAAGAAAACAATAATACGACAATGATTTTGTGAAAAACTATATAAAACAAACAACTTTCCTCCCTTCAATTAATCTAAGATTTTTAAGATAATATAATATTCGTTGGAGAATTTGATTTATGGTATTGTGCCAAATAGAAGCATTCCTATTCTTTACCCTTTGATCCAGGCGCAAAGAACATTGGCTAATTTACATATCAAGTCCGGATGTATTGTTAGTAGAATGGTTTAATGTAGACTCACACTACTAGATGTCCAAGGGTGGTTATGGTCGGCCCTACTAGTGACCCTTTCCTAATCTATAAATCAAATTATAAGAATTTAGTTTGTCACTCTAAAAACTTATCAATTCCACGCCCTTTAAATCTTATCTTCCTATTTATTTGCACTTCACCTTGAATAGCCTGCACATGGCCTTCGACTAGCCAAAGATTCATGTGACATTTACAAGTTAAGAGTTTTTCTCCTTTTAGGTCTCAAAACTCTTCAACAGGTTTTAACAATTTAAATGGCCAATTTAAAAAGTAAAGTAAGATCATGAATTAATGTCATCACAATGTTTTGAAAATATTTTGAATTTCAATTCTCCATCAAATCTTTTATTATCTTATTTATCTCTTCATAATTGAAGGAAGAAAGTAAACTAACTACTCAGAACACATTGAATATAAACAACAAACCATAATAAATAAAATTTTAATCAAATATAAAATACTTATCTCAAATATTCCTTCTACAGATCTTCTGATTCCTACTGACTCCACAGTGTAATGAACTCCAGATGAAACAACTTGAAAATAAACTCACTCAACTAAACGAAAGTGGCCCTAAATTTCTCTCTTTATTTCTCTCTCTAAGGATGAGAGATCCTAAAGTGGATAAGAGAAAGGGGTTACAATGGGGGCACGTTTTTCTGTATTTATAGGCTTCAAGGGTTTCCTTGAGGCACCTCTTCAAAACATGTCCACATTCAATGAATCTTCTAAAAGGTATGTCTGGCGCCTAGGCGCCGGAATCTGGCGCCTAGGCGCCGTACACAACATCTAGTTCTTCGCACCTCTTCACTTTGGCTCGCACCTCTTCGTGATTAAAACCGTTTTGGAGCGTCCAAATGCAATGTATCACATGTCCTATTATCAAGGAACAACTACCTGTCTTCTAGAATGTCCAATAACTGCTCACTCCGTCAAAATAACAGTTCAAACATTTTCAAAAACTTGACAGTTTCTGTATCGAGTCTGGCACTTAGGCGCCAACTTCAGGCGCCTAGGCGCCAGGCCATATTTTTTTATAATTTTTGTATTTTGCTCCATTTTTGCTCCTTTTTGCTCCTTTTTCCTTTTTGGACCTTTTTACATCACCTACATCCAAAAACACAAAAAATACCTTTCATTAAAGCATAATATCCTTAGAAATTGATAAGAATTAAGACATAAAGAAATAGATATTTTTTTATAGATCACTTACACAACATAATAATAAAAGTACATAATTTAAACAACAATACTAATTTTAAGAAAATAGACAAACAATCACATAACATAAATATCTAATCATAAAATCTAATCATCAACATTAAAATCCCAAACTATATCTTCATCTCCTTATTCAGCAGGTGGAGTAGGTGGGTAGTGAGTATAACGAGGGCACTCAGGAAATATAACATCAAGCACTCCTCTCCTATAACAATTTTCAGCGTCATAGTATGTCATCTCAAACTCAGAATGTCTCTGGAGATAATCACTGTCATAATCATGCCTTCGCTCTAATCCTCCAATCCTCTGATCTATATGTTCTAATTTTTCTTCAATCTTTTCAAAACTTTTCCACTGCAGAGTCATTTCATTCATCAAATCATAAAGGGTAGGAGAACTATAGGTAGGAGGGTCATAACTGGTAGAGAGAATATCTCTACTAGTTGAAGGTGCATAGATCCTAGTCCCAGATCTCCATCCTTCGTGGGATACATAAGTTTTTATATTAGCCTGGGTAATGGGTTTCATAGGTTCAACCCATTCCTCATCATCTTCTGCCTCTACTCCAAACAATTGGCAGAGTGCATAAATTAGACCAGGATGTCTGAGTTCTCCTCCACTTTCACTTCTTGCAATGGCTAATATATTTTTATAAATAATACTCCCCACATTTATACTCTTGTGGTTCTGAATACAAAAATTCAGAACTGCTCTATCTCTTGTAACTTCACTATGGTGATAGGTAGGTGATCCATGAAAAAAATACCCATTTTCATACCTTGATTTTTATCAAAATTTTAAGGATATTATGCTTTAATGAAAGGTATTTTTTGTGTTTTTTGATATAGGTGATGAAAAAATGTTTAAGAAGGAAAAAAAGTGAAAAATGAGTAAAAAGGAGCAAAAATGGAGCCAAAATGCAAAATTGTCAAAATTATTGGCCTGGTGCCTAGGCGCCAGAATCCGGAGCCTAAGCACCAGGTCGATGCGGGATCTGTCAAGATTTTTGACGGCTTTTGGACGGTTATTTTGACGTCTGTTGACCTCATTTTTGATGAGGTCTTTTGCTTCTCTCTTTAGTACTTAGGATCTAGCCTTAGGCTTTTTCTTTTACTAATCTTAAAGGACTAGAAATGGAACCCACCCTTTAGAAGTTCAAACACCTCTTAACTCCCTGCAAACCCCACAAGCTTGATTGTAGACCCCTAATCACCTAGAGGGTTGAAGTCAAATGTGGAGGTTTGAAGGATGAGTTCCCTATAGGACCTTTTGGCCTTAGGAATACCCTGGGTGGCCTGGTCTGGTGAGGGTTGACTTGCACATACACTACACTCTCACACACAGCCCAAGTCCTAAAACCACACTCTCACCCAACTTGACTTCCTGACTCATGTAGGTAATTCATATGGATGGTCCTTAACCCCTAAGCTCCTGGCTAAGAGGGTTAGGAACAACATATTAAATGCCTTAAATGAGTCCTCTCATGGCTCATATGGGCTTAATATGGCTTCATGGATCAACCAAAGTGATTCCATTTTACTTAAATTTGATCAATCTTTATTTTTCCAAAATTTCAATTTTTGACCCCCGGGCCCCTACACCTACTAAACCTACC
The DNA here is from genome assembly GCA_022702705.1 of Papilionanthe hookeriana x Papilionanthe teres. Classification (NCBI taxonomy): domain Eukaryota; kingdom Viridiplantae; phylum Streptophyta; class Magnoliopsida; order Asparagales; family Orchidaceae; genus Papilionanthe; species Papilionanthe hookeriana x Papilionanthe teres. The sequence continues at coordinate 41,151,681 of CM040432.1, forward strand.
AAAAGCCCTAGAAACTACCCAAAATTTACAAAATCACCTAAATTACCCAAAATTTCTCAAAATCAATCCTAAATATTTCCCCCCACTAAAATTGATCACCCATAGCCAAAAATACCAAAAATTCCAAAAGTACACCTAATACCCTCCAAATACCCAAAATGCCCTTCTTAGCCCAAAAATCCAAAAATTCAGAAAATTCCCAAAAAATTCCAGAAAATCCCAAATATTCCTAATTTCATTTTGTTCAACTACACCATGGGTCAAATTTGCCAATTTACTCCACTTTTACCAAAACTCCAATTTAACCCATTTTAAACCCAAGTGAACCCAATGTCAAACCAAACCACCCCAATTGACCTCAATTTTGGTCCAATTCAATTCTAAACTTCAAAGAAACATCCCCAATATCAATTTAGACATTATCCAAGTCCAATTTGATTGACATTTGTGCCCAATTTCAATTTGAAGCCTAAGGCCCAATTTTGGCCCATGACCTAAACCTAACTCAAACCAACCCAATTCAACTCCAATTGGCCCCAAATCTTTTCTGAAGCCTTCCTAACATCCCCAAAAACAAAACACTAACTTGATTTACCCAAAATTTGAACCTAAACTCTGCCCAAACCTAACCCAAAACCAAAATCCCTTAAATTGATCTAAGCCCAAGCCTAAACCAAATGGGCCCAAATCCCAAAATTAGAGCCCAACCAAAGTTGAAAACTCTTTATGACACTCCCATGAACATTTCTCAACATTAATTTTACATCAAATCCAACTTTAGCCCAAACTTAACCCAAGTTAGTCCAATTTGGCCCACCTTGGCCCCTTTACCAAAACACCGCACATTAAACCCAATTCAATTCAAAATCACTTTAAACTTGTTCCAAACCATTCATGACACATGCCTAAACCAATTGCAACATTTATTTGGCATGATCCTTCACAAAATTTTCATCCACCAATTTATTTTCAAACCTAAAGGCCCACTTTCTTAAACCATTCTAAAAGCCCACTTCCACCAAATCCAAAAGCCCAAAAATTCATCCAAAGTCCATATGACACTCTTCTTCATCATGCATTCAATTAAAATCATCCCTAAGTCCTAAACCAATGATCAAATAATTCTAAATGAAGCTTCATCCAAATTTCCACCAAAATATCTAAAATCCTTAAAATCCAATTTTATGAAAATTGACCAAACCTTTTCCAAGCCAAATGTGAGCCATTGAGCCATGTACAAGGCACATGGAAGCCATGGAGACCACTTTCCACCTCACCAAGCCAATTAATGGCAAGAAGAGGGGATTCTTTCCTAATCCTTCATTAAGCCCTTTTAACCATATTCATGTCACACTCTAAACCATGCTTAGCCACCTCACCATGGATGGAGACTTCACCACTCCAATCAAGCTGAACCAAATGACTTTCCCTCAGCTCAAACCGGGTCATGGGAGAGTGAACCAAACTCATTTGCATGAGTTGATCAAAATAAGCCTAAAATAAGCTTCCCCCTATGCTATTTCAATCCAACTCCTTTACACATGTTCAAAGCCAATTGTTGGCACCAAACTCAAGCACTGACCTCCTTGACCCTGAGAGTGACCCATGCTCGGCCAGCCGACCACCACAGCCGCCGGAAACCACCGAGCCGAGAGGCTCAATTTGAATCAAAAAATCAATTTGATTTAGCTGAGCTGTCCCATGCCCAATGTCCATTGTAGTTGTTCTGCCCTTGCCCTGAGCAGTGGATCCAAGCCATTAAACCCCCCTGGGAGGCCCTCTAGCCACCTCTATTTAAACCCACTCACTTCTCGGCCAAAGGAGGAGATGAACCAGACCTTAAGGAAACTCTGCCAAAATTGCTCCAGGACCTTCTCCTAACCCAGAGTAGTTGATCCCCAGTGTTCCTTTGCCCTAATCCCCATTAACAGAGCTCAATTTTCGAGTTAAAAATCCACCTAAAAAATAGGACACTTCACCACAGTGAGCCAATCTCCAAATTGATTGGTCCTACACCTTCACCAGACTAAGAGGAGAAGTTCCCCAGCAAAAGCCCCCTCACCAGGCCAGCCATTACTTCCAACCTCCAAGCTTTGTGATCGGTCTTGATCACTTTCATACTTGGACAATTCCCCAGATCCAGAGACTTCATCTGGAGCTTGCCTAGACTCAATCAAAGGTGACACAACTCTCAGATCGAAGCTTCACTTCTCTGAGCAAAGGTATGAACTCACTCTTCCTTCCGAGCTTCCAGCGATTCTCCATTTTGTTTAGGTTAATTTCATAGCCTATAAACCATATGTATGTGTTCATATCTTCAAGACGAATCCATAGAGCATAAGAACACAAAAATCCATTGAGAATCGAGTGAGATCTTAGGGTTTTAGTGTGGACGGTCACGGGTGCACACCAGTCGTAGATGATGACCAGGAGCCATTGGATCGCACATGTATCGAGCGGACGGTCGAGATCAAGCTGGACAACGCAATGGTACGTGAACCGCGGGCCCCTGGAGAGCTGAGTCAGATGGCGGCACCGAATTATAGCGCGACGCGTGGGCTTTCGATCCGCCGTAGGATGACGCGGCGCTGCGTGGATAAGTAGGAAATTAGGGTATTTTTTGAATTATTTAAATACCAGAACTTCAAAAATTCATATCTTTGCATAGAAAAATCACAAAAATAAAATAAAAATACCCTTTTGCTCAGTGAACAGAGGAGAATAATGTGGAAAAGAAATCAAGTTAATTGGATGAGTATTTTATTTTTAATAATTTATTTACTATTTTCGGTATTTTGATTCTTCATTTGCATAGACAATTCACCATGTTATGAGACTATAGGTCTTTTGAAGCCTCTGATCTTGGGAACATTCCCTGAATTTTTTAAGGTCAGAGGCCATCTCTGTGAAAAAGTTATTGAATTTTTAATTTCATGTCAATGTTTTAGGTATTTTAATTATAATAATTAGCATGTTGTAAAATAAATTCTAAAAAAAATTGGTGATGTTTCTTAGAACCAGAGGACCCTATGAAAAATATATTTTGAGTTAATTCATACATAAAAACCTTAATTGGCCTAAACCCCTAAAATTGAATTTGATTTAATTAGGGTTAATCACACATCAAATTAACTTGAAAATAATTCTCTGTTACTCTTTAGGGTCAGAGGAACCTTACATAAAATTTTGAAATCAATTGGACTTGATTAACCCCACCAAATGGACTAATTAAGCCACATAAGCAAAATGGAACATTAAAAATTCATAACTCCAAAAATACATTTCAAAAATTAACAAAAATGATTTTGGAGCTTCTCTGATATCAGGGAAGTTCAGGAAAATTAAAATTGGAATTTTCTAAAAAAGTTGATTTTTTCACAATATTTTAATATTTTAATAATTAAAAAAATAATAAAAATCATAAAAATATTAAAAATCATAGAAATGTCACATTTTAACTCCTAATCACTTATGAACAAACCAAATAATTTTCCTAAGTTCCTAGGGTAAGATATTGAATTTTAAAGGCTTAATGTAATTTTTTAATATTAAAAAATGAATTTTCAACCCTCTTCACTAAAATAATTCTAGTAAATCAAAGAAAAATTAGAAAATTAGAAAATTTATTTCTCTAGACTCCTTGAGGTCAGAGAAAATTAAGAAAAATATAAAATCTTTTTTTCAACTTTAATTTTATTTTATAATTAATTAATACTCTAAAACTCAAAATAATTATAATAAATAAAATATAATTCAAAAAATCACCAAAATTGGTCCAAGTGGTCCTCTAGTCATTAGGAACATCTCATAATTTTCTTATGGACAGAAACCTTTACTTGGTCATATTGTTGAATTTTCTTTGAAAACCTTTATTTTCTACTAAAAATAATTATATAAATAAATTAAATTCAGAAAAATCACATTTCTCCTCTAATCTCTTAATTGACATGTGAGTGAGGTGATATAAAAATTTCAAATTCATTTGAGCTCAATTTAGTGAGTTATGAAATAAATAAGCTTAAAAGGGCATAAAGGTAATTAAAAATTTTAACCCTTAATTAAAACTTCAGGTTTAATCAAAATGGGGGGTAAAATCTTTGATCTTAATTTTCTCTTGGATGATTGAAACTTAGGAAAATTAAGAGGTAGAAACCCATTAAACACTTTGAAAATATCAAAAAAATAAAATTTTAATTAATTAAATGATTTAGATTTTTGAAAGAACATATTTAAAATTTGGATTGTTAAAATATGGATATTTTTAAGAGGATATTTATTCTTTAATTCAAAAATCCCTAAATAAGTCACCTTAACAATATTTAGTTCTTAATTAAAAATTAAAATAATAATCCAAATTAACAATTAAAACTAAAATTAAAACTAAAATTGAATTAAATTAAATTAAAATTAAAGTTAAACTAAAATTAACAATTAAAATTAAAATTAAAATTAAAACGAAAATTAAATTAAATTAAATTAAATTAAATTAAAATTAAATTAAAATTAAATTAAAATTAAATAAAATTAAATTAAATTAAAACCAAATTGAATTAAATTAAATTAAAATCAAATTGAATTAAATTAAATTAAAATCATTCAACAACAAACCTAAATGGAATCATTAAGAATTAAATCTAAAATAATTTGAACATTATTCTAAACTTAAAATTATTAATTAAAACCTCATAATTAAATTAAAACACTTTAAACCATTAACTCAAACTTTTAATTATGATTAAGATTCTCGATAAACCAACTTGCCCTTAAAGGCTTTAATTATTATAACTCTTAAATAGAGTATTAAGTGAGATGTCACTTCATTCATCAAGTAATCAAATACCTAAGTTCACTGAGCAAGAAACAAAGTTTAACTAAACTCCTGGATGATTAATTCACCTGTGCAATTAAATTTACATGGACTCAAAATAAATCCCAGAAATATTGAAAAGATGTTTAGAACTCGTCCTAAGCACTTCCTCAATATGACGGGATGTTTTAGAAGAACAATTGAATCTAATTGTTCTTTGATGAAGAAAATCATCCTTAAAACCAAACCAAGAACCTAGACATCATAGGAGATGACTTGTTATAGGATTAGGAATTTCGCAGACAACCAAAAACCTTTCCTTAGCTTTACTTAAGTATCTGTTGAAACATTTAAATGCCTTAACATGTGTTTTAAGTGCAGCTTGGGATGACGGGAAGACCCTCAAGGTAAGCTTTTATTTTATTGCAATTTACTTTATTATAATTTACTTACATGCACTGTACTTTACTTTTCTTGCATGTTAAATAAAACTGTTACATGAAAACCAAAAACATTAGGGTAGTCCCTGAACTAAAACTGAAATTAAATTAAAAGTCATTGCAAGATAAAATTCACCACCACAACATTCCAAAAATATAAAATAACTCAAAATTTAATCACATACAAAACAACAAAACTACAATCACATTTAAATTAAAACGTCTCATTGAATGATCGGGAATACCTCGGATGATGCAACCCACGTGTTGCTAACGAGATTTCCCACAGTCTAAATGAAAGTGTGGAACTCATTCGATTGAGTTTAGCAAATTCATCTGGACTAAGTGAATTCGATGAAAATAACGGTGTCGGGATGATAGAACCATGGGATCTTAATTGGTTCTATTTAAACAACTTTAAGATTTGTTTTAATTAAAATATTAAAAACACTTGGATTTTAAGATTTTTTCTAAACCAAAACACTTCTCTCATCTCCTGATTTATGACTTCTAAAACTAAACCTCTACAACAACAAGGAGCTCGGAGCATGGTGGGCAGCTCGACCATCGTCATCAGCAAAACTTGAGTCTACTTCAGCAAAAATTTCCTTAGAATTAAATAACAAAGCCATATGATTTCGAGGTAGTTTGCTATCCTCAACCTCTTCGTTAGGCATTTGCATGATCATGTCATGTAAATTAAGCCCTAACCTGTCTTAGGACTCCGAGGTAGTCGTTTGGTACGACATAAACCCTCACATCTTCGAGCTTAATCAATTAAAATTGGCAAGATTGCATTATTAAATAAATTCCCAAATTGAAGCCAAACAATAGGATAGTTTGGGAAGTTTCCAAGATTCTTCTTGGATCCTCAACTTCTCCTACTTCTCTTCCTTTGGATTCATGAAAATAACTGTTCTAAATTTTATCCATTCCCTATTGAAATTTCCAAAAACCCAATTGTTTGAAAACATTAAACTTTGAAATTCTTGAGAGAAAAACCACTAATCACTATCGAGAGTTTCCTTAAATGATTCTCGTCATTTAAGATGTAATTAACTATAGGGGCTCGCCCTTATATGGAACTTTAAGAACCCAGGTAATATAAACCCTGCTTAATTCATTTATATTAAGCAGGGGAACTTGTCGACTTATAAAGTTGGTTCGCAGACCAAACGGATGTCACAAATCTTCTAGTTTATTTAACTGAGCCCCATCATCAAGCAGTGTGTCTATTCTTCGGGATAGAGATACGGTTTGTGGTGCGGTGATCGTTTATATAAACTATTTGGGATGTGAGATCAGTTTAATTTCATATCTTAAAATTTTCAAACTTAAAATTATTTTCAAAATTAAATGCTACTTCAAATTATATATATATATTTAAATCAAATTTAAAATCTAAAATTCGCGGTTATTGGACCTTCTAGAAGACTAGCAGTTGTTCCTGGTTTATAGGACATGTGATACGATGTATTTGGACACTTGGAAATGGTTTTAATTGTGATGAGGTGCGATCCAAAGTGAAGAGGTGCGAAGAATCTGGCGCCTAGGCGCCAGACACACCTTCTAGAATATTCATTAAATGTGGACACATTTTAAAGAGGTGCCTTGAGGCAACCCTTGAAGCCTATAAATAGGAGGCTACTCCTTCAGAGAAAAAAGCCCAACTTAGCCCCCTATCTAGAGCGCCATCTAGAGAGAGAATTAGAGAGATACTTTAGGGCCACATTTTATTATCCTTCATAAATTAGTTAGTTATTTTATTTAGAGTTTGTATTGAGAGTTTAAAGAGTTGGTGCTTTTGAAGTTTATTTGCTTTGGAGTCAGAAGAATTTAGAGGTTCAGTAGGAGAAACACTTGAGATAAGTATTTGTAATTTTATTCAAAGTTTTATTATCAAGTTTTGTTGTTTAAATTCAATGTGTTCTGAGTAGTTAGTTTACTTTCTCCTTTCAATTATGAAAAAATAAATAAGATAATATAAAATTCATTGGAGAATTAGAAACTATTTATATTTTAAAATATTGTGATGATATTAATACTAGATCCTAATTTACTATTTAAATTGACCATTTAAATTATTAAAATATGTTGAAGAGTTTTGATACCTAGAAGGAGATGAATTCTTAACTAGTAGATATCACATGAATCCTTGGGTAGTCGAAGGCCTTGTGCGGGTTATTCAAGGTGAAGTGCAAATAAATAGGAAGATATTATATAATGGGTGTAGAATTGATAAGTTTTTAGAGTGACAGACTAAATTCTTGTGATTTGGTTTATAGAGAAGGAAATGGTCACTAGTAGGGCCGACCATAGCCACCCTTGGACATCTAGTAGTATGAGCCTAGATTAACCCATTCTACTAACAATACATCCGAACTCGATCTATAGGTTAGCCAATGTTCTTTACACTGGATCGAAAGGGTAAAGAATATGAATGCTTCTATTTGGGACAATACCATAAATTTATATTCTCCATGAATATTATCATTATCTTAGAAAATCTTGGATTAATTGAAAGGAAGAAAGTTATTTTCTTATTGCTTATTTACATTAATCATTTCATTACTGCTTTATTATTGCATCTAGTAAATTAAAAATATCAAATTTATAACTATAAAAGAAATACTTAAAAATAAAATTAAAATATTTAAAAATCCATAACTCACTCCTCGTGGGATCGATACTGGGGTCTTTGTTTCAAAGCCCTATATTACTTGATACGATACGTATACTTGCGTAGTACCTCTAGTGTGTAAAATATTTTTTATAAAATTATATTTATATACACTAGCTGCTATTATTATCTATTACATATATTTGAAAGCATTAATTATTATATTTGTCATTAGTGGATTGCGGGTCAAGTTTTTGACGCCGTTGCCAGGGATTGAATTTTTAGTATGCATATATTTAGCGTGGGTCAAGTTTTTGACGCCGTTGTCGGGGAGGAGCGGAGGCAAATTTTTAGATTTTAAATATTTTTATTTTATTTTATTCATTTTCTTTTATTGTCGAAAATATAAAATACCAAAAAATAAAAAAATAAAAAATATATATATAAAATAAATTATTTTTTTATGAAGTAGACATTTTATTTCTTGTTAATTTACTTTTTATGCGTAGTGCTGGATCTGAAGGGTTATTACCTTTAGATTCTGAATTAGAAAGAACTGTTAAAAGAAGTAAAAAAGGAAAACAAACTAAAAAAATCCAAGAGATGGCTAATTTACATAACAATTTACAAAATCCAATTGAAATTAATGAACAAAATATTTACAAACCATTAAGGGATTATGCTAACCCTACAGTTGATGAACTTCATAGTAGTATTCAAATACCTATTGTAGATGCTAATTCTATTGAGCTTAAACCATCTATCATTCGAATTATTCAAAATAATCAATTTGGAGGAACACCAAATGAGGATCCAAATTTACACATTGCTAGTTTTTTAGAACTTTGTGCTACCTTTAAATATAACAATATTTTTGATGATGCTATTAGACTTAGACTCTTTCCTTTTTCTTTAAGAGATAAAGTAAAGATGTGATTGAACTCATTAGCAACATGTTCTATTAAAACATGAGCTGAAATGGCAAAAAAATTCCTTGCTAAATATTTTCCTCCTAAAACTACTAAATTAAGAGATGATATTACTTCATTTAGTCAATTTGACGGGGAGACAATTTATGAAACTTAGGAAAGATTTAGAGAACTATTAAGAAAATGTCCTCATCATGCTTTGCCTGATTGGTTAATTATTCAAACATTTTATAATGGTTTAATTGGATCACTAAAATCAATTATTGATGCTGCTGCTGGAGGTTGTTTAATGTCTAAATCATTTGAAGAAGCTTATACTTTAATTGAAGAAATGGATAACAATAATTTTCAATGGCCTTCTGAAAGGATTAATCCTAAAAGAATGTCAAGTATTCAAGATAACGAAGCCTTTTCTATCTTAGGTTCATAAGTAGCTGCAATATCTAAGAAATTAGATAATTTTGCCATCAACATATCACATAAAAACTCATCTAATATTGAAGATTCTCAAATAGTTGAAACTTTACAAGCTATTGCTAGTAAAAATAATCCGTATTCAAATTATTATAATCCTGAATGGAAAAATCACCCTAATTTTAACTGGAATAATTAACAACAACAGTAGGGTAATAATCAATCCCATCCAACTAGAAATTGGAATAATCAAGTAAATTCAAATTATAAACCACCTGGATTTAATAATCAACACAAAAAGTTATCAATAGAAGAATTAATTTTACAAATGAGTAATCAAATATGAAATCAAAATACTGCTATTCGTAATATTGAGAATCAAATGGGACAAATCGCTAATTTAATTAATTACAGACCTCTAGGAACACTTCCTAGTAATGTTGAAATTAATCCAAAAGAAACTGGAAAAGAACATGAACATGTTAAAGCTGTACAACTTAGAAGTGGAAAGGAATTAAAAGAAAAAATGCAGAATGAATTTAAAAAAGAGATTGAGGTTGAAGAGATTGAAAAACCTAAAGAAACTCCTTCCCCTAATCAAGATTAAACTAATATTTCTAATAATGTGAAAGTTAAAAAACCACCACCACCTTTTCCTCAAAGATTAAAACAGCAGAAGCTTGATCATCAATTTTCTAAGTTCTTTGAAATTTTTAAGAAACTTACTATAAACATACCTTTTGCTGAAGTTTTGGAACAGATGCCAACTTATGCAAAATTTATGAAGGATATATTAAGTAAGAAATGAAAATTTGAAGCTTTTAAAACTGTTGCGTTAAGTGAAGAATGTAGTGCAATAATTCAAAAGAAATTACCTCAGAAACTTAAAGATCCTGTAAGTTTTACTATACCTTGTGCTATTGGAGAAAAGTTTTGTGGAAAAGCTTTATGTGATTTAAGAGCAAATATTAATCTCATGCCATTTTCTATTTATCGAAGGTTGAATTTAGGAGAGATTACTCCCACCACTGTAACCCTTTAGTTAGCTAATAGATTTATCACTTACCCTAAAAGAGTTATAGAGGATGTACTTGTTAAAGTAGATAAATTTATCTTCCCTGTGGATTTCATTGTACTTGATATGGAAGAAGATAAAGAAATACCAATTATTTAAGGGAGACCTTTTCTAGCTACCGGCCGAGCTATGATTGATGTGCAAAAAGGAGAATTAACTATGAGAGTTAATGATCAAGAGATTAAATTCAATATTCTTAAATCGATGAAGTACCCTGACAAAGAAAAATGCTATCGAATGGATATTTTTGATTTTATAATTGAAAAACACTATCAAGAAAAATGTAAAATTATTCCTGAAGAAGAAATTGAATTTTTAACTGATGAAAATGGAACTAAAAGAAGAAGAATTACTTAAAGAAACTCATTATATTAAAGATAACGGGGAAACTTTAGACATAACTCAAAATGATATACTTTTACCCTCAATTAAAAAAGCCTCTGAACTGGAATTAAAAATGTTAGCTTCACATTTAAAGTATGCATTTCTTGGGAATTCATTAACTTTACCTATTATTATTTCTTCTAAGAAAAGTTTAGATCAAGAAGAAAAATTAATAGGAGTGTTAAAGAATTATAAGAAAGCTTTTGGTTGGACTATTACTGATATAAGAGGAATAAACCCTTCCATTTGTATGCTTAGAATTTTAATGGAAGAAAATTTTAAACCTACTATTGAACCACAAAGAAGATTAAATCCTATCATGAAAGAGGTTGTTAAAAAAGAAATTTTAAAATGGTTAGATGCTGGAATTATTTATCCTATTTCGGATAGCCAGATGGGTAAGTCCTATTCATTGTGTTACGAAGAAAGGATGAGTAACTCATCATCGTCAATGATAAAAATGAACTAATTCCTACAAGACAAGTTACTGGATGACGAATTTGTATTGATTATCGGAAGTTAAATGACACCACTAGAAAGGATCATTTTCCTTTACCTTTCTTGGATCAAATGCTTGAAAAATTAGCCGGACACTCATATTTCTGTTTTCTGGATGGATATTCTGGTTATCATCAATTACTTATCGCTCCTGAGGACCAAGAGAAAACAACATTTACAAGTTCTTATGGAACATTTTCCTTTAGAAGAATGTCTTTTGGTTTACGTAATGCACCTGCAACTTTTCAAAGTTGTATGATGTCAATATTTTGTGATTTGATTGACAAAGGAATTAAAGTATTCATGGACGATTTTTCAGTTTTTGAAACTTCTTTTGAGTCTTGTTTGGAAAATATTTTCAAAGTTTTGAAAAGATGTGAAAAGACAAATTTAGTTCTTAACTAGGAAAAATGTCAATTTATGGTCACAGAAGGCATTGTACTTGGTTATAAAGTTTCACAAAAAGGGATAGAAGTTGATCAAGCAAAAGTGAAAATTATTGCTGAACTGCAACCCCCTGCTACTGTTACTGATATGAGACGTTTTCTGGGTCATGGTGGATTTTATAGAAGATATATAAAGGATTTTTCTAAAATTGCTGAATCTCTTTGTCATTTATTGGAAAAAAAAGCTAAAATTGAATTTAATGAATACTGTGTTAATGCTTTCAATATTTTAAAAGAAAAATTAATAACTGCAACTATAATTATTGCACCTAATTGGAATAAACCTTTTGAATTAATGTGTGATGCAAGTGATTTTGCAATTGGAGCTGTATTGAGACAAAAATATGATAAAATTTTCAAAGTTATATTTTATGCTAGTAAAACTCTTACTGAAATTCAAAGAAATTACAGTACTACTGAGAAAGAGCTTTTAGCTATAGTATATGCCTTTGATAAGTTTAGAACTTATCTTCTTGGTACCAAATGCATAGTTCATACTGATCATTCCGCTATTAAATATTTAATGTTAAAAAAAGATGCTAAACCTAGACTGATAAGATAGGTTTTACTTCTACAAGAATTTGATTTTCAAATAGTGGATAGAAAAGGAACACACAACCAAATTGCTGATCATTTATCTAGAATTAAGAATGATGTTATTACTGAAGAAAATATAAATGAGAAATTTCCTAATGAACATTTGTATGTTATTCAAGGATGTCAAACACCTTGGTATGCAGATATAGTTAAATTTTTAGTTAGCAATATTTTACCTTATGGAATGGATAACAAATTTATTAAGAAATTTAAAAATGATGCTAAATCTTATATTTGGGAAGATCCTCATTTATTTAAATTAGGAAGAGATTCTGTAATTCGTAGATGTGTACCTTATGAAGAAACTTATGCTATTATTCAAAAATGTCATGATTCCGAATTTGGAGGACACTTTGGAATAGATAAAACTGCATTTAAAATTTTAAATTCAGGATTTTATTGGCCAACCTTATTTAAAGATGTGAGACATTATGTGAAAACTTGTGATCGATGTCAAAGGATGAGAAATATATCCAAGAAAGATGAAATGCCTTTAAACTATATATTGGAAGTTGAAATTTTCGATATATGGGGTTTAGACTTTATGGGACCATTTGTACCATCATCTGGAAAAATTTATATTTTATTAGCAGTTGATTACGTTTTAAAGTGGATTGAAGTCGTAGCTTTACCTAGCTCGTGATTCCAAAAGTGTTTCAAAATTTTTAAAGAAGATGATTTTTTCAAGATTTGGAATGCCTAAGGTAATTATCACAGATGGTGGAAGTCATTTTAGAAATATAAGAATTCAATCATTATCGGAAAAATTTGGAATCAAACACAGAATTACAACTGCATATCACTCACAAACAAGTGAAATGGCTGAAGTATCAAACAGAGAAATTAAAAGAATTTTAGAGAAGAGTGTTAATCCTAAAAGAACTGATTGGGTTGATAGACTTGATTCTGCGTTATGGGCCTATAGAACAGCTTATAAGACACCAATCAGAATGTCACCTTACCAGTTAGTTTATGGTAAACATTGTCACTTATCTGTTAAACTTGAACATAAAGCTTATTGGACGATAAAGGAGTTTAATTTTGATTTGAAGACTGTAGGAGAAAAATGATTATTGCAATTAAATGAGATAGATGAAATAACATATGAATCATATGAAAATGCAAGGATTTATAAAGAGAAAATGAAAATATTAAATGATAAAAAGATTTCAGGAAAAATATTTGAGCCTGGACAAGAAGAATTATTATTTAATACTCATTTAAGACTTTTTCTTGAAAAATTAAGAACAAAATGGATAGGACAGTATATAGTTGAAAAAGTATATCATTATGGATTTGTGGATATTAAAGATCTTAAAACGGGAAAAATTTTTAAAGTTAATGGATTAAGACTGAAGCCTTATTTTGGAGATATTAAAAAGATTTATTAAGAGGCTTATGAGTTGAGTCTACCTGATTAAAAATTTAATTAGGTTGGACTGACGACGTTAAACCAAACGCTTTGTGGGAGGTAACCCATAATTATTCGTTGTTTTGTGTGTTTATACATTTTTAATGTAAGGTTATGCCTCGGTCTTGTTTAATTTTGTATTACTTTAGAAAATTTGATGCTCTATTGACTTAAGCTGAAAATTATCTCAAAGTATATAAAGTTTAGACATTGTATTACTCTATTTCATATATGAGTAAAAAGGAGATCAAGTTAACCTTCATTATGATTGCTTATAATTTGTGTTACTGAGTCTATATTGATCTTACTATTCAAAATTACCTATTTTGGAGAACGAAACTTTGAAATTTGACGTTAGGCGAAACGGAGTCGAACATGGTTCTAGCGCCTAGGCGCTAGAGCTCCAAAGTAAACTATGTTTCGATGGGTCTGACGCCTAGGGGCCAGATTTGGCGCCTAAGCGCCACAGTTACTGGATCATGTCAAAACTAAAAATCTTCAGTTTTTCACATGATTTTCTCTTATAAATTACCCTATCTTCGTCCCCAGTCCCTATGAATCATTATTTCGACCCATACACTCCATTCTTGAGAGATTAGAGAAGATTTTTGAAGAAATGGAGAGGAGAAATCTTGTAGATGAGGCTACAGACAAGGTCTCAAAGGATCCTCAACCCTACTTCAATGGTTTCATCGCTGTAAGTTTGAAGAAAATTTCTAGTCGTCTAGATAAGTTTGAAGCAGAATTTAAAAGCAATGGAGATTGCCTTCATGAGATGTTTAATCGAATTGAACATATGGAATGGCAGGCGAAACTTCAATTTGATCATCTAGCGGCTTATCAAGATGCTCAAGTGGAGATGTATGCGAAGAACAATTGGATCGACGAGAAAACGACTACTGATTTTTCGAGGGCGTTAACATTCCAAGTGGGCTGAATAGTTTTCCTTGCCAAGATAATGGGAATTAGATAGTGATATGGTGAGATTGTGATTTATCTAGTCTGTCATTGTATCGATTTAGTGAATCGGTTGTGTTTGTTTGTGTGTTTGCTTTCATGTTCATTGTGTGTTGTATTTGCTTTCAAATTTGTGTTGTTTGATCATTGTTAGAACTTGAATCATGTTATGATACTTATCTGAACTGTATTGAGCCCAAAATTGAAAATCATGAATGGAATTAGAAGAGTTTGATTTAAACTTATGTTTAATTGGTGGATTTAATTTTTAACTTTTAAAATTTTTGGAAAATATTTTGGAAGATGGAAACTGAAGCAATACTCTTATATGAGTAATTAAAAGTTTAAATTATGAGTTTTGGTGGAAAATAAAATTTTTAAAAGTGATTTTTTTTAGAAAGGCGAGTTTGGCGCCTAGGCGCCAGAATTCGGCGCCTAGGCGCCAGTTCGACCTGCTTACCCTAAAATCACCATTTAAAACCCCATTAGCCATTTTTGACGCCTAAGCTTCATCCCCTTCCTCTTTTTCGTGAAAACCCACATTCTAAATCCATTTTGAGGTCAACTCATAAAGATTTTGAGCCCAAAATCACTTGATTTCTTCATCTCAATGTCAGATCTACACTCTAATCAATTTATTTTTGATTTTCACTATAGTTTTTCCTATTTTTGGCTAAAAACCAAAATTTTGAGGAAAATTTTGATTTTTAATGTTTCTCCATGAATTTCTAAACTCATTTTAAGTTTTTTAAGCTTAAAAAGAGTTTAAATCTTTGATTCCTTAATTTATTTTTATTTTCTTTCACATTTAGATGGCACTGAAATCTAAGCGAGGAAAGGTACGAGAAAATTTTCACAGTAGCAAGTTCGCGACCGCGGTAGCGCATTTTCGATATCACGAATTTGCGACGTCCAGAAAATTTATCTCAGAGTGAAGCTTTTACAATCCCGGTGAAATGATCGAGAACACGATAGTTGCGCACAACTGGCAACGATTCTGTTATTTCACCACTGTTGCTGTTATTCCAGTCGTGCGCGAATTTTATGCTAACTTTTTGGATGCGAAAGACTACGAAGTCTTTGTAGAGGTGTTGGAGTAGGATTTACACCGGAAAGGATCAAAGCTTTTTATGGACTGCCACCTACCATCGAGTGCCTTTATTCTGGATTATCTCCATCTCAGGGAGATCTTATGATGATTATTGCTTATTTGACTGACGGCACTGGAGCTTGGAAGATCTGGAATGATAAATTGGTAAATTTAAAATCTTCTAAGTTAAATGGTATTTCAAAGGCTTGGCATTACTTTATTTCTGCAAGACTTATACCTTCCAACCACATGAGCGAAGTGACTAGAGATCGAGCTATCTTAAACTACTGCATTCAGGAGAGGAAGCCGATAGATGTCGGCAGTATTATTTATGATTCTGTGGAGTCTACTGCTAGATCCAGTCATTCTATAGGACTAGGATTCCCATCCCTGATTTATACTTTATGTGTGAACAATGAAGTCACTACTGATAATTTTGAAGAGAAGCTGAAGTCTACCAAGCCAATTGGGCAGGATAGTGTTAGTATCTATGATCGTCTTCGTGGGAAGAGATCTACAGCCCCTTCTACTTCTGCACCTACACCAGGTAGAGCTTCCACTTCCAGACCTTCTACTTTTACTGCTCTGAGCCACCGTCTAGTTTTTGGGAATTGATGCATGATCAATTTCTGGAGCAGCTGAATGAGTTATTTCTAACTCACTGCAGAGTTGATACTATGGATAAGAAAAGTGATCACCTATCTGATTACACCCAGAGGAAGAGTGAGTATGATGCTGAGTATTCATAGTCTTTAGTTAGATTCTTGAAGGGTGAGCATGATATTGAGTTTCCCACCTGTCCTAGATTTTCACCATATGTTGATCCTAAGGATGTGGAGTTTTCTTTTGGTGATGGACGATGACGAGGCTACAAACAGTGATTAGTAGCCTGATTTACCTCTGAGATGTGCTGAGTTTGTTGTTTGTTTAGTTTTTGTTCGCTAGTACTGATTGTTGTTTGCTATTTGCCAATTTAAATTTTTTTATGAGACTTTGTATGAATTGTTTGATGTTGAGACTGTTTTAGATATTTAGTTGCAGACTGAAATTTAAATGAATTTGTGTTTTTTTTTGTTTCAGGCTACTGCTTTGTATTCTAGAATAGTTAGTAATGTTATTCTATTTCTGTTAGTAATATTATTATTTAATTCAACTACTGCTATAAAAAATTTTTTGAGCCTGCTTACTTTTATATGCTTCATTATTTCTATAATATTCATAAAAGCCTTTTGTAGACGTAAATTATATTTCTTTCTAGAATTTTTTTTACATGCTTATAACATTCCTTTTTAAATTATACTTTTCTTTCTCTCATACTTTATTTTTTTTATGATATACGAAAACTTAAGTTTGGGAGAAGGGAAAATATATGCAAATTTAAATTTTATTTGTCCTTAATAAACTAATATTTTCTAAAAAAAATCTTAACATAACATAAGGAATGAAGAATCTATTTAAGATCACTTAAATTTTTGAAATTATAAATAATTTTGTGGACTTAACCAAAATTTTAATAACTTCGATTGATTTTAAAAATAGAATTATTTAACTTAAAGAAGAATAAGATTAAGAAAATTTTCTATTCAAAATAGAAATAATTGAATTTTAGAAGTATCAAGAAATAAAAAATTATAACTTGAAAAAAGAAAAGATTGAAAGTCTTTTTGAAATTCTATTCATGTTATAATTAAGTGAAAACGTAAAATTTTGAAAATATAAGTTAAGGATAGTGAAGTTCAAAATCATTAACAGGCTATCCAGATACAGTAATCCTCACTGTGAAAAAAAAAGAGGAGAAGCTTGAGGATATGCCTAATAAAAAATTGGCTTCACTTGAATTATCTTATATGAAGAAAACTAGTTACATACTTTACTTAATTTTTATGCATGAATTTTTATTTAGGAAGGACTTTTTCATGAAAATCTTTTTCTTGTAAATAATCTATGTGATCTTAATATAATAAACTTATATTATTTTTGAAATGAATGAAAATTTTTTCAAGTCTTATGATTTGGTAGTTGAATATTCTTTAAATTCTTAAAATCAAACTTAGTGAAATTTGGTTAATGATTTACGTAAGCCTTTATAAGATCAAAAATTACAAGGAGTCTTAAATATTTATCTTTCATTCCAAATGTTATACATTTTATATAGTAAAAAGGGTTACTTGAGGACAAGTAACGTTTAAGTTTGGGGGATTTTGATCCATGAAAAAAATACCCATTTTTATGCCTTGATTTTTATCAAATTTTTAAAGATATTATGCTTTAATGAAAGGTATTTTTTATGTTTTTGGATATAGGTGATGGAAAAAATGTTCAAGAAGGAAAAAAAAGTGAAAGGAGCAAAAAGGAGCAAAAATGGAGCCAAATGCAAAATTGTCAAAATAATTGGTCTGGCGACTAGGCGCCAGAATCCGACGCCTAAGCACTAGGTCGATACGGGATTTGTCAAGATTTTTGACGACTTTTGGACTGTTATTTTGACGGTGTTAGCTGTTATTGGACCTTCTAGAAGACTGGCAGTTGCTCATGGTTTATAGGACATGTGATACAATGTATTTGGATGCTTGGAAACAGTTTTAATCGCGAAGGGGTGCGATCCAAAGTGAAGAGGTGCGAATCTAGCACCTAGGCGCCATACACACCTTCTAGAAGATTCATTGAATGTGGACACATTTTGAAGAGGTGCCTTGAGGCAACCCTTGAAGCCTATAAATAGGAGGCTATTCTTTCAGAGAAAAACACCCAACTTAGCCCCCCTATCTAGAGCCCCATCTAGAGAGAGAATTAGATAGATACTTTAGGGCCACATTTTACTATCCTTCATAAATTAGCAAGTTATTTTATTTAGATTTTGTATTGAGAGTTTAAAGAGTTGGTGCTTTTGAAGTTTATTTGCTTTGGAGTCAGAAGAATTCAGAGGTTCAGTAGGAGAAACACTTGAGATAAGTATTTGTAATTTTATTCAAAATTTTATTATCATGTTTTGTTGTTTAAATTCAATGTGTTCTAAGTAGTTAGTTTACTTTCTACTTTCAATTATGAAAAGATAAATGAGATAATATAAAATTCGTTGGAGAATTAGAAACTATTTATATTTTAAAATATTGTGATGATATTAATACCAGATCCTAATTTATTATTTAAATTGGCCATTTAAATTGTTAAAATCTGTTGAAGAGTTTTGATACCTAGAAGGAGATGAATTCTTAACTAGTAGATATCACATGAATCCTTGGGTAGTCGAAGGCCTTGTGTGGGTTATTCAAGGTGAAGTGCAAATAAATAGGAAGATATTATATAATGGGCGTTGAATTGATAAGTTTTTAGAGTGACAGACTAAATTCTTGTGATTTTGTTTATAGAGAAGGAAAGGGTCACTAGTAGGGCCGACCATAGCCACTCTTGGACATCTAGTAGTGTGAGCCTAGATTAACCCATTCTACTAACAATACATCCGGACCTGATCTATAGGTTAGCTGATGTTCTTTACACTTGGATCAAAGGGTAAAGAATATGAATGCTTCTATTTGGCACAATACCATAAATTTATATTCTCCACGAATATTATCATTATGTTAGAAAGTCTTGAATTAATTGAAAGGAAGAAAGTTGTTTTCTTATAGTTATTTACATTAATCATTTCATTGCTGCTTTATTATTGAATCTAGTAAATTAAAAATAACAAATTTATAGCTATAAAAGAAATACTTGAAAATAAAATTAAAATATTTAAATATCCATAACTCACTCCTCGTGAGATTGATACTGGGGTCTTTGTTTCAAAGCCCTATATTACTTGATACGATACATATACTTGCGTAGTACCCCTAGTGTGTATAATATTTTCGATAAAATTATATTTATATACACTAGTTGCTATTATTATTTATTACATATATTTGAAAGCATTAATTATTATATTTGTCATCAGTGGATTGCGGGTCAAGTTTTTGGCGCCGTTGCCTGGTATTGAATTTTTAGTACGCATATATTTAGCGGGGGTCAGTAGGTAACAAAGTAGAGCAAATAAAATAATGCCAGGCTTTAGAAGTTGCATTTAACATAGAGAGAGGGAAGTTTACCTGTTCACGCTGCTTAATTTTCCATGTCCCTTTCCCATCAATGAGAAAGTTAATCACCTCTTCCAGTGGTCCTTCCAATGTTCCAAAAGTATCGTATTCGCTGGTGTGAAGTTCTTGTACTTTGTAGAAAAAATTAATATGCGCAGCATTAAAATCGACTAAAAATCCTCTAACCTTTATAAGTTCATCCTCAATTTGGTTTGAATTGGCATAAAACTCTCTTACAACTTCAACTGCAGCCCTGTTTGTTGTATAACAGAAATTTTCCCATCTTCTCTCTTTTATCGTTTGTTCCACTTCTCCTCCTGGATTCTTAAAGACTTTGTCCTGAATGTTTTTTCTTGCTTTGATATTAAAGTTGTATCTTGATTGATCTTTAGCATTCACGAACCATGTTTCGTAAAAATCTTGTCGTCTTTTATGTCGTGGAGCCATTTCTCGATCTATCAAATTTACAAAAATCTCAACTAAAATTCCTAAATAATACTAGAATGGCTTCCAAAGGTGACTTAAAGTAATATAAAATGAATTCCATGGATTTCTTCCAACTATTTTCTTCATAATTTAATTTTTCCAAAATCTCCAAATGTGGAAGAAATACACGGTGAAAATAAAAAACTTTTGCATGGGAGTGAAGCTCTTAACAAAGAAAGATAAAATCCGGTGTCAAAATGTGTTTAAATTGCTTTTAATCCAAGATCTCTCAAGCCCTAGGTCGATTTTTTTGAAGTTTAAATAAAGGGGACGAGGAATAGTGACGGTTGACTGGTCAAATACAAGTGTTGTTCGGGATCTCGCTGTCAGCGGGAAAAGTCTTGCCATCGACGGGCTAATTAATTCAAGTAGGTTAAAGTCTCTAGAAAAACTCACCGTCGGCGGCGTCAATCTCGTTGTCGGCGGGATTTTTTCAGAAATTAAATTTAATATTTTTGTAATAATTTTAATTCATTTCAAGCCTTATTAACATCTGATCAATCAATTAAATATATTTTATTGTGATTAGATACTATTTAAACTCAAATAAATTCACACAACACAAAACAACATATATTTTATATGAAATCCATGTGTTACAATATTTGTACGCAATATTACTAACAATGTATTTTCACAACCTTAACTCGCCAAATTCAGCGTTACAATCCAAACCACAATACTCAAAATAATGAAAAAAAACAAATAATGCATAATCTCATCTATACTAAGATCATTTATCAAAAATCAAAAGTGCAGATAAAATTAAATTCAAACTAACACAACACATAAATAAATACGAATGTCTTCTACTCATCAGTGTCGGTACTAAATTCATCTCTGATATCACCGATAGAACGTAAGTGAATAAATAGATTGTAGAAGGGCCTGTAAGGAAATTCTTCAGTAGAATCTTCTTCTATCCATCCTTTCTTTTTCAAAAGCCATATGAAACTAGCCTCAAGATGTCCATAATGATCGAAGTGTTCATTCATCCTCCAGTTAATATGATCAAATAAATCGGAGATATTATTAATTGAAGTCATCATGTTTTGTACCTCTTTTTCCTGTCCTTTGAGTTTTCGTAAGATCAGGTTAGTTTTATCAGTAAAGAGCCTGATTGAAAGAGAATTTTGAGATGCTTGATCCATAATAATGGTTGTCTTATTGTCGTTATCCAGAGTAGGAAACATATTAGTCTGATCTAAAGGCTTCCAAGGCAAAAGTACATTTTCCCAGGCTTCATATAAAACTTGGTACTGACTGCATAGTGCAAAAATTGTTGAAGGATGTCCAAGCCCATAAATTGATCAATGAACAATCAAGCTTAAAGCAGACTTCACAATAATTGAACCAACATCGATGGGTAATCCCGCTTGAATACAGTAATTCAGAATTGCACACTCCTTAGAAACTTTATTTACCCTCATAGTGGGTAACAATTTTGAAGAAATAAAGAAGTGCTAGTGTTTAGAGACGGGATTTAGAAGTGATGCAGAAAAGCTAACATACCCGTCTTCTCTCGTTTCCTAATCTTCTGCTTCATCAGTCTAATTACAATAGATCTCATTCATACTATGTCTTGTAGGAACAAAGTTGGAATAGTGGCAAACAGGTGTATTCTGAATTGAATATAATTCATTAATTCTAGAAGGAGTGAAAGTTACCCATCTGCCTCGCACATAGACATTTCCATTGTTGATTCCGTGAAGATTGGAGTAGAATTCTTTTACCACAGGGATGATTACTGTAGAAGTTGTATAGCATAATACCTCCCAACGTCGTCGCACAATCATCTCTTCAATAGCCGTTGTCGAATTTTCCATTCCTCTATTCACGAATCCTCTTTCTTTGATCAAACTCTTTTTCATCATAACTTTGTTGAAGATTCGCTGATCCTCATAACTGACAAATTTTCTTCGATTGAACACTCAACATCTAGGGATTTCAAGGTGATTGGATGCCATAATGATGAGTTTTTGTGGAATTTCAAATCGTTTTTAAGAAGTAGATGGTTTAAAATTCGAGTTCTAGGAGTTTTTAAAGAGTAAAAACACTTAGAATTGTCAAAAACTGTCAAAATAACTCCCTAAACCGCTATTTCACCAATCTCACCGTCGGCGGCAGTGACCTCGCCGTCGGCGGGATTCTTAAAATAATATAGACTCAATTTTGGCAGCAAAACTCATTGTCGGCGACATCGATCTTGCCGTTGGCGGCTAAGGCAAAAATTGCCCAGTTTCCCTCTGGTCCAAATGTTTTCCAAGTTTTTCTATGGATCCAATATCGTGATGATTTTAAAGATAAATATGAGTAGTAGAATTCATTTTATATCATAATTAATAATAAATCAAATAAATATACCATCATTATACATAAATAAAGATTACTATGGGTTTTCTCCCATAAAGCGCTTGGTTTAACGTCGTCAGCCCGACTTATTCAGGTTATTAATCAAGTTGACTGAGCATTAAAACCTCTTTAAAATTTGGTCTTCTTCCTTCAAAATATGTTTTTAATCTGTGTCCATTTACTTTAAATCTGTGTCCAGCCTTTGGATCTTCAATTTCTACAGCTCCGTATGTAAATATTTGAGTTATAGTGAAAGGTCCTAACCATCGAGATTTCAATTTCCCAGGAAATAATTTCAATCTTGTATTATAAAGCAAAACTTCTTGTCCTGGTTCAAAATTTTTTTGGTTAATCTTCCGATCTTGCCATAATTCCATCTTCTCCTTATAAATTCTATCGTTATTATAGGATTCATTCCTTAATTCTTCTACTTCATTCATCTGTAACAATCTCTTCTCACCAGCATCTTTTAAATTATAATTGAATTCTTTAATCGCCCAATACGCTTTATGCTCTAATTCAACTGGTAAGTGACAAGTCTTTCCAAAAATAAGTCTGTAAGGAGTCATTCCAATCGGGGTTTTATAAGCAGTCTTGTATGCCCATAATGTAGTGTCTAGTCTTGTAGACCAATCTAATCTACTAGGGTTTACAATTTTTTCTAAAATTCATTTAATTTCTCGATTAGAAACTTCAGCTAATCCACTGGTTTGTGGATGATAAGCAGTCAATATTTTATTAATATTGTTGAATTTTTCTGCTAATTTCTGAATATATTTATTCCTAAAATGGGATCCTCCGTCATTGATAATCACTCTCGGCATTCTGTATATTGTGAAAATATTTTTCATTAAAAATTTTGAAACACTCTTAGCATCACAACGAGGTGAGACCTGTGCTTCAATCCATTTATAAACATAATCAACAGCGACTAATACATATGAGTTTTCAAATGAAGGAATAAATTATCCCATGAAATCTAGTCCCCAAACATTAAAAATTTCAACTTCTAATATAAAATTTAGAGGCATTTCATTTCTTATAGATATATTAACTACTCATTGGCATTTATCACAAGTTTTGATATATCTAAAAACATCTTTAAAAAGAGTAGGCCAATAAAATCCATATTGTAAAATTTTATAAGCAGTTTTATCAGTTCCAAAATGTCCTCCAAATTCTGAATCGTGACATTTTTGGATGATCTGTTCCGTTTCTTCATAAGACACACATCTTCTAATAATTAAATCCTTACATTGCTTATATAAATATGGTTCATCCCAAAAATATGTTTTAGCATCATGAATGAATTTTTATTGTTGTTGCAGAGTTATCATGGGTGGTAAAATATCACTTACAATATAATTAACTATATCAGCATACCAAGGTATTTTTCACTCATTTATATTATACAGTTGTTTGTCAGGAAATTTGTCTGTAATTTCATTGTTAGTATCAGATAATTCGCAATATTCTAGTCTTGACAAATTATCTGCAATTTGATTATCAGTTCCCTTTCTATTAATTATTTCAAAATCAAATTCTTGCATCAATAATATCCATCTGATTAATCTTGGTTTGGTATCCTTCTTTTGCATTATTAATCACATAGTGATCTGTATGCAAAATACATTTAGTTCCAATTAAATAAGATCTAAATTTATCAAAAGCATATACAATTGCTAATAATTCTTTTTCTATAACTGTATAGTTAATTTCAACATTATTGAGAGTTTTACTAGCATAGTATATAACTTTAAAAATTTTATCATACCTTTGACCAAGAACATCTCCTATATCATAATCACTAGTATCACACATAAGTTCAAATGGTTTCTCACAGTCAGTTGAAACTATTATAGGTGTTGTGATTAATTTATCTTTTAATATTTCAAAAGCATTTAAGCATTCTATAGTGAATTCAAGTTTCTTGTCATTTTCTAAAAGTTGGCATAGAGATTTAGTAATTTTTGAAAAATCTTTTATGTAGTGTCTGTAAAATCTGACATGTCCAAGAAAACTTCGTACCCCTCTCACTGTAGTAGGAAGTGGTCATTTAGCTATAACTTGAATTTTTGCAGGGTCTACATCCATGCAATTTTTTGAAATATTATGCCCTAATACAATTCCTCCTGCAACCATAAATTAACATTTCTCCTAATTTAGAACTAAATTAGTTTTTTCACATAGCTCTAAGACTTTTTCAAGATGATCCAAGCATATTTCAAATGATGTTCTAAATACAAAGAAATCATCCATAAATACTTCTATTCCATCATCAATTATTTTACTAAATATAGACATCATACTTCTCTGGAATGTTGCAGGTGCATTACATAATCCAAAAGGTATCCTTCGAAAAACAAATGTTTCATAAGGACTAGTAAATGTAGTTTTCTCTTGATCCTCAGGAGCAATAAGAATTTGATGATAGCCAGTATATCTAACTAAAAAACAAAATTATTTGTGCCCAGCAAGTCTATCTAACATTTGGTCTAGGAATGGTAAAGGGAAGTGATCTTTCCTGGTGGCTGCATTCAATTTTCTATAATCAATACATATACACCATCCAGTAACTTATCTTATAAGTATTAAATCATTATTTTCATTAGTTTCAACAATCACTCCTTTTTTACGAACACAATGAATTGGGCTTACCCAAGTACTATCCGAAATAGGATATATAATACCATTATCTAACCACTTTAATATTTCTTTCTTGATCACATCTTTCATCATCGGGTTTAATCTCCTTTTGGGATCAACTCTTGGTTTAAGTTCATTATCCAAAATAATTTCGTGCATACAGATTGAAGGACTAATTCCTTTAATATCTGCTAAGGTCCAACTAAAAGCTTTCTTATACTTTTTTAAAGTGTCCAGAAGTTTTTGCTCTTGTAATTCATTTAATTCTACTGATATAATAACTGGTAAAGTTAAAGAGTCACCTAAAAATGCATACTTCAAATGAGTAGGTAAAATTTTTAACTCAAGTTCAGGAGTTTTAATAATCGACGGAACTATATTCTTTTCAGCATTTTCCATAATATCCATCATCTCAAATCTTTCTTGTATATAATCTAATTCTTCATTGTCTGTTTTTTCAATCAATTCTGTATTTTCTACATATGATTTATCTTCAAAGTATTCCTTAAAATGTTCATTTTGTAGATGTTCAGGAATTTCCATTCGAAAACATTCATCATCTCTTTCAATAGCAGGATATTTCATTGATTTTACTATGTTGAAAGTTACTTCTTGATCGTTTACTGTCATAGTTAATTCTCCTCTTTGAATGTCAATCATAGCTCTTCCAGTAGCTAAGAATGGTCTCCCTAAAATTATAGTGTCGGCATATTTTTAGGTTAAGTGCTGTATTTTAAAAAGGGGTCGCCTACAGAAATTGTCGGCGAATTTTAGATTCTAAATTTAATTTAAATATATATATATAATTTAGAAAGTATCATTTTATTTTGAAAATAATTTTAAGTTTGAAAATTTTAAGATATGAAATCAAACCGATCTCACATCCCAAATAGTTCATATAAACGAGCACCTCACCACAAACCGTGTATCTATCTCGAAGGACAAACACACTGCTTGACGATGGGGCTCGATTAAATAAATTAGAAGATTTGTGACATCCGTTTGGTCTGTGAACCAATTTTATAAGCCGACAAGTTCCCCTGCTTAATATAAAGGAATTAAGCAGGGTTTATATTACTTGGGTTCTTAAAGTTCCCTATAAGGGCAAGCCCCTTTATTTAATTACATCTTAAATGACGGGAATCATTTAAGAAAACTCTCGATAATGATCAGTGGTTTTGCTCTCAAGAATTTCAAAGTTTAAGATTTTCAAACAATTGAATTTTGAAAAATTTCAATTGGGAATAGATCAAATTTGGAACAGTTAATTTTAAGAGTCCAAAGGAAGAGAAGTAGGAGAAGCAGAGGATCCAAGAAGAATCTTGGCAACTTCTCAAACTATCCTATTGTTTGGCTTTGATTTAGGAATTTTTATTTAATGATTCAATCTTGCCAAGTTTAGTTAATTAGGACTTATATTCGTATGATATGATCATACGAATAGCCTCGAAGATGTGAGAGTTTATGTCGTACCAAAAGACTTCCTTGGAATCCTAAGACCGGGTAGGGCTTAATTTACATGACATGATCATGCAAATGCCTAACGAACAGTTGAGGATTTATGTTGCATTAGGCAAACTACCTCGAAGTCCTATGGCTTTGTTATTTAATTCTAAGAAATGTTTTGCTGAAGTACACACAAGTTTTGCTGACGAAGATGGTCGTGCTGCCCACTATGCTCCAAGCTCCTTGTTGTTGCAGAGGTTTAGTTTTGGAAAGTGAAAATCAGGGGATGAGAAAAGTGTTTTAGTTTAGAAATCTTAAAGTCCAAATATTTTTAATATTTTAATTAAAACAAATCTTAAAGTTGTTTAAACAGAACCGATTAAGATCCCACGGTTCCGTCATCCCGACACCGTTATTTTCATCGAATTCACTTAGTCCAGATGAATTTGCTAAACTCGACTGAATGAGTTCCACACTTTCATTTAGACCGTGGGAAATCCCGTTAGCAACACGTGGGTTACATCATCCGAGGTATTCCCGATCATTCAACGAGACGTTTTAATTTAGTTGTAATTGTATTTTTATTGTTCTGTTTGTGATTAATTTTGAGTTATTTTATATTTTGGAGTGTTGTGGAGGTGAATTTTATCTTGTAGTGACTTTTAATTTAGTTTTGGTTTCAGTTTTGTGACTATCCTAAAGGTTTTAGTTTTCATGCAACAATCTTGTTTAACATGCAAGAAAAGTAAAGCGTAGTGCATGTAAGTAAACTGTAATAAAGTAAATTGCAATAAAATAAAAGCATACTTGGAGGGTCTTCCTGTCATCCCAAGCTGCACTTAAAACGTATATTAAGGCATTTAAATATTTATAACAAGTACCTAAGTAAAGCTAAGGGAAGGTTTCGGTTGTGTAGCAAAGTCCTAATCCTATTGCTACTCATCTCCTATGACGTCTAAGTTCTTGTGTTTTGTTTAAGGATGATTTTCTTCATCAAAGAACAATTAAATTTAATTTTTCTTCTAAACATCTCATCATATTGAGAAAGTGTTTAGGACGAGTCCTAAACATCTTTTCAATACTTCCGAGATTATTTTGTGTCCAAGTAAATTTAGTTGCACAAGTGAATTAATAATCTAGAAGTTTAGTTAAGCTTTGTCTCTTGCTCAGTGAACTTGGGCATTTGATTACCTAATGAATGAAGTGACATCTCATTTAATACTCTATTTAAGAGTTATAATAATTAAAGCCTTTAGGGGTAACTTGGTTTGTTGAGGATTTTAATCATTCTTAATTTGAAGTTTGAGTTAAAAGTTTAAAGTGATTTAGTTTAATTATGAGATTTTAATTAATAATTTTAAGTTTGGAATAGTTTTCAAATTATTTTTGGTTTAAATCTTTATACTTTAAGTGATCTTAATATTTTAAATTTGTTTTACTTTTATTATTGAATGATGTTAATTTAATATAATTTAAATTTGATTTAATTGAATTTAACTTAATTTAATTTAAATATTTGTTATTTAACTTAATTGTTAAAATGTTAATTTAATTTAATTTTAATTTTAATTTAATTTGTACTTAATTTAATTTAATTTAATTTAATTTAAATTTAATTTACATTTAATTTAATTGTTAAACCACTTAATATTTTGAGCTCTCCTTTAATTTAAGGGTTATTATTTTTTTTTAATTTTTTAATTTTAATTTACTTAGTTTGTATTATCATTTAAATCTTAATTATGAGTTAAATATTATTGAAGTTATTTATTTAGAGATTTTTTTTATTAAAGAATTAATATCCTCTCAAGTTATATCCCTATTTTTAATAGTTCAAATTTTCATTAATCTTCCAAAATTTAATTTGTTTAAATAATTAAAGTTTCATTTTTGGTTTATTAAAAGTGATTAATGGGTTCCTACCCTTTTAATTTCCCAAAGTTTCAATCATCCAAGAAAGATAAAATCAAATATTTTACCCTCCACTTTAATTAAACCTAAAATTTTAATAAAGGGGTTTAAATTCTTTAATTACCTTTATGCCCTTTTAGACTTATTAATTTCATAACTCACTAAATTGAGTTCAAATGAACTTGAAATTTTTATGTCACTTTACTCATATGTCAATTAAGACATTAGAGGAGAAAATGTGATTTTTTTGAATTTAATTTATTTATATAATTATTTTTAGTGAAAAATAGGGATTTTCAATGGAAATTCAACAACATGACCAAGGAAATGTTTCTGTCCTTAATAAAATTATGGGATGTTCCTAATGACTAGAGGACCACTTGGACTAATTTTGGTGATTTTTCAAATTATATTTTATTTATTATAATTCTTTTAATTTTTGTAGTGTTAATTAATTATAAAATAAAATTGAAGTTGAAAAGTAGATTTTATATTTTTCTTAAATCTCTCTGATCTCAAGGAGTTTAGAGAAATAAATTTTACAATTTTCTAATTTTTCTTTGATTTATTGGAATTACGTTAGTGAAAAGGTTAGAAAATACATTTTTTAATATTAAAAATTGTTTTAAGCATTTAAAATTCAATATCTTAACTTAAAGACTTGGGAAAAATATTTGGTTTGTTCCTAGGTGATTAGGAGTCAAAATGTGACATTTTTATGATTTTTAATATTTTTTGTGATTTTTATTATTTTTTAATTATTAAAATATTAAAAATATCATTAAAAAAGAAAAATTTTAGAAAATTCCAATTTTAATTTTTAGACTCCTCTGATATCAGAGAGCCCACAAAACTAATTTGGTGAATTTTTCAAATGTATTTTTGGAGTTATGAATTTTTATAGTTTAATTTTGATCATGTGGCTTAAGTAATCCATTTAGTGGGGTTAAATATTTCCAATTGACTTCAAATTTTTATGTGAGGTCCCTGTGGTGCTAAATATCAGTGGAGAATTTTTTTCAAGTTATTTTAATGTGTGGTTAACCCTAATTAGGCCAATTAGGATTATTCTTAATGAATTAACCCAATATATAATTTTCCTAGGGTCCTCTGGTCCTAAGAAACTTTCTCAAATTTTTTTGGAATTTATTGACTAATATGCTAATTATTGGAATTAAAATACCAAAAACAGTGACGTAAACTTGAAACATACATAACTTTCCATAGAGATGGCCTCTAACCTTGAAAATTTCAGAGAATGTTCCCAAGATCAGAGGCTTCAAGAGCCTTATGGTCTCATGCCATGGTGAATTGTCTATACAAATGTAGAATCAAAATACTGAAATGAGTAAATAATTAGTTAAAAATAAAATACTTATCAAAATAACTTGATTTCTTTTCCACATTATTCTCCTCTGCTTACTGAGAAAGAGGGTATTTTTAGTTTATTTTTATGATTTTTCTACACAAAGATATGGATTTTCTAAGTTCTGGGTATTTAAATAATTAAAAAATTCCATATTTTTCTACTTATCCTCGCGGCGCCGACTCATCCTCGGCAGCTCCGAAAGCCCACGCGTCGCGCTCCCATTCGACGCCGCCTTCTGACTCAGCACTCCAGGGGCCAGCAGTTCATATAACGTTCTTTGGTCCGGCGCAATATGGATCGTCCACTCGATACACGCTCAATCGGACGACGCCTGGTCATCGTCTACGACTGCTATGCACCCGTGACCGTTCACACTAAAATCCTAGGAGCTCTCTCATTTCTCAATCGATTTTCGTGTTCTTATGCTAAATGGATTTGTCTTGAAGAGACGAACACATCCATACGGTGTACATGCTATGAAATTAAGTAAATCAAAATGGAAAATCACTGGAAGCTCAGGAGGAAGGAATGATCCATACCTTTGCTCTGAGAAGTGTAGCTTCAATCAGAGAGCTGTGTCACCTTCAATTGCACCCAAAGAAGCTCCAGATGAAGTCTATGGCTCTGGGGAATTGTCTAGGTATGAAAGTGTCCATAGCCGATTTCAAAGATTGGAGGCTGAAGCAACCTGGGTGGCACCGGAGAGGGGGCTTTCACTGGGGATCTCCTTCTCTTGGTCTTGTGCAGGTGTGGGTGAGTTTAATTTGGATTTGGTGGAGGTTTGGGAGATGTCCTGTTTTTGGGCTTGAATTTCAACACGGAAATTGAGCTTAGCTAGGGAAAATTGGGGCTGGAATCCAATGGGGATCAAGTGTTCTAGGTGAGGAGAAGGTCCTGGAGCAATTTTGGCAGAGTTTTGTTTAGGTCTGGTTCAACACCTTCTTTAGCCGAGAAGGTGCTGGGTTTAAGTAGACATGGCTGGAGGGCCTCCCAGGGGGGTTTGATGCTTGGGATCAGCTGCTCTATGCAAGAGAAGAACAGACATGGTGTTCAATTGGACTGGGAAAACTCAGCAAGGAAGAATTAAAAAATTTGGCTCACATGGAGCTCTCGACCATGGAGTTTTCCGGCGACCCAGGCATCTGGCCGGCAGGGTTAGGTCACCATCTTGATCAGAAGGGTCAGGGGTTGGCAATGGTGCAGTCAATTAGCCATGAACATGTGTAAAGAGTTTAGCTTTAAGTGGTATGGGGAGAGGGGTGATTTTGGATCCAAATGGGTCAAGTCATGCAAATGGGTTGGGTTCACCTCTCCAAGCTCTGGTTTGGACTGAGGGAGATTAGGTGAGTCAGCTAGCTTTTGGGGAAAAAGTCACCATCTAAGCATATTTAAGTTTAAGCATGGTTTAGGGGAAACAAGGGAGTGCTTAATCACTTTAAAGGAATCAAGAAAGAGGCTCCTCCTTTTGTCCAATATGGCATGGTCACATGAACACCACTCACATGGCTTGCATGGGGCTTAAGGATGGCTTCATGGCTTCATTTGGGCTTGGGGCAAGGCTTGGCTCAATTTCATGAAAATGGATTTTGGAAACTTTGGCATTTTAGTGGGAAATTCTCATGAAGCTTGATTTGGAATTATTTGGTTATTGATTTTAGGACTTAGGGATGATTTCAATCAAAGGATGATGATGGGAATTTCACATAGGCCTTGGAATAAGTTTTGGGCTTTTGGATTTGGTAAAAATGAGCTTTTAGGATGGTTTAAGAAAGTGGGCCTTTAGGTTTGAAAACAAATTGGTGGATGGAAATTTTGGGAAGGATTGGGCCAAAAAAATGTTGGGTTTTGTTTAGGGATGTGTCATGAACATTTTAGAAAAGGTTTGAAATAATTTGGGGTTGAATTGGGTTTAATTTGGGATTTTTTTGGTAAAGGGGCCAAAGTGGGTCAAATTGGGCTAACTTGGGCTAAGGTTGGGCTAAGGTTGGATTTGATGTAAAATTAATGTTGAGAAATGTTTATGGGGTGTAACAAAGAGTTTTTTCAATTTTGGTTGGGCTTTAATTTTGGGATTTGGGCCCATTTGGGTTAGGTTTGGGTTTAGGCAAAAAATGGGGATTTTGGTTTTGGGTTAGGTTTGGGTGGAGTTTAGGTTCAAATTTGGGGCAAATCTTGTTAGTGTTTTGTTTGTGGGGATATTATGAAGGTTTAGGAAAAGATTTGGGGTTAATTGAAGTTGAATTGGGTTGGTTTGGGCTAGGTTTAGGTCATGGGCCAAGATTGGGCTTTAAGCTTCAAATTGGAATTGAATCCAAATGTTTATCAAATTGGACTTGGATTTGGTCTAGATTGACATTGGGGATATTGAATTGAAGTTTAGAATTGAATTGGGTCAAAGTTGAGGTCAATTGGGTTGATTTGGTTTGACATTGGGCTTACTTTGGTTAAAAATTGGTCAAATTGGGGGTTTTGGTAAAAGTGGGTTAAATTGACCAAATTGGTCTATAGTATAGTTGAACAAAATGAAATTGGGAATATTTGGGATTTTCTGGAATTTTTTGGGAATTTTTGGAATTTATGGATTTTTTGGTTAAAGAGGGCATTTCGGGTATTTGGAGGGTATTGGGGGGGTATTTTTGGAAATTTTGGTATATTTGGCTAAGGAAGATCAATTTGAATGGTGGGAAATTTTTAGGACTGATTTTGAGAAATTTTGGGTAATTTAGGGAATTTTGCAAATTTTTGGTAGTTTCAAGGACTTTTGATAGGTTTAGTGGGTGTAGGGCCCCCGGGGGTCAAAAATTGAAATTTTGGAAAAATGAAGATTGATCAAGTTTGAGTAGAATGGAATCACTTTGGTTGAGCCATGAAATCATATCAAGCCCATAAGAGCCATGAGATGACTCATTTTAGACATTCACTATGTTGTTTCTAACCCTCTTAGTCAAGGGCCTAGGGGTTAAGGTCCATCCATATGAATTGCCAACATGAGTCAGGAATTCAAGCTAGGTATGAATAGTTTTGGGATTTGGAATGTGTGTGAAAGTGTAATGTGTGCAGGTGAACCCTCACCAGACAAGGCCACCCAGGGTAATCCTAAGGCCAAAGAGTCCTATAGGGAACCCATCCTTTAAACCTCCACATTTGATCTTAACCCTCCAAGTGACTTGGGGGTTTACAATCAAACTTATGGGGTTTGTAGAGAGTTAAGAGGTGTTTAAATTCCTAAGTGGTGGGTTCCATTTCTAGTCCTCTAAAATAGTCAAAGGGAAAGCCTATAGCTAGATCCTTAGACCTCTTCAAAAATGAGGTCAACAAATGGACCCCCAATAGGTGTGCTGTGCTAACCAAGCACACCGCGCGTATTGGCGTTGACTGAAGAGATAAAAAAAACCAACATAGACATCTAAGTTTCACACTTAGAACAGAGTAGAAACAAATTTTTGTTGGGGAGTATCGAGTATATCTCCAAGACTGGAGATCCCTGAACTCTCGCTGGGGAAAAGAAAAGGAGGTGAATTTCATATCACAAGATCTGGGGAAATTTGATTTAGATTTCGCTTTATTTTCTATTTCAAGTTTTAATGTCGAGTTTGGATTTCAATTTGTTTAGAGTTTCAATTTCGACTGAGGTTTAATTTAAAATCAATTCGAGAAAATTCTAAATTTGAAATGAGAATTGGAACCAAGGTTCCAACCTCAAAATTTACAAAGAGAACTGGAATTTAGGTACCAGCCTCGAAAGAGAGAATTGAAATTTAGTATCAATCTCAGAGAGAGAGTCGGAATTTGATACCGACCTCGAAAGGAGAGAACTGGAATTTGGTACCAGTCTCGAAAGAGAGAATTGAAATTTGATATCAATCTCAGAGAGAGATTCGGAATTTGGTATCAACCTCGAAAGGAGAGAACTAGAATTTGGTACCAATCTCGAAAGAGAGAATTGAAATTTGGTATCATTCTCGGAAAGAGAGTCGAAATTTGGTGCCTACCTCGAAAGGAGAGAACTGG
Source organism: Papilionanthe hookeriana x Papilionanthe teres (assembly GCA_022702705.1). Lineage (NCBI taxonomy): Eukaryota > Viridiplantae > Streptophyta > Magnoliopsida > Asparagales > Orchidaceae > Papilionanthe > Papilionanthe hookeriana x Papilionanthe teres. The sequence goes on from CM040432.1 coordinate 41,185,646, forward strand.
AATTTGGTACCAGTCTCGAAAGAGAGAATTGAAATTTTGTATCATTCTCGGAAAGAGTCGAAATTTGGTACCGACCTCGAAAGGAGATAATTGGAATTTGGTACCAGTCTCGAAAGAGAGAATTGAAATTTGGTATCATTCTTGGAAAGAGAGTCAGAATTTGGTACCAACCTCAAAAGGAGAGAACTGGAATTTGGTACCAGTCTCAAAAGAGAGAATTGAAATTTAGTTTCAATCTCGGAGAGAGAGTCAGAATTTGGTACCGACCTTGAAATGAGAGAACTGGAATTTGGTACCAATCTCAAAAGAGAGAATTGAAATTTGGTATCAATCTCGGAAAGAGAGTCGGAATTTGGTACCGACCTCGAAAGGAAAGAACTGGAATTTGGTACCAGTCTCGAAAGAGAGAATTGAAATTAGGTATCATTCTTGGAAAGAGAGTCAGAATTTGGTACCGACCTCGAAAGGAGAGAACTGGAATTTGGTACTAGTCTCGAAAGAGAGGATTGAAATTTGGTATCATTCTCAGAAAGAGAGTCAGAATTTGGTACCGACCTCGAAAGGAGAGAACTGGAATTTGGTACCAGTCTCGAAAGAGAATTAAAATTTGGTATCATTCTCGGAAAGAGAGTCAGAATTTGGTATCGACCTCAAAAGGAGAGAACTGGAATTTGGTACCAGTCTCGAAAGAGAGAATTGAAATTTAGTATCAATCTCGGAGAGAGAGTCATAATTTGGAACCGACCTCGAAAGGAGAGAACTGGAATTTGGTACCAGTCTCGAAAGAGAGAATTGAAATTTGGTATCAACCTTGAAAGAGAGTCAGAATTTGGTTCCGACCTTGAAAGGAGAGAACTAGAATTTGGTACCAGTCTCGTAGGTTTAATGAGAAATGGAAATTGGTTCCAATCTCAAAGATTAATGAGAAATGGAAACTGGTTCCAATCTCAAAGGTTTATCTGTATGAAGAGGGACCCAGTCCTATGCCATCAGAACCAAATCGAACAAAGTTCGTGGCTCCGTGTCAATAGAAATAGTCGATCCTCTAACACGCAGAGGAAAGATTTACAAAGAACTAATAAGTGTACCAAGTTGAAAAGACTCGACCTGGTGACAAGTCGAGGAAAAGATTTGAATTTTAGAAGTGTTTCAAACAAATTTCGTTTTGAAGAATAATTGAATGATTCAGATCGAAGAATTCAGATCGAAGGATTCAGATCAAAGAATTCAGATTGAGATTTAAATTCATTTTATTCGTTTTGGTGATTCAATTTCAAAAATATTTGGAGTTTGTGTCAGTTTAGAATTCATTTTGACATTTAGATTCTTAAAAGAGTTCTCGTTTATTTTTATTTTCCTTTGTTCTTTGCTCGATGTTCTTTTAATTTAATGGCGTTTCCTTCTAAAAGCAACTGTCAAAATCCATGTCTGAATAGTGAGATACATGGACAATGCATCACCTTCCAAGTCATCCTTGGCAGAAATGTCGTATGGATGTGCATTGGAGGTGTGCTATCTCCCATGTAACTCACACCTCGTAAGGCCAGAGATTCTCTAACTGTGGATCTGGCAGGAAGTGGAAAGGCATTTTTCTGTCGTCCATCCTTCTGAAAGTAACAGACTCCTGGAATGCAATGCTTTGCGATGTCCGCTCCATTCCCTTTTAACACCATGAAGGAACCTACCGGTAGTGGTATCTCCACTGGCCCTCGGAACTCACTGGGGCCTGCTATCCGGAGGTCAGATCTGAACATGATATTGCACTGGTTGACAAAAGACACTATGCAGAAAGGTCTAACGAAATCATGATGGTCTACATGTGGAGGTATGCAGTCGCCCTCCTTGTAGATGTTAATGATACAGCTGTTGGGTATGCAATCTCCAGGTAAACCCTCCATGTTATCATCCTCTTTACCATTCTTTTAATAACATTCGACATCAGATCCACCTCACTGCGACGGAGTATCCCGCGTGGATTTCCTTTTACGTCTACCGCGAAGTTGTAGCAACATCCGCACTGGATCGTAACTCTTCCTTTCCCTGGCATCCATCTTCGGGGTTCTGAATAAGTCTTTTCCCTCAGACGACCAGCTCGACCCATTTTTTGGAGTTCAAGTATGCAGTCTACAATTTGTTATTGTTCATAATCTGAGAACACATCTGTATGCAGCTTGAGGCCCTCCAAGATGTTGATCCTGTTGCATCGGATTCTTTCAAAATATTCAAAAGTCTTCTTTTCAACATTCTGCATCCTTTCCAGTTCGTATTCTAGAATTATTTGCAACTAGCGAGGTCTAGTAACGTACTGGGGAATGTATGGTTCCACCCCGGCACGCTCTCCTGCATGTCTTGGTTCCTCGGGGAAGTCTCTGTCGGGACATCCTCCGGGGTTGCTTTCGCAACAAGACTCTTCAGAACTGGTGCATATGTCTGGTGTCGTGGTACTATCTCCATTTCTATCTTCCTCAAGATTTCTTTTGTCCTTTCTACTGTACTTGGAATTGACTTCCTTCTTTCTGGTTCCTGATGAACCAATCTCTTTGATGTATTTGTATTGACGGTAGCGACTGTCTCTTCAAGCTGATCTGCTGCCAGCTTAGTCAGTATCTTGCGAATGTGACGATTCTTGTTTCTTCGTTGAGTATGAGTGAGAGTGGCTCTCCTCACCTCTTGAATTTCTGTAGGCATGGCGCTGACAAGTCTGCCTTCTACCGTAGCCACCACAGACTTAACTTTCTTATCTTCTCCTGTTGCATGAGCGGTGTTTTCTTTTCTCTTTTTGCTGGTAGATGGTTGATTTGAACCACTGAATTTCATCACTGTCTGACTGTGGAACTCTTCCCGATCGATCGGGTCCAATCATTTTCTTCATATTGTAGCCCAGCTGGTGTGAAGTGAGAGTCAATCTCAATCAAGGCTCCATCCCTCACCCTCTTTTCATCAAGTGCTAGACTCACGCCATTCTTAAAGTTCAGAACCAACCGCCCGTTCAACATTTCCCTGTGAAAAATAAGGAAAGGATCAGGGGCTGTACTAAGAATAAGAACAGTAGAAAAAATTATTTATTAATGCAGAGCTTTATTTGTTTATTTTAAATTTAAATAGGAGTAGGAAAAGATGAAGAAAGATCAAGAGTGGCTCGATTTGAAAGGAAGGATAAAGACTTCATTATCATGATTTCACATGTTTTCTTTTAACACATTTTTTTAACGATTTTCTTTATCATCCACTTTTTATATTTATATTTTTTGGCTCGGACCCATTCATAAGTAATTACTGTGCCCGTGCTTCTAGGAATGAGGATTCATCCTTCGAAACATCAGGTTAAGTAATACTTCTTGAGATATCGTCCATTAATTGGAAGCATAGGTCTCTCTCCACGACAATTTACGTGTTGGTAGGAACCTACCGAGTAAACTGATAGTATGACATTTTCTTCCGTAGTGATTTTGTTCGCAATTGCAATTTCGAGTGATGGAAAATGAACCTCTAAGGGTAAAACGGCCTCGGACCCGTAAACTAAGGCGTAAGGCGTAGACTGGGTGGGAGTTCTGAAAGTCGTCCTATAGGCCCATAAGGCTTCTAACAACTTCTCGTGCCAATTTCTCCTGTTGTCGTCCAAAGTTTTCTTTAGGATTTGGATGAGAGTTTTATTAAAAGCCTGGGCCAGGCCGTTCTCTCTTAGGTAGTAGATTGTCGAATAACGCCAGTCGATTCCATGTCTTTTGACAAAATTATTAATTTTCGTACTCTTGAATGCGGGTCCGTTATCTGAGATAATTCTGCGTGGCACCCCAAAACGGTAGACGACATGATTCTTGAAGAATTGTAGCACATGATGTGCTTTCACTTCTCTGAGCGGTATAGCTTCTGCTCACTTAGAAAAGTAATCTGTAGCTGCAAGGATGAAGCGATGTCCTCTTGAAGAAGGTGGTTCTATCAGACCCACGATATATGTGCCCCAACACTCAAACGGCCACGACGCGATTGTCGGATGTAGCACATTTAGAGGTTGATGTAGAACCACTCCATGCACTTGGCACTGGTGACAACTTTTGGCAATCCTCATGCAGTCGGTCATCATTGAGGGCCAGAGTATCCTAGTCTTTTAATCTTCATTTTTGGGACTCGACTGATGAGCGCCGCAAAGTACTGAGTGTACTTCTTTAACAATTTCACGAGCCTCAGACCCGCTCTGGCATCTTAGCCACATCTGACCAAAAGACCTTCTGTATAATGTATTGTTTATCAATGCGTAAGACAGAGTTCTTTTATTGATTTGATGGGCTATCGACTTATCGTCTGGTAAGTTTCCCGTTTGCAAATAGTTTATTAGTGGCTGCCGCCAATCTTCTGTACTTTCTGTTACTGCCGCAATTGTTTCTTCTGCTTTTTCTACTGATTTGTGTATTGTGTCCATGTCGAGCTATGATAGGACCTGTCGTCCTTGAACTGACACTTCAACTGACTCATCCTGTAAGCAGGCAAATTTCTTTGCAAGTCGGGCTAACGCATCTGCGAGAGCATTTTCTCTTCTAGGAACCTTATAGATTGTTACATTTGGAATTTGCTCCAACAGTCTCATGGCATACTGAAAGTATTGTTCGAGTCTTGGTTTTAGAATTCTGTACTGTCCTGTGACCTATTGAATTATCAATTGAGAATCCCCATAGATGTTGATATCTGTTATCCCCATCTGAATAGTTAATTCTAATCCGGTTATGAGGGCTTCGTATTCGTCTTCATTGTTTGTACACGGTTCTGTTAAATGGTAGGAATACCTTAACATCCCCCGCTCTGGTGTTATAAATATTAGTCTGATTCCTGCCTTACAGGGCACTATCGTTTGCTATTCTTTATCTTTCTGCGCTGAGGATGCTCCGTCGAAGTACAGTTCCCAACGCTGATCATCGGGGTCTTCTAGGCTGATTATCTGCTCGTCTGGCAAGTCGTCGTCAAGAGGCAATTCTGCCGGTAAAGGGTGTGCTGCGAGGAAGTACTTTAGGACTTGTCCCTTTACGACACGAAGAGGAACGAAAGTTATATCGAATTGCAATAGTATCATTGACCACCTAGCAAGTCTACCGGAAAGTGTAGGTCGGGTCATCAAATATTGCAATGGATTGAACTTCGAAATAAGGTTGACATTATGAGAAAGCATGTAATACCTGAGCTTTTGAGCGGCAAAGATCAGGGCCAAACAGTGATTCTCAATAGGAGGATACTTTACTGTCGGCATATTTTTAGGTTGTGTTTTATTTTGAAGAGGGGTCGCCTAACAGAAATCTGTCGGCGAATTTTTAATTTAATTAAAATAAATAATTTGAAAAGTAGTATTTGATTTTGAAAATAATTTCAAATTTGAAGGTTTTAAGATATGAGACTAAACCAATCTCACATCCCAAATAGTTTATATAAACGAGCACCGTACCACAAACCGTGTATCTATCCCCAAGGATAGACACACTGCTTGACGGTGGGGCTCGATTAAATAAACTAGAAGATTTGTGACATCCGTTTGGTCTGCGAACCAATTTTATAAGCCGACAAAATTCCCCGCTTAAAATGAAAACATTAAACGGGGTTTATATTACACGGGTTCTTCAAAATTCCCTATAAGGGCAAGCCCCTATAGTTAATTACATCTTAAGTGACGGGAATCACCTAAGAAAACTCTCGATAATAATCAATAATTCACGCTCTCAAGGATTTCAAAGTTTAAGTTTTCAAGGGATTGAATTTTGGAATTTCAATAGGGAATGGATCAAGTTTGGAACATTTTGTTTTGTGAATCCAAAGGAAGAAAAGTAGGAGAAACCACAGATTCGAAGTGAACTTCGGTAATTTCCCGACTATCCTATTGTGTGGCTTAAATTTAGGAAAATCCTAATGTTTATTTAAATGTTTTGATTTTGTCAATTTTAATTAATTAGGACTTATATTTATATGATAGAATCATACAAATAGCCTCGAAGATGTGAGGGTTTATGTCGTATCAGACGACTACCTCGGAATCTCGAGTCCGGTTAGGGCTTAATTTGCAAGGCAAATGCCTAACAAAAGGTTGAGGATTTATGTTGCACTAGGCAAACTACCTCGAAATCCTATGGCTTGGTTATTTAATTCTAGGAAAGTTTCTGCTGAAGTAGGTTCGAGTTTTGTTGACGACGATGGCCGTCGTTGCCCACCATGCTCAGAGCTCCTTATTGTTGCGGAGGTTTAGTTTTAGAAATCATAAATCGGGAGATGAGAAAAGTGTTTTGGTTTAGAGAAGTCTTAATTTTCCAAGTGTTTTTTGTGTTTTGATTAAAACAAATCTTAAAGTTGATTATAACGACACCGGTTAAGATCCCACGGTTCCATCCTTCCGGCATCATTATTTTTATCGGATTCACTTAGTCCGGATGAATTTGCTAAACTCAATTGAATGAGTTCCACACTTTCATTTAGACCGTGGGAAATCCCGTTAGCAACACGTAGGTTACATCATCCGAGGTATTCCCGATCATCCAACGGGACGTTTTAATTTAGTTGTAATTGTAGTTTTGTGTTACGTTTGTGATTAAATTTTGAGTTGTTTTATATTTTGAAATGTTGTGGCGGTGAATTTTATCTTGCAATGACTTTTAACTTAGTTTTGGTTTCGAGTTTTAGGGTCTATCCTAAAGGTGTGGGTTTTCATGCAACGATTGTTTTATCATGCAAGAAAAGTAAAGTGCATTTGCGATAAAGTAAATTGCGATAATGTAAATTGCAAGAAAGTAAATTGCAATAAAATAAAAGCGTACTGGAGGGTCTTCCCGTCATCCCAAGCTACACTTAAAACACAATTAGAATATTTAAGCAAGTTCCTAGGTAAAGCTAAGGGAAAGGTTATGGTTTTCTACCAAATTCCTAATCCTATAGCTAGTCATCTCCTATGACATCTAGGTTCTTTGTGTTTTGGTTTAAGGACGATTTTCTTCATCAAAGAATAATTAAGTTCAATTGTTCTTATGAACATCCTATCATATCGAGGAAGTGCTTAAGACAAATTTTAAACATCTTTTCAATATTTCTAGGATTGTTTTAAGTCCAAATGAATTTAATTATACAAATGAATTAATCGTCAGGGAATTCAAGTTTTGTTAACTTTCTCAGTGAACTAGGACATTTGAATATCCTATAAGTGAAGTAACATTTCATTTAATGTCCTATTTAGGAGTTATGATAACTAAAACTTTCAAGGGTAAATTGGTATTCAAATGGTTTGTGATTTAGTTTAATTTCCATTAATGAGTTTAAATTTGGAATAGTGTTCAAGTTATTTTAGATTTATTTTGAATTCTTTATGTCTTAGGTGATGTTATATTTAATTTAATTTAATTTAATTTAATTTAATTTAATTTAATTTAATTTAATTTAATTGAGTTTTAATTTAATTTAATTCAATATAGTTCAATTTAATTTGATTTGATGTTTAATTAATTTGATTTGATTTAATTTTAATTTAATTTGATTTAAATTAATTTAATTTAATTTAATTATTCAATTTAATTTAATTAATTTAATTTAATTTAATTTAATTTGATTGTTTAATTTAATTTAATTTGATTTAATTTAATTTAATTATTTAATTTAATTTAATTTAATTTAATTTAATTTAATTTAATTTTAATTGAAATTTTTTTAAAAGAGTTTAATAATTTAAATTTAGTTTAATGATTAAGTCTTTTAATATTTTAAATTTGAGTTATCATTTTAATTAAGAATTGAATATTAATGAGATAATTAATTTAGGGATTTTTAAATTAAAGAATAAATCTCTTCCTAATAATATCCCTATTTTAATAATTCCAATTTTATTATTCTTCCAAATTTAATCAATTATTTAATTAAAGTTTAATCATTTTAAAATTGTTTAATGGGTTTCTACCCTTTAATTATTTAAGTTTCAATCATCCAAATCAGATTAGGATCAAATATTTTACTTGTTAATTTTTTATTAAACCTAAAGTTTTAATTAAGGATTAAAATTTAATTACCATTTTACCCTTTAAGCTTAATAATTTCATAACTCACTAAATTGAACTCAAATGAACTTGAAATTTTTATGTGACTTCACTCATATGTCAATAAAGACATAAGAGGAGAAAATGTGATTTTTCTGTATTTAATTTATTTATATAATTATTTTTGGTGAAAAATAGAGATTTCCAAGGAAAATTTAATAACATGACCAAGGGAAAGTTTCTGTCCTTAAGAAAATTAGGGGACATTCCTAATGACCAGAGAACCACTTGGACCAATTTTGGTGATTTTTTAAATTACATTATTTTTATTATAATTATTTTAAGTTCTGGAGTATTAATTAATTTTAAAATAAAATAAATGTTGAAAAATGGATTTTATAATTTTCAAAAATCTCTCTGATATCAAGGAAATCAGAGAAGAAAACTTTGCAATTTTCTAATTTTTCTATGATTTATTATAATTATTTTAGTGAAAATGCTAGAAAATACATTTTTTTAATTTTAAAATTACCTTAAAGCTTTAAAATTTAATATCTCACTAAATAGACCTAAGAAAAATGTGGGATTTGTTCCTATGTGATTAAAATTCAAAATGTGACATTTTGGTGAATTTTATTATTTTTGTGATTTTTATTATTTTTTAATTATTAAAAATATTAAAATATTATTAAAAATCAACTTTTTTAGAAAATTGAAATTTTAATTTTCTTAGGTTCCCCTGATATCATAGAGGCCCCAAAACCAATTTAGTGAATTTTTTAAAAGTATTTTAAAAGTTATGAATTTTTAAGGTTTAAAATGGCTAAGTGGCTTAATCAACCCAATTAGTGGGGCTAACCAAGTCCAATTGACCTCAAACTTTTATGGTGGATTTCTCTGATCCTAAAGGTCAGTGGAGAATTGATTTCAAGTCAATTTGATGCCTGGTTAACTCTAATTAAATAAAGACCTATTTTGGGTGTTTAAGCCAGATTAGGGTTGTTTTAAATAAACTAAGTCAAAACCTATTTTTCCTAGGGTTCTCTGGTCATAAGGAACATCACCAAATTTTCCTAGAATTTATTTCACAACATGCTATTTATTGGAGTTAAAATACTCAAAACAGTAACCTGAATTTGAAAAATCAATAACTTTTCATAGGGATGGCCTACGACTTTGGAAAATTCAGGGAATGTTCCCAATTCGAGAGGCTTAAAGCCACTATGGTCTCATGCCATGGTGAATTGTATACATGCATGGAGAATTAAAATAATGCAGAGAGTAAATAAATTATAAAAAATAAAATACTTGATGAAATTAAATGATTTCTTTTCCACATTATTCTCCTCTCGTTCATCTGAGAAAGAGGGTATATTTATTTTATTTTTTTGATTTTTCTACACGAGAGATATGAATTTTTGAAGTTTAGGGAATTAAATAAATAGAAAAATACCCTAATTTTCTATTTATCCACGCGGCGCCGCGTCGGCCTCGGCGACTCCGAACGCACGCGCGTCGCGCTCCCATTCGACGCCGCCACCCGAGTCGGCGGCCGGGCCCCGCGGTTCTCGTACCGTCTCCCGGTCCGACGCCATCCGAGCCGTTCGTCTGCGCGTGTATTGAATGGACGACATCCGTTCATCGTCCCCGAGCGTCCTCGCCCGAGAGCCGTCCACACTAAATCCACAAGATCTCGCTCGATACTCGATGGATTTTCATGTTCTTATGCTCTATGGATTCGTCTTGAAGAGACGAACACATCTATACGGTTAACATGCATTGAAATTAAGGCATTTGAAATGGAGAATCTCCAGAAGCTCGGGATAAAGAATTAGCTCATACCTTTGCTCAGAGAAGTGTGGCTTCGATCTGAGAGTTGTTGCACCTTCGATTGGATCCCGCAAGCTCCGGATGAAGTCTCTCGGTCCAGTGAATTGTACTGGATGTGATTTCGACCAAGCCCGATCACAAAGCTTGGAGGATCTGGAGCAAGCTGGGTGGCACTGGAGATGGGGCTTTTCTTGGTGGACACCTTCCCTTGGTGCAGTGAAGGTGTAGAACCAATAAATTTGGGAATTGGCTCACTTGTGGAGAAGTGTCCTGGTTTTGGGTGGAATTTCGGTTGGGAAATTAGATTTTGTCGATGGGGATTAGGGCGAATTGACACCTGGGGATCAACTGCTCTACAGGGTGGAGAAGGGTGCGGAACAATTTTGGCGAGTTTCAGCAAGGTTTGTGCTCGGCTCCTCATGGCCGAGAGGGGTGGAGTTTAAATAGGAGAGGGTGGAGGGCCTCCCGGGGGAGTTGAGGCATGGGATCGAGCTGCTCCGGTGAGGAGAAGAACAGCCATGGTGGCCATTGGGCATGGGGCAACTCGGCAGGTGAGAATTCCAAGCCCGGGCTCACATGATGCTCTCGGGTGTGGTGTTTTCCGGCGATCCAGGCGGCTGGCCGGCGAGCATGGGTCACCATCTTGACCGGGGAGGTCGGGGGCTTGGCAATGGTGAAGTCGATTGGGCTTGGACATGTGTAAAGTGTTTGGATTAAAATGGAATGGGGGAGAGGCCATTTTGGCTTGAAATTGGTCAACCCATTGGTTTGGGTTGGGTTCACCTCCCCATGGCTGGTCTTGGGCCGAGAAGATCAGTTAGAGCTAGGCCGGTCGAGAGGTGGTGATGTCCTTATCCAAGAATATTTAGATTAAATCTTGGTTAAGGGGAGACATGCTTAAGGCTAATGACTTTTAGGAGATGGTTAAAGGACCTCCTCCTTTTGCCATTAATGGCATGGTCACATGCCAAACTTTCATGGCTTCATATGGCTTGTGAATGGCTCATCCTTGGCTCCATTTGGCTTGGGAAAAGGTTTGGTCAATTTCATGAAAATGGGTTTTAAGAATTTTGGATGTTTTGATGGAAATTTGTATGAAACTTGATTTGGAATAATTTGATGGTGAATTTAGGACTTAGGTAATGGATTTAATTAAGTGGATGACAAATGGAGATGTCATGTGGGCTTTAGGGTAGATTTGGGCTTTTGAATGTGGTGAAGTGGGCTTTTAGGAAAGTTTAAGGGAAATGGGCTTTTGATTTTAGGATGGGCATTTGGATAAAAATTTTGTGAAGAACTTTGTCAAATAAATTTCATAATTGGATTAGGGATGTTCTATGAAGGGCTTGGAATCAATTTGATGTGATTTGGAGTTGAATTGGTTTGAATTTGGGTTTATTTGGTAAGTGGGCCTATGTAGGTCCAAGTGGGCCAAGTTGGGCTAATATTGGGCTAGAGTTGAAATTGATGTAAAATCAATGTTGAGAAATGTTTATGGGGGTGTTTCAAAGAGGTTTTGGCTTTGGTTGGGCTTTGATTTTGGGGTTTGGGCCCATTTGGGTTAGGTTTGGGTTTAGGTCGAAAATGGGTCCTTTAGCCTTGGGTTGAATTTGAGTGGGGTTTGGGTCTAAATTTTGGGCAAATCATGTTAGTTTTTTTTGTGGGAATGTTAAGGAAGATTTAGAAAAGGTTTGGGGTTAATTGGAGTTGAATTGGGTGAGTTTGGGTTAGGTTTAGGTCATGGGTCCAAATTGGGCTTTAAGGCCAAAAGTGAGATTGGATCCAAATGTCAATCAAATTGGGCTTGGATTTGGTCTAGATTGGTATTGGGGATGTTGAATTGAAGTTTAGAATTGAATTGGACCAAAATTGGGGTCAATTGGGTAGGTTTGGTTTGACATTGGGTTCACTTTGGGTTAAAATGGGTCAAATTGGGGGTTTTGACAAAAGTAGGCTAAATTGACAAAATTGGCCCATGGTGTAATTGGACAAAATGAAATTGGGAATATTTGGGATTTTCTGGAATTTTCTGGGAATTTTCTGAATTTTTGGATTTTTAGGCCAAGAGGGTATTTTGGGTATTTGGAGGGTATTGGGAGGTTTTCTTGGAATTTTTGGTATTTTTGGGTATGGATGATCAATTTAAGTGATGTGGAAATTTTTGGGAATGATTTTGGAGAATTTTGGATAATTTGGAAATTTTTGAGAAATTTGGGTAATTTCGAGGTTTTGGGTAGAATTTAGCGGGTGTAGGGTCCCGTGGGTCAAAAATTGAAAATTTGGGAAATTGAATATTGGGTGAATGTAAGTGGAAAGAAGTCATTTTGGTTGAGCCATGAAGCCATATCAAGCCCATATGAGCCATGAAGGGACTCATCTGAGGCATTCACTATGTTGTTCCTAACCCTCTTGCCGAGGGCTCGGGGGTTAAGGACCATCCATGTGAATCACCTACATGAGTCGGGAGGTCAAGTTAGGTATGGGTGTGGTTTTAGGAGGTATGTGGAAGTGTAGTGTGTGTGAGAGTCAGCCCCTCCACCGGACCGGGCCACCGGGGCGATCCTAAGGCCAAAGAGTCCTATAGGAACTCATCCTTTAAACTTCCACATCCGATTTCAACCCTCCAGGTGATTAGGGGTCTACGGTCAAGTTTGTGGAGTTTGCGGGGAGTTAAGAAGTGGTTTGAATTTCTAAAAGGTGGGTCCCAATTCTAGTCCTCTAAGACAGTCAAAGGAAAAGCCTAAGGCTAGATCCTAAGTACTAAAGAGAAGAAGAGAAGACCTCATCAAAAATGAGGTCAACATTTACTTCCGTCGGAATTAGACGACGGCTTAAGTAGTAGAGAGCATTCACTTTTCCCTTGTCATTGACCTGAGCTAGCAGGGCTCTGAGAGAGTTGTCTAAAGCTGCGGTATAAAGTATCAACGATCTACCCGAGACTAGGCTGCTAAAATAGGAGGTGTCATTAAATACTGTTTAATGTCATCAAAGGCATGTTGAAATTTGGAGTCCCAAGTAAACTTGGCATCCTTCTTAACTAAAGCAGAAAATGGCTGACACCTTGCTGACAAATTCGAGATAAAGTGTCGAAGATATGCTAATTTTCCTTGAAAGGATCGTAGTTGTTTCAAGGTTTTGGGAGGCAGCATTTCTAAGATAGCTTTAATCTTTTCCGGATTGATTTCAATTCTATGATGTCGAACAACAAATCCTAAGAATTTCACAGAGGTGACACCGAAGGCGCATTTCAAGGGATTCATCTTAAGGTTATATTGTCTTAATCGCTCGAAAACAATTCTCAAATTATACAAGTGATTTTATTTTAGTTTTCTTTTGATGACCACATCATCCACGTAGCACTCGACTTGGTTGTGAATGAGATCATCGAAAATTTTTGTCATTGCTCTTTGATAAGTTGCTCCTGCGTTCTTCAATCCAAACGACATCATTATGTAGCAGTATACCCGTTCTGAAGGCTGTAAGCTTTTCATCTTCTGGTGCCATCTTTATTTGGTTGTATCCTAAAGATCCGTCCATGAATGAGAAGACTTCATGTGTTGAAGCAATGTCGATCATCAATTCTGGAATTGGTAGCGGGAATTCGTCCTTTGGACATGCTTTGTTCAAATCTCTGAAGTCCACACAAATTCTTATCTTACCATTCTTCTTTCTATCCGGTACCACATTGGCTAACCAAGTTGGATATTGTTCTTCACGGTCAAATTTAGCGTCTATTAGCTTCTTAATTTCTGCTATTACTTGTTGTTCGATCTCTAGATGCATCCTTCTCGGAGCTTGTCTGACTGGAACGGCAGTGGGATCCACTCCTAACTTGTGAACTGCGACCTCTGGAGCTAATCCTGGCATTTCATCATAGCTCCAAGCAAAACAGTCCTTAAATTCCATCAATAACTTGATTATCTCTTCGGAGTCTTCTTTATTGAGTAAGGAGCTAACAAAGGTCAGCCTAGGCTCTTTGCTAGTACCTAAGTTAACTTCCATTAACTCATCTATTGTAGATTTAATTTTTTCTTTGAATTCTGGTGGAGCATCTCTGATTGGAAGATCTTCGAGATCTTCTAAAGCTTCCAAGCAGTCTTCGTTAGGCTCGCAAGTGACAACCAAGCAAAATCCCGAATCATCAACAAACCCTACTATGTCGAATCCGAGACCATGTTTCGAATTGGGAAGTCGACTGGCATTGCTCCAAAAGTTTTCAAAATGTTGTGATTGACCTTTTTGTCCATCGTTGAGGTAAGACACCACGTTGAATTAAATTTTGAACACAAGGAGAGTACCACTCAAAAGTCAGTTCCATTAATTCGGAAGAAGTAACATCTTCAAATTGTACATCATTTTCAGTATTGGAAGAAGAAGCACCACGGTAAAACTTGATTGGTTTAGTACCACCACATACTTCCTTGACCACAATACCCTCGATCTTATTAGAATGGATCGGGGTCAGGGTCATAGTGTGTACATAATGGTTAATCTTCTCGTACATTGATTTGTATTCTTCATTCTTTTCATCTTCGAGGGAGATCTTGAACTGGGGTTGCTTTTGATTTACTGTTGCTGCTTCTTTCTTTATTTCTTCTTCTTCAGAACTGGTCTCCCAATCAATGTTAATAACTGGTTTCTTCTGTCCAACTGTTCTAATATCTCTTCCACGACCTCGTCCCCGGCCTCGACCTCGGGTGCGAGTTCTGGAGAAGCCTTCACCATCTCGCCGTAAGAGAGTGGTGAGTAACTGTTGGACTAGAATCTTCGGCTCTTTATCGTCTTGCACTTCTTTTGCTTCATTTGGTATGACATTTCTGGTAAATATTGTTTTTTTCGGAGGCGCGTAGTAGGCTGCATCTTTGTGAATTTCGATTTCATGCACGGAGAATGGTTGCAAGTCACCTTTGATACACTGTTCTCCTCCTTCTTAATATTTTATGCACTGGTGTAGAGACGATGGTACCATCCGGTTTTCATGAATCCATGTCCGACCCAGTAGAGCGTTGAATGATGTCTCAGAATCAATTATGTGGAATTTTGCAGTTGTCTTCGCCAAGTCACCAGTCTTCATTAGTAGTGTTATCGATCCAAGAGCTCTTTCTCCTTTCTGATTGAACCCTCTTAATAACATCTTGTCTGCTTCGAGGTCGCGAGCATCAATTTCTGAATATGCTAATGTTCGAAGGCTCATTATGTTGATTGATGCTCCCAGATCAACTAACACCCTGGGAAGCGTAAACTTTCCAATAGTGACTGAGATGTACAACGGTCGATTGTGATCAGCCGTTCTGAGTAGCAAATCATTGTTCGTGAAGGTAACACCTCACTGTTCTTTTAACGAGCAAACCTCGTCTAAGGAATTACCGGCCATTTGAGCTAAACAAATCTTTGGATCAAGTAGAGCCTTGATCAGAGTTTTCCTCATCTCCTTTGACAGGATTAGAGCGTCGTATATGCTTAGTTTGGCTGGTAGCTTCCTAAGATTGGCTAGCACATTGTAGTCTACTTTATTACCATGTTCCTCGGTTTCTTCCCGAATGGGCAATTCCTCTCGTTGAGGTTGGCTCTTCCCGAGCGACCACCGCTTTCCTTTATCCTTTGGACCCATTCTCGGAGGTAGAACTTTTCTGCTCCTTAGATTGACTTCAATTATTTCTTCTGAATTTGATACTGGATCTGACAGTGTCCCCCCTTGAATTAGAACGATTGGCTCTTCTGATGTTGCTTCGGAATCTGATAACTCCAATTCTATCGCGATTGGAGCTCCTTAAAATTAGCAAATGGACTCATTGCTTGTTGAGCTTTCGTAGCCATCCTTGTGAACGTCTTCTCCTTCGTCATGGTCATTGAGGTTTAGCATGATTTGAGAATCGTTATTTATATCGAAATCGAGATCCGGATTAGCTTGGTTTTCGTTGGTTACGTAATCGTTAGAAACAGTCAAAACGTAGCCAACACCAAAACTCTTATCATTATAAGATCCCGCCGGGGCGAGCAAATAATCATACAGAGTTAGAGGTTCGAGGGATTTTTCCCCCGAAACAACCATCCTAGGATAAGCAGCCCCTAGTCTACTCTTCGGAGCCTTGATGTTTTCTCTTTAATGATTTTCTCTTCCTTCTGGAGCGGTTCTTCAATCGCAAGCGATAGTGCCAGCTCGGCATGTTTCAAACTTTGAGTTGAAGCACACACCGAAGCGGTTTGGATGTGATTTAAGATTTTCTTTGAAGACTTTGTTCAGATGGTACTCCATCCATCATGGGTTGTGTAAGGGTCTATCGGAATAATGAGATCGGTTGAAATAACATTGAAGGAACCTCCTTTTTGGGGTTCCTTCATGTATTCCTTCAGGATCGTTATGTTCCATTTTCGGAGATTGTCGTCAAGCCAACTCTTGAAAGTGATGCAATCCTCTATCTTATGCCCGAGCATCCGGTGGTAAGGGCAATAGTTTGGATGATCTTTCTTATTGACTTCTTCTGGCCTCTTGAGCTCTGGTAGCTGAAAATCTGGTGTCTTCATTAAACTGCAGAACATTTTCGCTACTGCTTTAGTTTTGAATGGATATTCCCTATTTAGAAGTTCTTTCAGGATACGCGATGGACGAGGCAGTTGCTCATAATGCTGAGGCGACTGATAGCTCGGTCGAGGCTGTTGGTAGTTCTGCTAAGATTGTTGGTAAGTATGTTGCGGTGGTTAATAACTAGGCTGTGGCCGCTCTGGCTGTATCTCCACTGGTTGCTTCCCCTTATCGACCGCTGCGACGATTCCGGATTTCTTTTCGAATGTTTTCACTGCTTTTTGTTTATCGGTCTTGTCCACAAAACTTAGCTGTTTTGCTTCCTCTTGCAAGCTCCAGGCCTTGCTAAGCAGCTTCTCGAAAGCCTTGATTGTAAATCCTTTAAGGAGAAGTGCTATCGGGTCGTGGATACTTTTCAGTAAAATACTGATCACATGCTATTCCCGAAGTTGTGGTTCACATTTCATGCTTAAATTTCTCCATCGAAGTATGTAATCCACTAAAGTCTCGTTCGGTTTCTGGTGCTCCACCACTAGATAATCGATGGTGATGTGGTGCCGAGCCCTGGTAAACCGCTTAACGAAAAGGTTTTCTAACTCTACAAAGGTCTTAAGTGAACCATTTGACAATTCTGTGTACCATTCAAAGGCAATCCCTGACAGGCTACTGACAAACTGTCGAAAGAGTAAGGCGTCAATCCCATCGGCATTGCAGCAACTAGCACAAAAATGTGTGACATGCTACCGGGGGTTTCCCGTTCCATCAAAAGTCTTAAACAGCGGTGGTACGAAGCCTTTTGGGTATTGGACGACATCAAATTCTTCCGGGTAAGGTCTACCCGTCTGAATAGATGCTCCACTCTTAGATTGTGCTAGGGCTTCTCGCACCTGCTGTTCTACCATGTTTTTAATGTCCTTTTCGGGAATCATGCTCTATGCAGAATCTTTCTTTGGTGGCTCATCTCCGTTGACGAATGTGATCTCTTTTCCTCCATCTACAATATGGATGATTTCTGGGGGTGTTTCTTTCTGAGGTTGCACCTGACTTTGGAGAGTGGCTAAGGCAGCAGCCATCTCTTCTATCCTCCTTACCATCTAGGAAATTGTGTCATCTCTTTCCCGAAGCTGTGCTCTCATCACTTCTGGTTCATCTCTTTTCGCAGCTACCAGAGCACCCTGCGAGGCTGACGATACTCGTGTTTCAACCATGTTGATCTCGGCACACTCCTCATCCATGAACTCTGATGAATCAACTTCATTTTCCATCTTTTATCCTCTTTCTTTTACCAACCGTCAGATATCCATCCTTAGCTTTCTTGTAGCATCCTCGAGGGTTCTCTTCCAGACGGTATCGCGGTTGTCGTGTGATGGTTGTTGAACTTCTTTTCCAGGAGTTTCTTTTATTGCAGTAGCACTTTCTTCCGATTCAGGCTCTTTGACGAGGCTTTTCTTCTTAATACGTTGTGTTGGTCTCGGCTCAGTAATAATAGGTCGCCACACCATCCTTCTTGCAGCAGAAGGCCTAGGACCGGAAGGTCTATCGGCTATATGCTGGTAGGTGGTGTCCTCCCTAATATGATGGCCCATTACAACAACAGGTGAACCAGCTCTCATTTTCTTCCTTGGTTTCTCTACGGAAGTGACAGACTCTAATCATGGTCCGAGGCGGGATCTAGCTGACACTCATCCCATTCTTCTTAGGATTTCTGATAAGGGGCATCTTTCTTTTTTGGCCAATTTTTCTATCACGGCCTGTAGCCGAGCAAATGGCGTAGTCTTAACCCTTTTTCTTTTGAAGTTACTATAGTATACAGGTCGGGGTAATGTAGCGGCAATCCTTCAAATGTCTTCTTCATCCAATGCAGTAGAGAGGGGTGAAACCTACTCCCTTCCAACAGAGGTACATACTCAGGCAGTTCTTCTCTTTCCTCAGGAATTTCTTCTAGAGAAGCAACTTCAGCAACTTTGGCTTTCTCAATCCTGGCTATCTTTCTGCTTCTATTTCTTCTTTGAGTCCGAGTTAGGGGTGTAACTTTTGAACTGGACCCAATCTCAAAAACAAATGGTATTGTAGCAAAATCTGTACCATCCACGGTGACAGGCTTATTACGAACTTGGATTTCCTTCCCCTTTAGTTTGGCAGAAGCCGGGGTAGGCGCAAAGATGACTAGATCGATGGGGGTAGAGACAACAGTCCTCCTACGAATAGCAGTACTTCTTTCAGCTGGAACCCTTTGCAGGGGAGGGAATTCTTGAGCCGACTTCAAGTTGAACTCAATTATAGGATCTTCAGTTTCTGGCACTTTGTCCATTAGTGCGAAGAGAGTGACATCAGCGAACTTGATATCTGTGTTGTCGAATCCTTGTACAAAACGGATGATCCCATTGTCAAGCAGCACATCCTTATACACGGCGAAGTCCATTCCATTGGTGAAGGAGAAAATTAACTTTGGCGCAGTCATTTTTTGCAGGGTAGATTTCGAACGTCAGTCCCGAATCTTTCGTCCTTTTGTCGCAAAACTTAGAATGAAAAAGAAAGAGTCCGAAAACATTTTCATTTATCTTAGTGTATTTATGATTTAAAAAATTTTGTTTAAAGGGTTGTTTATTAGAAGATTTGTTTGTTAAGAACGAAATGATTAAAGGTATAGAAAAGGTAAAGGACCTGATAAAGAATTGGAAAGGAAGAGAAAGTCTCGCAAAACTTCTCAACCCGAAGGACCGCTCCTAAGCTAACACCTATTGGGGGTCCACCCCACCTCAGAAAAGAGGTAAAAGGATTTCGGAACCTCTCTGTTTAGGGGTGTCTAAACAGTGGCTCCTAAATCCGAGAGAAGTTGACTATACCCGTTCAAGATAGAAATGAACGTAGTATGCCAACGGAAGAATGATATTTTTGGTCCACTAGGGGTATGGACTCACTATCGATTTATGAAAGCAAAACCATCTAATTAAAATGGAGAGAGGAACTAGTCCCCAGCGGAGTCGCCAGAAATTGTCGGCATATTTTTAGGTTGAGTGTTGTATTTTAAAAAGGGGTCGCCTACAGAAATTGTCGGCGAATTTTAGATTTTAAATTTAATTTAAATATATATATATATATAATTTAGAAAGTAGCATTTTATTTTGAAAATAATTTTAAGTTTGAAAATTTTAAGATATGAAATCAAACCGATCTCACATCCCAAATAGTTCATATAAACGAGCACCCACCACAAACCGTGTATCTATCTCGAAGGACAAACACACTGCTTGACGATGGGGCTCGATTAAATAAACTAGAAGATTTGTGACATCTATTTGGTCTGCGAACCAATTTTATAAGCCGACAAGTTCCCCTGCTTAATATAAAGGAATTAAGCAGGGTTTATATTACACAGGTTCTTAAGTTCCCTATAAGGGCAAGCCCCTATAGTTAATTACATCTTAAATGACGGGAATCATTTAAGAAAACTCTCGATAATGATCAATGGTTTTACTCTCATGAATTTCAAAGTTTAAGGTTTTCAAACAATTGGATTTTGGAAATTTCAATTGGGAATTGATCAAATTTGGAACAATTAATTTTAAGAGTCCAAAGGAAGAGAATTAGGAGAAGCTGAGGATCCAAGAAGAATCTTGGCGACTTCTCAAACTATCCTATTGTTTGGCTTCAATTTGGGAATTTTTATTTAATGATTCAATCTTGCCAATTTTAGTTAGTTAGGACTTATATTCGTATGATATGATCATACGAATAGCCTCGAAGATGTAAGGGTTTATGTCGTACCAAACAACTTCCTCGGAATCCTAAGACCGGGTAGGGCTTAATTTACATGACATGATCATGCAAATGCCTAACGAAGAGTTGAGGATTTATGTTGCATTAGGCAAACTACCTCGAAGTCCTATGGCTTTGTTATTTAATTCTAAGAAATGTTTTGCTGAAGTAAACACAAGTTTTGGTGACGGAGATGGTCGTGCTGCCCACTATGCTCCAAGCTCCTTGTTGTTGCAGAGGTTTAGTTTTGGAAAGTGAAAATTAGGGGATGAGAAAAGTGTTTTGGTTTAGAAATCTTAAAGTCCAAATATTTTTAATATTTTAATTAAAACAAATCTTAAAGTTGTTTAAACAGAACCGATTAAGATCTCACGGTTCCTTCATCCCGACACCGTTATTTTCATCGAATTCACTTAGTCCGGATGAATTTGCTAAACTCAGTCGAATGAGTTCCACACTTTCATTTAGACCGTGGGAAATCCCGTTAGCAACACATGGGTTACATCATCCGAGGTATTCCCGATCATTCAACGAGACGTTTTAATTTAGTTGTAATTGTATTTTTGTTGTTCTGTTTGTGATTAATTTTGAGTTGTTTTATATTTTGGAGTTTTGTGGCGGTGAATTTTATCTTGTAGTGACTTTTAATTTAGTTTTGGTTTCAGTTTTGTGACTATCCTAAAGGTTTTAGTTTCATGCAACAATCTTGTTTAACATGCAAGAAAAGTAAAGTGTAGTGCATGTAAGTAAACTGTAATAAAGTAAATTGCAATAAAATAAAAGCGTACCTAGAGGGTCTTCCCATCATCCCAAGCTGCACTTAAAACGTATATTAAGGCATTTTAATATTTATAACAAGTACCTAGGTAAAGCTAAGGGAAGGTTTTGGTTGTGTACCAAAGTCCTAATCCTATTGCTACTCATCTCCTATGACGTCTAAGTTCTTGTGTTTTGTTTAAGGATGATTTTGTTCATCAAAGAACAATTAAATTCAATTGTTCTTCTAAACTTCTCATCATATTGAGAAAGTGTTTAGGACGAGTCCTAAACATATTTTCAATACTTCCGAGATTATTTTGTGTCCAAGTAAAATTAGTTGCATAGGTGAATTAATCATCCAGAAGTTTAGTTAAGCATTGTCTCTTGCTCAATAAACTTGGGCATTTGATTACCTGATGAATGAAGTTACATCTCATTTAATACTTCGTTTAAGAGTTATAATAATTAAAGCCTTTAGGGGCAAGTTGGTTTGTTGAGGATTTTAATCATTCTTAATTTGAAGTTTGAGTTAAAAGTTTAAAGTGATTTAGTTTAATTATGAGATTTTAATTAAAAATTTTAAGTTTGGAATAGTGTTCAAATTATTTTTAGTTTAAATCTTTATACTTTATGTGATCTTAATATTTTAAATTTGTTTTACTTTTATTATTGAATGATGTTAATTTAATATAATGTAAATTTGATTTAATTGAATTTAACTTAATTTAATTTAAGTTAAATATTTTTAATTTAACTTAATTGTTAAAATGTTAATTTAATTTAATTTTAATTTTAATTTAATTTGTACTTATTTAATTTAATTGTTAAACCTCTAAATATTTTGAGCTTTCCTTTAATTCAAGGGTTATTATTTTTTTTTAATTTTTTAATTTTAATTTACTTAGTTTGGATTATCATTTTAATCTTAATTAAGACTTAAATATTATTGAAGTAATTTATTTAGGGATTTTTTTTATTAAAGAATTAATATCCTCTCAAGTTATATCCCTATTTTTAATAATTCAAATTTTCATCAATCTTCCAAAATTTAAATTTGTTTAAATAATTAAAGTTTCATTTTTGCTTTATTAAAAGTGATTAATGGGTTCCTACCCTTTTAATTTCCCAAAGTTTCAATCATCCAAGAAAGATAAAATCAAATATTTTACCCTCCACTTTAATTAAACCTAAAATTTCAATAAAGGGGTTTAAATTCTTTAATTACATTAATGCCCTTTTAGGCTTATTAATTTCATAACTCACTAAATTGAGTTCAAATGATCTTGAAATTTTTATGTTACTTCACTCATATGTCAATTAAGACATTAGAGGAGAAAATACGATTTTTCTGAATTTAATTTATTTATATAATTATTTTTAGTGAAAAATAGGGATTTTCAATAGAAATTCAACAACATGACCAAGGAAAGGTTTCTATCCTTAAGAAAATTATGAGATGTTCCTAATGACCAGAGGACCACTTGGACAAATTTTGGTAATTTTTCAAATTATATTTTATTTATTATAATTATTTTAAGTTTTGTAGTGTTAATTAATTATAAAATAAAATTGAAGTTAAAAAATGGATATTATATTTTTCATAAATCTCTCTAACCTTAAGGAGTTCAGATAAACAAATTTTAAAATTTTATTATTTTTCTTTGATTTATTGGAATTAATTTAGTGAAAATGTTAGAAAATACATTTTTTAATATTAAAAATTGTTTTAAGCATTTAAAATTCAATATCTTAACTTAGAGACTTGGGAAAAATATTTGGTTTATTCCTAAATAATTAGGAGTCAAAATGTGACATTTTTATGATTTTTAATATTTTTGTGATTTTTATTATTTTTTAATTATTAAAATATTAAAAATATCATTAAAAATGAAAAATTTTAGAAAATTCCAATTTTAGTTTTAATAGACTCCTCTGATATTAGAGAGCCCACAAAACCAATTTGGTGAATTTTTGAAATGTATTTTTGGAGTTATGAATTTTTAAAGTTTAATTTTGATCATGTGTTTTAATTAATCCATTTAGTGGGGTTAAATATTTCCAATTGACTTCAAATTTTTATGTGAGGTCCCCCTGTCCCTAAAAATCAGTGGAGAATTGTTCTCAAGTTATTTTAATGTGTGGTTAACCCTAATTAATTAATGTTCAGTTTTGAGTAATTAGGCTAATTAGGATTACTCTTAATGAATTAACTGAAGATATAATTATCCTCAGGTCCTCCGGTCCTAAAAAATTTCCTCAAATTTTTCTGGAATTTATTGAACAATATGCTAATTATTGGAATTAAATTACTAAAAACAGTGACATAAACTTGAAAAATACATAACTTTCCATAGAGATGGCCTCTGACCTTGAAAAATTCAGGGAATGTTCCCAAGATCAGAGGCTTCAAGAGCCTTATGGTCTCATGCAATGGTGAATTGTCTATGCAAATGGAGAATCAAAATACTAAAATGAGTAAATAATTAATTAAAAATAAAATACTCATGAAAATAACTTGATTTCTTTACCACATTATTCTTCTCTGCTCACTGAGCAAGAGGGTATTTTTAGTTTATTTTTATGATTTTTCTACACAAAGATATGGATTTTCTAAGTTTTGGGTATTTAAATAAATCAAAATTTCCATATTTTTCTACTTATCCCCGAGGCACCGACTCATCCTCGGCAGCTTCGAAAGCCCACGCGTCGCGCTCCCATTCGATGCCGCCATCTGACTCAGCAATCCAGGGACACGCGGTTCATATAACGTTCTCTAGTCCGGCACAATCTGGATCGTCCACTCGATACACCCTCGATCGGACGGCGCCTGGTCATCTTCTACGACTGGTGTGCACCCATGACCGTTCACACTAAAACCCTAAGAGCTCTCTCATTTCTCAACGGATTTTTGTGTTCTTATGCTCTATGGACTTGTCTTGAAGAGACGAACACATCCATATGGTTTACATGCTATGAAATTAAGTAAATCAAAATGGAGAATCAGTGGAAGCTCAGGAGGAAGGAATGATCCATACCTTTGCTCTGAGAAGTGTAGATTCAATCAGAGAGTTGTGTCACCTTCGATTGCACCTAAGGAAGCTCCAGATGAAGTCTCTGGCTCAGGGGAATTGTCTAGGTATGAAAGTGTCCACAACCGATTTCAAAGCTTGGAGGCTAGAGCAACTGGGTGACCTGGAGAGGGGGCTTTCACTAGGGAACTCCTTCTCTTGGTCCTGTGCAGTTGTGGGTGAGTTTAATTTGGATTTGGTGGAGGTTTGGGAGATGTCCTGTTTTTGGGCTTGAATTTGAACTCAGAAATTGAGCTCAGCTAGGGAAAATTTGGGCTGGAATCCAATGGGGATCAAGTGTTGTAGGTGAGGAGAAGGTCTTGGTGCAATTTTAGCAGAGTTGTGTTTAGGTCTGGTTCAGCACTGTCTTTGGCTGAGCGGGTGGTAGGTTTAAATAGACATGGCTGGAGGGCCTCCCAGGGGGGTTTGATGCTTGGGATCAGCTGCTTTATGCAAGAGAAGAACAGCCATGGTGTTCAATTGGACTGGGACAACTTAGCAAGGAAGAATTGAAAAATTTGGCTCACATGGAGCTCTCGACAGAGGCGTTTTCCGGTGACCCAAGCGACTGGCTGGCAGGGTTAGGTCACCATATTGATCAGAAGGGTCAGGGGTTGGCAATGGTGCAGTCAATTAGCCATGGACATGTGTAAAGAGTTTAGCTTTAAGTGGTATGGGGAGAGGGATGATTTTGGATCCAAATGGGTCAATTCATAAAAATGGGTTGGGTTCACCTCTCCAAGCTCTGGTTTGGGCTGAGGGAGATCAGGTGAGTCAGCTAGCTTAGTGGGGAAAAGTCACCATCTAAGCATATTTAAGTTTAAGCATGGTTTAGGGGAAACATGGAAGTGCTTAATCACTTTAAAGGAATCAAGAAAGAGGCTCCTCCTTTTGCCCAATATGGCATGGTCACATGAACACCACTCACATGGCTTGCATGGGGCTTAAGGATGGCTTCATGGCTTTATTTGGGCTTGGGGCAAGGCTTGACTCAATTTCATGAAAATGGATTTTGGAAATTTTGGCATTTTAGTGGAAAATTATCATGAAGCTTGATTTGGAATTATTTGGTTATTGATTTTAGGACTTAGGGATGATTTCAATCAAAGGGATGATGATGGGAATTTCACATAGGCCTTGGAATAAGTTTTGGGCATTTGGATTTGGTAAAAATGGGCTTTTAGGATGGTTTAAGAAAGTGGGCCTTTATGTTTGAAAACAAATTGGTGGATAGAAATTTTGTGAAGGATTGTTCCAAACAAATGTTGATTTTAGTTTAGGGATGTGTCATGAACATTTTAGAAAATGTTTGAAATAATTTGGGGTTGAAATGGGTTTAATTTTGGATTTTTTTGGTAAATGGGCCAAAGTGGGTCAAATTGGGCTAACTTGGGCTATGTTTGGGCTAAGGTTGGATTTGATGTAAAATTAATGTTGAGAAATATTTATGGAGTGTAACAAAGAGTTTTTTCAATTTTGGTTGGGCTTTAATTTTGGGATTTGGGCCCATTTGGGTTAGGTTTGGGTTTAGGCCAAAAATGGGGATTTTGGTTTTAGGTTAGGTTTGGGTGGAGTTTAGGTTCAAATTTGGGGCAAATCTTGTTAGTTTTTTGTTTTTGGGGATATTATGAAGGTTTAGGAAAAGATTTGGGATTAATTGGAGTTGAATTGGGTTGGTTTGGGCTAGGTTTAGGTCTTCGGCCAAGAATGGGCTTTAAGCTTCAAATTGGAATTGGATCCAAATGTTAATCAAATTGGACTTGGATGTGGTCTATATTGACATTGAGGATATTGAATTGAAGTTTAGAATTGAATTGAGTCAATGTTTAGGTCAATTGGGTTGATTTGGTTTGACATTGGGCTTACTTTGGTTAAAAATGGGTCAAATTGGGGGTTTTGGTAAAAGTGGGTTAAATTGACAAATTTGTCCTATGGTGTAGTTAAACAAAATGAAATTGGGAATATTTGGGATTTTCTGAAATTTTTTTGGGAATTTTTGGAATTTATGGATTTTTTGGTTAAAGAGGGCATTTTGGGTATTTGGAGGGTATTGGGGGTTATTTTTGGAAATTTTGGTATATTTGGCTAAGGATGATCAATTTGAACGGTGGGAAATGTTTAGGACTGATTTTGAGAAATTTTGGGTAATTTAGGCAATTTTGCAAATTTTGGGTAGTTTCAGGACTTTTGGTAGGTTTCGTGGGTGTAGGGCCCCCGGGGGTCAAAAATTGAAATTTTGTAAAAATGAAGATTGATCAAGTTTGAGTAAAATGGAATCGCTTTGGTTGAGCCCAGGCCACCTAGGATAATCCTAAGGCCAAAGAGTTCTATAGGGAACCCATCCTTTAAACCTCCACATTTGATCTTAACCCTCCAAGTGACTTAGGGGTTTATAATCAAACTTATGGGATTTGCAGGGAGTTAAGAGGTGTTCAAATTCCTAAGTGGTGGGTTCCATTTCTAGTCCTCTAAGATAGTCAAAGGGAGAGCCTAAGTCTAGACCCTAAGTACTAAGGAGAGAGAAGAGAAAAGACCTCATCAAAAATGAGGTTAACATATAGGTATTTCTTTATCTTCCTCCATATCTAAAACAATAAAATCCACAGGGAAGATAAATTTATCCATTTTTTCTAACACATCTTCAATAACTCCCTTAGGATATGTCACTGATCGATCAGCTAACTGAAGAGTTACTGAAGTAGGTGAGACTTCTCCCAATCCTAATCTTTTAAAAATTGATAGAGGCATAAGATTGATACTGGCTCCTAAGTCACATAAAGCTTTTCCATAAAATTTTTCTCTAATAGCACAAGGTATAGTGAAACTACCAGGATCTTTTAATTTCTCAGGAAGCTTTTTCTGAATAATTGCACTACACTCTTTGCTAAGTGCCACAGTTTCATTGTCCGTGAACTTTCTCTTCTTGTTTAAAATATCTTTCATAAACTTCACATAATTGGGCATTTGTTCTAATGCTTCTACAAAAGGAATATTCAACGTTAATTTCTTCAAGATTTCAGGAAATTTAGAAAATTGCTTATCCTTTTTATGTTGCTTTAATCGCTGAGGGAATGGTGGTGGTGGTTTTTCTACATAAATTTTCATAGGTATTAGTGGATATTCTAAATTTTTTTCTTGCTGATCCTTCTCTTTTTCAGTTTCCACATTCTCTTTTTCACTTTTCGTTTCTTTCTATATTCTTATTTCTAACTCTTTTCCACTTCGTAATTGTATCGCTTTAATTTGTTCTTTTCCTTGGTCTTTACGATTTATTTCCACATTACTAGGAAAAGTTCTAGGAATTCTATTATTAAGTGCAGTAGCGATATACCCAATTTGAGTTTCAATATTTTTAATCGTAGTTCTTTGATTTTGTAATTGGTTCCCTTGAATTTGTAGCTGATTTCCTTGATTCTGCAAATGCTGACCCATATTTAATATTAATTCTTCCATAGATAGTTTTTTTTTCTTTAAATTGAGAGTTATTATTAAATCCAGGTGGATATGAAGGTTTATAATTAGAATTTCCTTGGTTAGATGAATTTCCTTGGTTAGACGAATTTCCTAATGGATTCTTTGAGTTGTTCATCCATTGATGATTAGCAGAGTTGTTATTCCAATTAAAATTTGGATGATTCTTCCAACCAGGGTTATAATAATTTGCATAAGGATTAATAGTTCTATTATTAATAGCATTTAAAGTCTCATATGAAGATTGAGCATCTATAAGTTGTCCAGATGAATTTTCTTCTATTATAGTAAGAGAATAATTCATTCCAAAATAATCTAATTTCTTAGATATAACAGCAATCTGAGAAGCTAACATAGATATTGCATCAGAGTCATGGATACTAGCTATATTCTTTTTAGGATTTAACCTTTCAGAAGGCCATTGAAAATTGTAGGTAGCCATTTCTTCAATTAATGAATAAGGCTCATCAAATGGTTTTGACATTAATGAACCTCCAGCAGCAGCATCTATAATAGATCTAACAGATCCTACTAATCCATAATAAAAAGTTGTATAATTAACAAATCTGGTAACGCATGATGTGGGCATTTCCTAAGAAGATCTTTAAATCTCTCCCAAGCTTTGTATATTAATTCTCCGTCAAACTGACTAAAAGATGTTATGTCATTTCTAAGCTTTGCAGTTTTTGAAGGAGGAAAGTATTTGTATAGAAATTTTTGTGATAATTCTCCCCAAGTTCTAATAGATCCAGGTGCTAACGAATTTAACCACATCTTAGCCTTATCCCTTAAAGAAAAAGGAAAAAGCTTAAGTCTAATAGTATCATTAGATACTCCGTCATATTTAAAAGTAGCACAAAGTTCCAAAAAACTAGCAAGATGTAAATTAGGATCTTCATTTGGCGAACCACTAAATTGATTATTCTGTACCATTTAGATAATTGCAGGTTTAAACTCGAATGAATTAGCCGCTACATTAGGATTTTGGATAGTTAAGTGAATTTTATCTAATATAGGGTTAGCGTAATCTCTTAAAGGTCTTGGTTGATTTGTATTTTCAATTTCTGGATTATTTTCCATTTGATTTAAATTTATAATTTCTCTTTTCTATTTTCTAATTCTTTTAATAGTGCGCTCTAATTCTGAATCGTAAGGTAGTAAACTTTCGGTTCCATATTTACGCATACACAACTTAAAAATTTAAAATAGTCCGTTACTCTAGTAATTATCTTTAATTTGTTAATTACCTTAATAATTACTTTACTACCCCGGCAACGACGCCAAAAACTTGACCGCTACACAGCAGTTGAGGGGCACAATGTAAATATGTTGCGGAGCTTTATAATTATATAAATTTTTAATAAGGTAAAAATAGCAAATGTATCCCCTTTGTATCTACGCAAGTATACGTATCGTTCAAGTATTAAAGGGCTCTAATGGAGTCATAGATATCGATCCCACAGGGAAGTTAGAGATTAGGAACTAATTTTAGCAGATTCAATTTTTATCTAGTATACGGAAATAAAGAACACTTATACTAACTTCTATTACTTAATTTTTGAATGGAAGATTACAATTTAGAAAAAGTATCTTTCTCCTTGTTAAGAGAATTAAGTGAGTGGATAAATAAATTAGTTAGAATTATATTGTGCCAAATAGGAGCATTCCTATTCTTTACCCTTTGGTTCAGGCATAAAGAATATTGACTAATCCTATGCTTGGTTACTGAATCTGCAGCTAGGCTGGGAGGATACCAGCTCTCACTTCAGAGCTCCCACATTCCCTTCGCCTGAAGGCTAACATTTGCACTTCAGCTCCCAAACTATAGGACTGAATTGAAGATTTTAGTCCGTCACACTAAAATATTCAATTCTATGCTTGATAATTAATATTTACCTATTTATTTGCACCCGCCTTACAAGGCTTTTGAATTCCCTGAATTTTGGATGTAATCTTTACTATAGTTGATAATTCAACATATTTTAACAGTTCAATTGGCCAGATTGAAAGTAAATTAAGTTTTAAGTAAAAGATTATCACAATTGTTATTTGATATTTAAGGCACAACTAATTCAAATTTCCATTTCACAAAATCTCAACAACAAGGAGAAAGATAGAGAAAACTACTCAGAATGCATAGGAAGAATAAAACAAAATTTGGATTTCATTTATAGCTATAAAACAATAAACAAAAACTTATCTCGAATCTTCTCCCCAAGCAGACTCCTTGAAGTTCCTCTAACTCTTCTTTCTTGTACAACACACTCAATTATACTCACTGATATACTCTAGAACTCACAAATGCACTCAAAATAACACATAATTGAGTCACCATGCACTACTGACTTCCACATATTTGGCCTAAATTCATCTCTTTTTAAAGAAGAAGGAATATATCCAAAGGTTGCTTAAGCATCTCTTCAAAAAGCATCCAGATTCAATGTATTTGGCTTGAACCGACCTTCTCGCGAAAACAATCTTATGAATAATTAACTTCTATCATGCTTTTATGAATAATTATGATAAAATTGAAGCATGTATAAAAAGTAAACAGGCTAATTTTTTTTATTATACTAAATTTGAAACAAAATTGAAGCAGAGCAAAATTACTAATTACTAAACAGTAGACTAAAACAAACATAACATGTATTAACTCTAACTTCAGTCTCAACACAATATACTAAGAATATTTTAACAACAGAATCTTAACACTAATCAATCCACACAGATATTTAAATAAATCAACAAACATGAAACACACAACTAAACAAACAATCCAATAAAACAAACTAACAGAGTAGCTCATCATAAAGATCTATAACTACTAGTCACTAGTTGTAGCCTCGTCATCATCATCGTCACCAAAGGAAAATTATACGTCCTTAGGATCAACAAATGGTGTGAAACTAGGAAAAGTAGGGAAACTAACATCATGTTCACCCTTCAGATATCTGACTAGGGCTTCATCATACTCAGCATCATAACTACTCTTCCTTTGGGTATAATCAGATAAATGATCAAGTTTCCTATCAATAGTATCAATCCTGCAGTGAGTTTGAAATAACTCCTGCTGCTGCTCTAAAAACTGATCATGCATTGATTCCCAGAAACTCGATGGTGGCTCTAAGAAGTAGAGGGTCGAGAAGTAGAAGGTCTACCTGGAATATGTGCAGAAGTAGAAGGAGCGGTCGATCTCTTCCCTCGAAGACAATCATAGATACTAACACTGTCCTGCCAATTGGCTTGGTAGACTTTAACTTCTCCTCAGAAATATCAGCAGTGACTCCATTACTAACACATAATGAATAAATCAGAGATGGGAATCCTAATCCAACAGAAGTGCTGGATCTCGCAGTAGAATCCACAGAATCATAAATAATACTCCCGACATCAATAGGTTTTCCTTTCCTGAATGCAGTAGTTTAAGATCGCTCGATCTCTAGTCACTTCACTCAAGTGGTTGGAAGGTAACAATCTTGCAAAAATTAAAAAGTGCCATGCTTTAGAAATACCATTTAATTTGGAGGATTTGAAGTTTACCCTTTTTCTGTTCCTGATCTTCCAAGATCCAGTACCGTCAGTCAAATAAGCAATGATCATATCCAAATCTCCCTCAAATGGTGATAATTCAGAATAGTAGCACTCTATAGTCGGTGGCAGGCCATAAAATACATTGATTCTTTCTGGACTAAATCCTACTCCGATACCTCTTACAAAGACTTCATAATCTTTGGCATCCAGAAAATTTGCATAAAACTCTCGAACAATAGGGATAACAACAACATCAGTGAAATAACAGAATCGTTGCCAATTGTGTGCAACGATAGTGTTTTAAATCATTTCTCCTGGATGATAGAAACTTCGTTCAGAAATGAACTTCCTGGACATCTCAAATTCATGGAAGCGAAAATGCGCAGCTGCAGTAGAAAATTTTCTGCTATCAAAGTTATCTCATGCCTTCCCGCGTTTAAATTTTGGAGCCATCTAAACATGAAAGAAAACAAGAACATATTTAGGAATCAAAGATTTAAATTCTTTTTAAGTTTATAAAACTTAAAATAAGTTTAAAAATCCAAAGAAATCAGTAAAAATTGAAATTTTATTTTTTTCAAAATTTTCGGTTCTTAGCAAAACCTAGGGAAATCTATGGTGAAAATAAAAAATAAATGGTTTAAAGTGTAGATCTGACCTTGAGACAAAGAAATCGAGTGGTTTCGCGCTCAAATCCTTGATTTTTTGACCTCAAAATGGATCTAAAAGGTGTATTTTCACGAAAATGGGGAAGCAGATGAAGCTTAGGAGTCAAAAATGGCTTTTGGGGGTTATTTAAGTAAATTTTCGGGTACAGGCCGAACTGGCATTTAGGCGTCGAATTCTGGCACCTAGGCGCCAGACTCGCCTTTCACAAAAAATCAATTTTAAATTTAATTTTCCTCCAAAATTCATAAATTCAACTTCCAATTACTCATATCAGAGTAGGGCCTCAGTTTCTAACTTCCACAACATTTTTCAAAAATTTATAAAAATTAAATATTTAATCCACCAATCAAACATAAGGTTTCAATCAAACTCACTAAATTCCATCTATAATCTTCAATATTGACTCAATACATTCTAGATAAGTATTACACTTGATTCAAGTTCCTAATACACACTCAAACACAACAATTTCTAAGAAAAAACAACACATATTGAACATAAAAGTAAATACACAAACAAACACAATCGATTCTCTAAATAAATTCAACGACTCAACAAACCATATAATAACTATCTCATTACCAGGATATTCTAATCTTCACAAGGCAAATTGTGTATTCCACTTGGAAAGAACACTAACGCTCTCGGGAAATCCGTAGCCGTCTTTTCGTCAATCCACTTGTTCTTCGCATACATTTCAACTTGAGCATCTTGATAAGCCGCAAAATGATCAAATTGAAGTTTTATTTGCCATTCTAGATGTTCAACTTGATGAAACATCTCATGAAGGCGATCTCTAATGCTTTTAAACTCCGCTTCAAACTTATCCAAACGACTAGAAATTTTCTCTAAACTTACAGCGATGAAACCATTGAAGTAGGGTTGAGGATCCTTAGAGACCTTGTCCCTAGCTTCTTCTCCATGATTTCTTCCTTCCACATTCTTCAAAAATTTCTCAAATCTCTCAAAAATGAAGTGCAAGGGACATAATTTTGATTGCTTGATGGTTAGGGAAGAAGATATGTTGATTTAAAGGTAAAAATTGTGTGAAAAACTAAAAATTTCTAGTTTTTGCAAGACCCAGTAACCGTGGCGCTTAGGCGCCGAATCTGGCGCCTAGGCACCGGACCTATTGATACATAGTTTGATTATGGCGCTTAGGCGCCGAATTCTGGCGCCTAGGTGCTGGAACTATGTTTAACTCCGTTTCGCGTAATCGTCAAACTTAAAAGTTTTCGTTCTCCAAGATAGGTAAATTATACTGGTAAGAGTAATTTAGACTCAATAACTAATATTGTAAACAATGATAATGAAGGTTAAATTGATCTCCTTTTTACTCATATTCAAAATAGAGTGATCCAATTTCTAAATCTTACATACTTCAAAATAATTTTCAGCCTAAGTCAACAAAGACTTATGAGCATCAAATTTTTAAAAGTAATATAAAATTTATCAAGATCGAGGCATAATCTTACATTAAAACATAAAAATATTCATAACAAAAGATAATTATGGGTTGCCTCCCACAAAGTGCTTGGTTTAACGTCGTCAGTCTGACTTAAGTAAATCTTTAATCAGGTTGACTCAATTCATAAGCCTCTTTATAAATCTTTTTAATATCTCCCAAATAAGGCTTCAATCTTACTCCATTTACTTTAAAAATTTTTCCTGTTTTGAAATTTTTAATATCCACAGCTCCATAATGGTATACTTTCTCAACTATATTGGGTCCAATCCATTTAAATCTTAATTTTCCAGGAAAAAATTTTAGACGAGAGTTAAACAGTAATACTTGTTGTCCAAGTTCAAAAATTTTTCCTGAAATTTTCTTATCATGCCACATCTTCATTTTCTCTTTATAAATCCTCGCATTTTCATATGATTCGTTTCTTATTTCTTCCATCTCATTTAATTGCAATTATCGTTTTCCTCCTTCTTTATTCAAATTAAAATTAAACTGCTTTATCGCCCAATAAGATTTATGTTCAAGTTCTACAGGTAAGCGACAATGTTTACCATAAATTAACCGGTAAGGTGACATTCCGATTGGTGTCTTATAAGCTGTTCTATAAGCCCATAAGCAGAATCAAGTCTATCAACCCAATCAGTTCTTTATGATTAACAGTCTTCTCTAAAATTCTTTTAATTTCTCTTTTTGATACTTCAGCCATTCCACTCGTTTGTGGGTGATAAGCAGTTGCAATTCTATGTTTGATTCCAAATTTTTGTAGTAATGATTGAATTCTTATATTTCTGAAATGACTTACACCATCAGTGATAATTACGTTAGGCATTCCAAATCTTGAAAATATCATTTTCTTTAAAAATTTAGAAAGACTTTTGGAATCACAGAATGGTAAAGCAACAGCTTCAATCTACTTTGAAACATAATCAACTGCTAATAAAATATAGATTTTTCCAAATGATGGAACAAATGGTCCCATAAAGTCTAAAACCCATATATCAAAGATTTCAACTTCCAATATAGAGTTTAAAGGCATTTCATCCTTCCTAGATATATTTCCCTTCCTTTGACATCGATCACATGTTTTCACATATTGTCTCACATCTTTAAATAAGGTAGGCCAATAAAATCCAGAATTTAAAATTTTAAATGCAGTTTTATCTATGCCAAAGTGTCCTCCAAAATCAGAATCATGACATTTTTGATTAATAACAAAAGTTTCCTCATAAGGTACACATCTTCGAATCATTGAATCTTTACCAATTTTAAATAAATGAGGTTCTTCCCAAATATAAGATTTAGCATCATATTTAAATTTCTTAATAAATTTGTTATCCAAGTCATAAGGCAAAATATTGCTAACTAAATAATTAACAATATCAGCATACCAAGGTGTTTTGCATCCTTGAATAACATATAAAGATTCATCAGAGAATTTCTCATTTATATTTTCTTCCGAAATAATATCATTTTTAATTTTAGACAAATGATAAGCAATTTGGTTTTTCAGTTCCTTTTCTATCTACTATTTGAAAATCAAATTCTTGTAGAAGTAAAACCCATATTATATGTCTAGGTTTAGAATCCTTCTTAGATAATAGATATTTAATAGCAGAATGATCAATATGAACTATGCATTTAGTACCAAGAAGATGAGGTCTAAATTTATCAAAGGCATAACTATAGCTAGAAGCTCTTTCTCAGTGGTAGTGTAATTTCTTTGTGTTTCGGTGAGAGTTTTACTAGCATAATATACAACTCTGAAAATCTTCTCATATTTTTGTTCTAATACAGCTCCAATTGCAAAATCACTTGCATCACACATTAATTCAAAAGACTTACTGCAATTAGGTGCAACAATAACAGGTGCAGTTATTAATTTTTCTTTTAGAATATTAAAAGCATTAATAAATTCTTTATTAAATTCAAATTTTGTATCTTTTTCCAATAAATGACAAAGAGGTTTAGCAATTTTAGAAAAATCCTTTATGTATTTTCTATAAAATCCAGCATGACCTAGAAAACTTCTCACATCGATAACGGTAGTAGGTGGTTGCAATTTAGCAATAATTTTCACCTTTGCTTGATATACTTCCATCCCTTTTTGTGACACTTTGTGACCAAGTACAATGCCTTCTGTGACCATGAATTGACATTTTTCCCAGTTAAGAACTAAATTTGTTTCTTCACATCTTTTAAGAACTTTGGTTATATTTTACAAACAAGATTCAAAAGAAGTTCTAAAAACTGAAAAACCGTCCATGAATATTTCAATTCCTTTGTTAATCAAATCACAAAATATTGACATCATACATCTTTGAAAAGTTGCAGGTGCATTACATAAACCAAAAGGAATTCTTCTAAAAGCAAATGTTCCATAAGGACTTGTAAATGTTTTCTTTTCTTGGTCCTCAGGAGCAATAAGTAATTGATGATAACCAGAATATCCATCCAGAAAATAGAAATATGAGTGTCCAGCTAATTTATCGAGCATTTGATCCAAGAAAGGTAAAGGAAAATGATCCTTTCTAGTGGCTTTATTTAATTTCCTATAGTCAATACAAATTCGCCATCCAGTAACTTGTCTTGTAGGAATTTATTCATTTTTATCATTAACAATGACAGTTACACCTCCTTTCTTCGGAACACAATGAATAGGACTTACCCATTGACTATCCGAAATAGGATAAATAATACCAGCATCTAATAACTTAATAATTTCTTTTTTAACAACCTTTCATGATAGGATTTAATCTTCTTTGTGATTCTATAGTAGGTTTAAAATTTTCTTCCATTAAGATTCTATGAATGCAAATGGAAGGGCTTATTCCTCTTATATCAGCAATAGTCCAACCAAAAGCTTTCTTATAATTCTTTAACACACCTAGTAGTTTTTCTTCTTGATCTTTACTCGGTTCGAAGAAATAATAACAGGTAAAGTTAACGAATTTCCAAGAAACGCATATTTTAAATGTGAAGGTAACATTTTTAATTCCAGTTCAGGGGCTTTTTTAATTGATGGTAAAAGTATATCAGTTTGAGTTATGTCTAAAGTTTCCCAATTATCTTTAATAAAATGAGTCTATTCTTCTTCTACTACTTCATTTTCATCAGTTAAAAATTCAAATTTTTCTTCAGAAATGACTTTACATTTTTCTTGATAATGTTTTTCAATTAAATAATCAATTATATCCATTCGATAATATTTCTCTTTATCGGGATACTTCATTGATTTAAGAACATTGAATTTAATTTCTTGATCATTAACTCTCATGGTTAGTTCTCCCTTTTGCACATCAATCATAGCTCGTCCGGTAGCTAGAAAAGGTCTCCCTAAAATAATATGTATCTATTTATCTTCTTCCATATCAAGTACGATGAAATCTACAGGGAAGATAAATTTATCCACTTTAACAAGGACAACCTCTATAACTCCTTAAGGATAAGTGATAGATCTATCAGCTAACTGAAGGGTTACATTGGTGGGAGTAATATCTCCTAAATCCAATCTTCGAAAGATAGAAAATGGCATGAGATTAATACTTGCTCCTAAATCACATAAAGCTTTTCCACAAAATTTTTCTCCAATAGCACAGGGTATAGTGAAACTTCCAGGATCCTTATGCTTTTCAGGTAATTTCTTTTGAATTATTGCACTACATTCTTCACTTAATGCAACAGTTTCAAAAGCTTCAAATTTTCATTTTTTGCTTAAAATATCCTTCATAAATTTTGTGTAAGTTAGCATTTGTTCCAAAGCTTCAACAAAAGGTATGTTAATAGTAAGTTTCTTAAAGATTTCAAAGAACTTAGAAAATTGATGATCTAATTTCTGCTGTTTAAGTCTTTGAGGAAAAGGTGGTGGTGGTTTTTCAACTTCCACATTAACAGGTATAACAATCTGATCTTGACTAGGAGAGAGAGTTTCTTTAGGTTTTTCAATCTCTTCAACCTCAATCACTTTTTCAATTTCATCCTGCATTCTTTCTTTTAATTCCTTTCCACTTCTAAGTTGCACAACTTTAACTTGTTCATGTTCTTTTCCAGTTTCCTTTGGATTAATTTCAACATTACTAGGAAGTGTTCCTACAGGTCTGTTATTAATTAAAGTAGCAATTTGCCCCATTTGATTTTCAATATTACGAATAGCAGTATTTTAATTTTGTAATTGATTATTCATTTGTAAAATTAATTCTTCTATTGATAACTTTTTTTGTTGATTATTAAATCCAGGAGGTTTATAATTTGAATTAACTTGGTTTTCCAATTTCTAGTGGGATGGGATTGATTATTACCCCATTGTTGTTGTGAATTATTCCAGTTAAAATTAAGATGATTTTTCCACCCAGGATTATAATAATTTGAATAAGGATTATTTTTACTTGCAATAGCTTGTAAAGTTTCAATAGTTTGAGAATCTTCAATATTAGCAGAGTTATTATGTGAAATATTAATTGCAAAATTATCTAATTTCTTAGACATTGCTGCTACTTGTGAAGCTAAGATAGAAAAGGCTTCACTATCGTGAATACTTGCCATCTTTTTAGGATTAATTCTTTCGGAAGGCCATTAAAAATTATTATTAGCCATTTCTTCAATTAAAGTGTAAGCTTCTTCAAATGATTTAAACACTAAAGAACCTCTAGCAGCAGCATCAATAATTGATTTTAAAGATCTAATTAATCCATTATAAAATATTTGAATAATTAACCAATCAGGTAAAGCATGATGAGGACATTTTCTTAATAGTTCTTTAAATCTTTCCCAAATTTCATATATTGTCTCCCCGTCAAATTGACTAAACGAAGTAATATCATTTCTTAAATTAACAGTTTTAGAAGGAGGAAAATATTTAGCAAGGAATTTTTGTGTCATTTCGACTTCATGTTTTAATAGAATCGATCGCTAATGAGTCTAACCACATCTTTGCTTTATCTCTTAAAGAAAAAGAAAAGAGTCTAAGTCTAATAGCATCATCAGAAACATTGTTATATTTAAAGGTAGCACAAAGTTCTAAAAAACTAACAAGGTGTAAATTTGAACCCTTATTTGGTGTTTCACCAAATTGATTGTTTTGCAACATTTGAATAATAGACGGTTTAAGTTCAAAAGAATTAACATCTACAGTGGGTATTTGAATACTATTATGTAGTTTATCCACAGTAGGGTTAGCATAATCCCTTAATGGTTTATACACTTTTTGATCATTATGTTCAATTGGATTTTGTAAAGTAGTCATTTCTTGAAATTTTTGAATTTGTTTTCCCTTTTTAATTTTTCTAATTGTTCTTTCTAATTCAAAATCTAATGGTACTAATCCTTCGGAACCAAATCTTCGCATAAAACAAGGAATAATATATATATATATATATATATCTTTTTTTTATTTTTGGAAATATAATATATATATATATATTAAGAAAATTTATACTATTCTATTTCTTTCCCCGACAACGGTGCCAAAAACTTGACCCGACCCGCAATAATGCAGTAATATTCGCTTCCAAAAGATGGCCAAAAACTTTGACTCAATTTATAAATAGCGGCTAGTGTATAAAAATCAAAATGTTGTAAAATTAGAAAATATTTTACACACTAGTGAGTACTACGCAAGTATACGTATCGTTTCGAAGTAATATAGGGCTTTGAAACAAATACCCCAATATCGATCCCACGGGGAAAATTTATAGTAAAAATTTTTCTAAATATTATATTTCAAAAATCTTTTTGTATTTTACTATTAATTTACTAGATGCAAATGAAGAAAACAATAATAAGACAATGATTTTATGAAAACTATATAAAATAAACAACTTCCTTCCCTTCAATTAGTCTAAGATTTTTAAGATAATTTAATATTAGTTGGAGAATTTGATTTATGGTATTGTGCCAAATAGAAGCATTCCTATTCTTTACCCTTTAATCTAGGCGCAAAGAACATTGCTAATTTACAGATCAAGTCCGGATGTATTGTTAGTAGAATGGGTTAATCTAGACTCACACTTCTAGATGTCCAAGGGTGGCTATGGTCGGCCCTACTAGTGACCCTTTCCTAATCTATAAATCAATTTATAAAAATTTAATCTGTCACTCTAAAAAGTTATCAATTCTACGCCCTTTAAATCTTATCTTCTTATTTATTTACACTTCACCTTAAATAGCCCGCACATGGCCTTCGACTACCTAAGGATTCATGTGACACTTACAAGTTAAGAGTTTTTCTCCTTCTAGGTCTCAAAACTCTTCAACAGGTTTTAACAATTTAAATGGCCAATTTAAAAAGTAAACTAAGATCAGGTAATAATGTCATCACAATGTTTTGAAAATATTTTGAATTTCAATTCTCCATCGAATCTTTTATTATCTTAATTATCTCTTCATAATTGAAGGAAGAAAGTAAACTAACTACTCAGAACACATTGAATATAAACAGCAAAACATAATAAATAAAATTTGAATCAAATAAAAAATACTTATCTCAAATATTCCTTCTACAGATCTTCTGATTTCTACTGACTCCAAAGTGTAATGGACTCCAGATGCAACAACTTGAAAATAAACTCACTAAACTAAACAAAAGTGGTCCTAAATTTCTCTCTCTATTTCTCTCTCTAAGGATGAGAGATCATAAAGTGGATAAGAGAAAGGGGTTACAATGGGGGCACGTTTTTCTGAAGAAATGGACTCCTATTTATGGCTTCAAGGGTTGCCTTGAGGCACCTCTTCAAAACATGTCCACATTCAATGAATCTTCTACAAGGTCTGTCTGGCGCCTAGGTGCCGAACACCGCGTCCAGTTCTTCACACCTCTTCACTTTGGCTTGCACCTCTTCGTGATTAAAACCATTTTGGAGTGTCCAAATGCAATGTATCACATTTCCTATTATCAAGGAACAACTGCCAGTCTTCTAGAATGTCTAATAACTGCTCTTTCCGTCAAAATAACCGTTCAAACATTGTCAAAAACTTGACTGTTTCTGTATCGAATCTGGCGCTGAGGCACCAACTTCTGGAGCCTAGGCGCCAGGCCATATTTTTTTATAATTTTTGTATTTTGCTCCATTTTTGCTCCTTTTTGCTCCTTTTTGCTTCTTTTTCCTTTTTAAACCTTTTTACATCACCTACATCCAAAAACACAAAAAATTCCTTTCATTAAAGCATAATATCCTTTGAAATTGATAAGAATTGAAAACATAAAGAAATAAGTATTTTTTTATAGATCAATTATCATATATAATAGATGCTACCATCAAGTTTATTATGAGTATTTAACAAGTTACTAGTGGAATATCAAAGAATTTGTTCATGAATATAATTACTTGATTTGAATCACATTCAAGTTTGTTTCATTTAACATCTAAGCTTTTAAAAAACATTCAAATTGATTCATTCACTGAAATAAAATAACTTGATTGATTATTAGTCAAGTTGAGTTCAAGTTATTCTTCGATTCTAGTAGGTCATTTACAACTTAATAGTAGGTAGAGTGATGATGACCTAAGACAGGTGGCAACAAAGGCCAAAATTTTACACAAGTAGTGTTTTTGAAATTCACCAAATCTATAAAATTTTGATTACATTCAAATTAAACTTGAGAGTGAACTCCAGATGCATTTAAGTTTTAAATTACATATATTTTTCTTCTTATGTAATATTAGAACTTTCAAAACCCCTTCATACAATTACACTACATTACTAAAACCCTGCGAAATAAAAAATAATTTCTTAAGAGACTGTGAGTATACAGTATTAGGCATGTAAGTGTTGGCTTTCTCTTTTCACATTAATTAACAAAATTTAAGTTCAATATCTTCAAATTTATATTTTCCTTTAGAAAATGACCTTTTTTTAATTGAATAACCAATAAATATTTAGAGCTTTTTTCTGTGATATGTTAAATAAAATATGCATCAATTAGATTATGAGTATTTGGTGATCAAACAAGCTTTAGAATTCCATGAGTACTTTGTGATCATCTTTTTTCCAGTCTTCAATGGTGCTTCTCATTTAGATTAATTCTATCAAAGTTATCTAACAAATGGAGCATAACATTGTAAGAAAGATAACTAGAAAATATTATATACTTTTGCAAGCTTTGGAGGAGAAAAATATAAGAAACTTTAGCAATAGTTGTCTTAGCAATTTCGTAAGGTTTAACGAAATGTAGCTGAAATTTTACTTTTCTAAATTTTGAAACTTCATATGTAGTTTAAATCTTTATAAAAGCGTAATCTCTAACATGAAACTCAATCTCTATATGCTTTAGATAAAAAAATCACATATGATTGCAGTCATTCCTAAATATGATGTATCTTTTCAGTTGTTTCATTAAATGATTGTTGTCCTAAAAATTTCCTCTCAATCACTTTAAACTAATATAGAAGGGAACTTCACTGTCTTCTAAAAAGAAGCTCTATAAAGTTTCATACCGATATAAGGTTGAAAAGCATTATCATATATAAACTCATAAGTCTAATGTAATCTTCATAGTTTTCATGGGAGCCGAGGTTGCAAGCTCTTAATAAAACTTCCAATGTTTGAATAGTCTAATAAATTAATCATCTATTTAAGAGTAACGTAGAAATTAAAACTTATACCTAAAGTTGCATGCGTTTTCTAATATAATCTAAAAGTGAAACTTCATCTTGATTATTGAAGGTGGTGGTTAAAACTTAATTCGATCAAATAGTATCATGCATGTAAATCTTTGTTAGGTTTTTTAGTGATTTGTTCTAAATTGTTAATAAACAATTTGGATCTCACTGAGTCTACTAATCACAACTTAGATTTTATGTCATCGTTGTCGCCGCCAGTTTTTCGTGTTTGGGTTTATCAGGTCATTGTCGATGAGTCACTAGTTTGTTATCTACTACATTGCCCTTTCCTTTGAATAACTTATTTTCTCGAATCATATGGATGATCTTAAAGAATTGAAGAATTGTAGAGGGAAAAGATAAGGGGAAAACAATAATAGAACAGAAAAAAGAAGATATGGGGGAGAACATTCATATGATAATTATTGTAGAGGAAAGAAAACTCATGGACGCTCTGATTCCTAGGGTACTCATACAAAGAAGATCATATGAAAACTCCCTAACTAGAGATTTAGGTAGAATACACTCTGAGTTCTCAACCTCCTATAAGAGCAAGATCTTATAGTTAATTATATCCTAAGCAGTTGAAAATGCCTCCCGATTAAGCTTAAAATCTTATTTCAAAAAAAGTTTAAGTGTT
The DNA here is from genome assembly GCA_022702705.1 of Papilionanthe hookeriana x Papilionanthe teres. Taxonomy (NCBI): domain Eukaryota; kingdom Viridiplantae; phylum Streptophyta; class Magnoliopsida; order Asparagales; family Orchidaceae; genus Papilionanthe; species Papilionanthe hookeriana x Papilionanthe teres. The sequence goes on from CM040432.1 coordinate 41,227,946, forward strand.
AAAGTCAAGGTAAGAAATGTCAACATTCTGTCATAAGTAATAAATTTCTAAGGATTTGTCACTATCCTAAGAGCTTTGTTTTGTTTTTTTCATTTTTGTCGTTAATGATTTGTTTATAGTTTGTCATTTAATTTATTATTTTTTTGAACATTTGTCCTGTAAAACAGAGTTAGCACACCCTAATAACATGTAAAGTAAATCTAGCTTGTGGCTCGCCTTGTGTGCTCGGTAATCTTGCAAAATAATACAACAACAAAGCCTTAATCCCACTAAGTGGGGTCGGCTACATGAATCCTTTTTCTCCATTGCGTCCTATTTAGTGTCAAATTTTCGTTTAATTCTAATAAATTAAGATCATTTTTTATGCAATAAGCCCAAGATTTCCTAGGTCTGCCTCTGCCTTTCTTAACATAAGTACAAAAATTATTTTATCAATCTAATTTATTTTAAATTTTAGGAAACCCGGTCAAGATGTCTATGGCTAATTAGGTTTCACCCATAGTAAACCTAATTAATCAACTTAAACCCTACTTACATCAGGTTTAAGTAATCATTAAATCCTAATTAGGTTTGACCCATATTAAACCTAATTAATCAACTTAAACCCTACTTACATTAGGTTTAAGTAATCATTAAACCATAATTAGGTTTAACCCATATTAAACCTAATTAATCAACTTAAACCTTGCTTACATTAGGTTTGAGTAATCATTAAATCCTAATTAGGTTTCACCCATATTAAACCTAATTAATCAACTTAAACCCTACTTACATTAGGTTTAAGTAATCATTAAATCCTAATTGGGTTTGAACCATATTAAACCTAATTAATCAACTTAAACCCTACTTACATTAGGTTTAAGTAATCATTAAACCATAATTAGGTTTAACCCATATTAAACCTAATTAATCAACTTAAAACCTTACTTACATTAGGTTTAAGTAACTATTAAACCATAATTAGGTTTAATACATATTAAACCTAATTAATCAACTTAAACCTTACTTACATTAGGTTTAAGTAACTATTAAATCTTAATTAGGCTTAACACATATTAAACCTAATTAATCAACTTAAAACTTACTTACATTAAGTTTAAGTAACTATTAAATCCTAATTAGGTTTAACCCATATTAAACCTAATTAATCAACTTAAACCTACTTACATATGATTTAAGTAACTATTAAACCTTAATTAGGTCTAACCTATTAAACCTAATTAAATCATTAAACCTTAACTAACTAAGGTTTAATCATACCTAAACCCTAATTAGGTCTAACCCATTAGACCTAATTAAATCATTAAATCATAACTAACTAAAGTTTAATCATACCTAAACCATAATTAGGTCTAACCCATTAGACCTAATTAAATCATTAAACCTTAACTAACTAAGGTTTAATCATAGCTCAACCTTAATTAGGTCTAAGCCATTAGACATAATTAAATCATTAAACACTAACTAACTAAGGTTTAATCATACTTAAAACCTAATTAGGTCTAACCCATTAGACATAATTAAACCATTAAACCATAGCTAACTAAGGTTTAATCATACCTAAACCCTAATTAGGTCTAACCCAGACCTAATTAAATCACTAAACCTTAACTAACTAAGGTTTAAACATACCTAAAACCTAATGTTGTATGACCCATTAGACCAAATTAAATCATTAAATCTTAACTAATTAAGGTTTAATCATACCTAAAATATATTAAGTCTAGCTTATTAAAACTTGGTTAATTGAATTGAACTTAAGTTCAACCCATATTAAATTTAAGTCAAAATAAATCTTAGCTTCAACCTAACTTGAACCTAAGTAATAATTAAAATTAACTTAAGTTCAAATTCAACCTAACTTTAATATAAATCAAACCCTAATTCAACTCAACCTTTAGGTTCAACCCAAATTGAATCTAACTCAATTTAAACTTTAGGTTCAACCCATATTGAACCTAACTAAACCAAAATTTGACTTGGGTTCATCCTTGAACCCAAGTTAATCTAAACATTAGGTTCAACCCATACTGAACCTAAATAAACCAAAACCTAACTTGAACCCAAGTTAAACTAAACATTAGGTTCAACCCATATTGAAACTAACTAAACCAAAATTTTACTTGAGTTCAACCTTGAACCCAAGTTAATCTAAACATTAGGTTCAACCCATACTGAACCTAAATAAACCAAAACCTAACTTGAGTTCAACCTAACTTGAATCAAAGTTAACCTAAACATTAGGTTCAATACAGATTGAACCTAACTAAACCAAAATTTAACTTGAGTTCAATCTTGAACCCAAGTTAATCTAAACATTAGGCTCAACCCATACTGAACCAAAATAAACCAAAACCTAACTTGAGTTTAACCTAACTTGAACCTAAGTTAACCTAAACATTAGGTTCAACCCATATTGAACCTAACTAAACCAAAATTTAAGTTGAGTTCAACCTTGAATCCAAGTTAATCTAAACATTAGGTTCAACCCAAACTAAACCTAACTAAACCAAAACCCAACTTGAGTCCAACGTAATTTGAACCCAAGTTAACCCAACCTTAAGTTTAACCCATATTGAACCTAACAAAACCAAAACCTAACTTGAGTTCACTTTAATTTGAACCTAAGTTAATTGAAACCTGAAGTTCAACCTAAATTGAACCCAAGTTAACTCAAACTTAAGTTCAACCTTTATTGAACTTAAGTCAAAATTCCTAACTTAGGTCCAACCTAAATTGAACCCAAGTTAACCCAAACTTAAGTTCAATCCATACTGAACTTAAGTCAATGCTTCTAACTTAATTCAAGTCTAATCTACATTAGACTTAACATCTTTTAGATTCTAATGACATTGAATCTAAAATTTTAAAGTCTAATTCAAGTTAGATTTTACTTAATTCAAGTCTAATCTACATTAGACATAACATCTTTTAGATTCAAATAACATCCAATCTAAAATTTTTAAATCTAACTAATGTTAGATTCTACTTAATTTAAGTCTAAATTACGTTAGACTTAACACCTTTTAGATTCAAATGACATTGAATCTAAAATTTTAAAAGTTAGAATTTTTTAAGATTCAATAAACATTGAACCTAAAATTCTAAAGTTTAATTAGATCTTATAAACATTAGATCCAAATGAACTTAACTACCTTTCTTTATGTTTAAATCATAAACAAATCAATACCGATAATCAATCGAAATAACATTTGGAAAATTTTAAATTGGTTAATAAATCGTTAATAACTTAAAAGTTTCAAACTTAAAATCTGAAAAGACAATAAGACTTACATAAAATCTTAATAAACAAAGATCACCCAACGCAACTTGAACCCTGGTGTTCTTAATCTACGAAGATTTCTTAGATGATGTAATCCTGGTTCTTGACAGGAGTCTTCCAGTCTTGGTTTAAACACCTTTCAGAAGTAGAATAAGGCCCCTGATAACTCTGGGATGACAGAGCCAGTGACATCTTGATCGGGTTATCTAAAATTTAATCAACTAAAATAAAAGATTTAAAATTGATACTATTTCTTTTAAATCTGACATTGTTTTCTTTGCAGGACAAAACACGAGTTTCATTTTAGATTTTTTTTGCATGTTATATGATGCACTAACTCTGTTTTACAGGATAATCAAGACAAAACGATGATATTATTTTCATTTTAGATTTTTTTTGCATGTTATAGGATGTGCTAAGTTTGTTTTGCAGGGTGATATTCTGAAGACAAGACAAACAATAAAACAAAATTAAAACAACACTAAAACAAATGACAAAATAGAATAAAATAAATATAAACAACTTTAAAATAACAAAACCAAAACAAAACAAAATTTAAACTTTTAGGATAGCCACAGAACCTAAACCTTTAGAATAGTCACCAAATAATGACAAACTACAAGACAAAACAACAACAAAATGACAAAAAAAAATAAAAATAAAATCGACATAACAAGTGACAATGACAAAAATCAAAAAGGGTAGTATGACATATTACCTCTAGGATTGAACGTTGACATTTTTTTCCTTGAAGCTTCTTAGAAAACAAGTGGTTAAACATTAATCAGGAGTTTTCTTAGACAATTTGAAATTGTCTCAGATGTAATTAACTATAGAAGCTTGCTCCTATAGGAGATTTAAGAACTCAGGATAGATATCACACCTAAAAATCTTTGGTTATCAAAATTTCATGTGAGATTTCCTTATATAAAATTTCTAGAATAAGGTATTCTAGAATCTCCCTTTATAAGGATTATCATCGACATTCTACTACTTTCTATTTTATCAGCCCTTATTTTCTTCAAGTTTCTTATTATTCGAGGATCTTTTACATGATCTGAACAAATAAGATTTCTTGAAGATTAGGGCAATATGATAGATAAATAGATTGGTGACTTAAAAATGATGACATCGACACCGAGAAAATCTCTGACACGGCTCTGAACGCCATCAAGAGATTGTATTTGACGACTCTGCAGGGATAGATCTTTCTTCTCATATTTTGTTAAATCACCTGTTTTCAAAAAGATGTTTCTTCCTTTGACAAATAGGATTACATCTTCACAAAATTTAACTTTGAAGAGTTAATTTTGACATTCCATCATGACAATATGATATAAAATGAATTCCCAGTTTATAAATATGTCCATGACATTTTATTCTTCTTAAATTTTCAGAAAGTTGCAATGGAATCCCCAAATTTTGCCTTTTCTTATTATCAAAATCTCAATACACCGATCGATGAAGATGTTTATCTTTATCAGAATGATTTTGGATTATTTGATGAAACTAGATTCTCATTAGAATATCCATATCAAACTAATATACAATCCTTCGAGGAATTCAATCTGGAAACTTATGAGGATTTTATTAACTTTACAGAAAATTTACCTCAATACATTCCTATAGAACAATAAACTTTTGAAGAAATGGAAGAATAAGTTGACAGAAAATGAAAGAAAATTTGTGTTGAAAATGACATTCCACCTCCGTCCATATATGATGTTGGATCTTGTTCAAAGAATGTTTCCAAAACTTAAAGAAGAAATAAAACTCGTTCTCTTAAGAGAAAGAAAAAATGGAACAAAGATGACAATTTTAAGACATATGAATTTGAACAAAGTATTTTCGGGAACCCTTCTTTCTCAAAAGAAAATCGATATATTCCAATACCTGTTGAATATGAGGAATAAACTTTCCAACCTAGAAATTCTCCTTCAATTCATGCCGTATACTCTGTGTTTAAAAGATTAGGACAAAAAGATAGGTGTTCAATTTCCCGACTGTTAGATGAAATAAGATGTATGGTCTCTACAACAATGAAAAGAAGGATTCTTTCGATTGAAGATCTTACTTACTTAAAAAGGGATCAGCAATTCCCATTAGACAGTCACTATACTCAGGGTACCAGTGAAATTTCTTTTAGGGCCAAAAATAAAAGATGTGATTGCCATAAGAAATAGAACTAAGCATAACAAATTAATAAAATAAGCAGAAGAAACATCTGCTAAAATGACAGCTTCGGTCCAAATGTTACAACGAGTAGACTCTTCTTACGCACAAAACGATGATACACTTCCTACAATATCTCGTCCTATACTAAAAAATAATGTTTGGAGACGAGAATCATCAGAACGAATCCCAGATACCCTGAGTACTCCTACAGACAGTTCTCAGGAGCAAAACTGTTAAAAACATCCTATAAAATCATAAGAGGAAAGATTGAAGAAGTTGAAAATTGACATAAAACAATTTTCAATATAAAGGGAGGATAGTTCTTCAAATAGTTCAAATGAGGAAGTTGTTGAGATAAACATGGTGGAAACACGATCTACCTCCTTAGCACAAGAAATAAGTGAAGAAGATACACATAAGAGTTACGAGCGGTTATTCATCAACGAGATGAACAAATAAACCGTTTCAAACAAAAAATAGAAGAATTAATGGCAGCTCTACAAAATCCACCAACAAATCCATTGTCTACCGTTGAAATCATTAGGCCTGAGGCAATACACATTGTAGAGGACAAAAAAGAGCCAATAGAAATGGAAAAAGCGCTCTAAAGAAAAGAGATTCCCACTAAAGTGGAATTCCAGAAAAATAATTACACAAGTGTGAACACGTAAGTTTTTATTTACTTCCTTGATTACGGCCTTTTACTTATTTATCTATAGAGAACTGATTACATGTTATTATTCAGATTTAGTTCACCTACACAGGCTATCCATTCCATCAAAGATATAATTTGGGGCAAGTATGACCACTCGTACTTATCCTAGAAGGAGATCCCACACTATTCCGGTTATGTGATTTGGCGAGTGTAAGGTAAACCCAAAAAAAATTTCTAATTCAATTTATTAAAGTAATGGTCCTTTCCCCTAGAGAAGGTAGCACACAACTATAAGAACTTTGAGCACAAGGTGAGTGATCATCTACGAGAGTAGTTCAGTGATATATATCTAACACGTGAGCACTATTTGTGGGTGAGTGAGGATGTGTTTGCCACACAACTTAGGGCTAGGGACTTTACTAAGTATTAGAGGAAGAAGGAGTAGGCGAAGTCGAATCTCCACTCTGACGGGGCATGAGGCCAAAAGCACATCGTTGGAGCCCTCCTATATACGAAGTACAAGAGAAGACTCGTAAGAAATTTTTTGCTGTAAATCTTATTTTACATTAAATGTATGCTAACACTTCCACTACACTGTCAAACACTAGAGAAAGGATGGGAGCCAAGTGCTGCAGAGTTAAATGAGCACATCTAGAGGTGACAATTGGATCAATATTGGGTTGAAATTAGATCGCAGGTGACCTATGTAATTTACAAGATTAATAAGTATAAAACTCAAATAAATATCTAATTTATTTAGTTTCTCACTTACATTAATCATATGATTTTAGGAGGACTTTTTTAGGCTTTAGGAGTGTCGACCTAAATAGTTGGCTTGTAGTTTATGCACATCTCACAATCCTTCTGAGTACGACATCTGGAGGGAGGTGTTGACCTCATTTTTGATGAGGTCTTCTCTTCTTCCCTTTAGTACTTAGGATCTAGCCTTAGGCTTTTCCTTTGACTATCTTAGAGGACTAGAATTGGGACCCACCTTTTAGAAATTCAAACCACTTCTTAACTCCCTGCAAACTCCACAAACTCGACTATAGACCCCTAATCGCCTGAGGGTCGAAATCAAATGTGGAAGTTTAAAGGATGAGTTCCTATAGGACTCTTTGGCCTTAGGACCGCCTCAGGTGGCCTCGGTCCAGTGAAGGAGCCGACTTACACACACACTACACCTATACACTACACTTTCACACACCTATACCTAACTTGACCTCCCGACTCATGTAGGTGATTCACATGGATGGTCCTTAACCCCTAAGCCCTCGCTAGAGGTTAGGAACAACATAGTGGATGCCTCAAATGAGTCCCTTCATGGCTCATGTGGGCTTGATATGGCTTCATGGCTCAACCAAAATGATTTCATTCCACTCAAATTTACCCAATCTTCAATTTCCCAAATTTTTAATTTTTGACCCCCGGGACCCTACACCCGCTTAGCCTACCCAAATGCCCTTGAAACTACCCAAAATTTCCAAAATCTCCAAATCACCCAAAATTCCTCAAGACCAATCCCAAACATTCCCCAAATCACTCAAATTGATCATCTATACCCAAAAATATCAAAAATTCCAAGAAAACCTCCCAATACCCTCCAAATACCCAAAATACCCCTCTTGACCCAAAAATCCAAAAATTCAGAAAATTCCCAGAAAATTCCAGAAAATCCCAAATATTCCCAATTTCATTTTGTCCAACTACACCATGGGCCAATTTTGTTAATTTACCCTACTTTTGTCAAAACCCCCAATTTGACCCATTTTAACCCAAAGTGAACCCAATGTCAAACCAAACCTATCCAATTGACCCAAATTCTGGTCCAATTCAATTCTAAACTTCAATTCAACATTCCCAACACCAATCTAGACCAAATCTAAGTCCAATTTGATTGACATTTGGATCCAATTTCACTTTTGGCCTTAAAGCCCAATTTGGACCCATGACCCAAACCTAGCTCAAACTCACCCAATTCAACTCCAATTAACCCCAAATCTTTTCTAAATCTTCCTTAGCATCCCCACAAGCATAACACTAACATGATTTGCCCAAAATTTGGACCCAAACCCCACTCAAATTTAACCCAAAGCTAAAAGGCCCAATTTAGACCTAAACCCAAACCTAACCCAAATGGGCCCAAACCCCAAAATCAAAGCCCAACCAAAGTCAAAACCTCTTTGAAACACTCCCATAGACATTTCTCAACATTAATTTTACATCAATTTCAACCCTAGCCCAACATTGGCCCAACTTGGTCCAATTTGACCTATATTGGCCCATTCACCAAAGAAGCCCAAATTCAACCCAATTCAAACCCAAATCACTCCCAATTTGCTTCAAGTCACTCATGACACATCTATGAGCTAAACCCAACAATTACTTGGCCCAAGCCTTTGCCAAAATTCCATCCTAAAATCCATTTTAAAATTCAAAAGCCCACTTTCCTAAACCATTTTAAAAGCCCATCCTTCACCACATACAAAAGCCCAAAATTGGTCCCAAAGCCCACATGATATTTCTCTACATCATCCATTCAATTAAAATCATCCCTAAGTCATAAACCAATGATCAAATAATTCTAAATGAAGCTTCATCCAAATTTTCACCAAAATATCCAAAATTCTTAAAACCCTTTTTTATGAAATTGACTTGACTTTTCCCAAGCCAAAGGTGAGCCATGAAGCCATGCATGAGCCACATGGAAGCCATGAGAGCCTCTTTACATGTCACCATGCCATTAATGGCAAGAAGAGGGGACCCTTTCCTAACCCTTCATTAAGCCTTTTTAACCATACTCATGTCACACTCTAAACCATGCTTTGTCACCTAATCCTTAATGGAGACTCCACCACACATGGGAGGTTGACCCACCTGACCTCCTCAGCCCAAAACCAGGTCTTGGGGAGGTGCACCCAACCCATTTGCATGGGTTGGCCATTTTAAGCCAAAATGACCCCTTCCCCTTTCTACTTTGATTCAATCACTTTACACAAGTCAAACCTCAATCGAATACACCAAATCCCAGCCACGACCCACCTCGAACAAGATGGTGACCAATGCTCGGCCGGCCAGCCACCGAGGCCGCCGGAAAACACCATGGCCGAGAGCTCACATGTGAGCCCAACTTGGAATTCTCACCTGCCGAGTTGCCCCATCCCCGGTGGCCATCGGAGCTGTTCTTCTCTTGCAAGAGCAGCTGATCCCAAGCCCTAACTCTCCACAGGAGGCCCTCCACCCTCTCCTATTTAAACACCACCCCTCTCGGCCATGAGAGGTGCTCGAAACAAACCTTAAGGAAACTCGCCAAAATTATTCCGGACTCCTCCCCATACACGAAGCGCTTGATCCCCACCGAGATCCCCCGCCATTTCTTCTCTCGTGAGCTCAATTTCGGAGTTGAAATCTAGGCCCAAAACCAGGACACTTCTCCACAGTGAGCCAATCCCCAAATCGATTGGTTCTACACCTTCACCGGACTGAGGGAAGGTGTCCACCAACAAAAGCCCCATCTCCAGGCCACCCAATTGCTCCAGCCTCCAAGCTTTGTGATCGGGCTTGGTTGAAATCCCACCTAGACAATTCACCAGACCAGGAGACTTCATCTGGAGCTTCGTCGGGATCCAATCGAAGGTGCAACAACCCTCGGATCGAAGCCACACTTCTCCGAGCAAAGGTATGAGCTAATTCTTCATCCCGAGCTTCTGGAGATTCTCCATTTCAAATGCTTTAATTTCAATGCATGATCACCGTATAGATATGTTCGTCTCTTCAAGACGAATCCATAGAGCATAAGAACATAAAAATCCATTGAGTATCGAGTGAGATATTAGGGATTTAGTGTGGACGGCTCTCAGGTGAGGACACTTGGGGACGATGAATGGATGTCGTCCATTCAATACACGCGCGGACGGATGACCGGGATCACGTCGGATCAGGAGACGGTACGAGAACCGCGGGGCCCGGGCTGCTGACTCAGATGGCGGCGTCGAATGGGAGCGCGACGCGTGTGCGTTCGGAGCTGCCGAGGATGACGCGGCGCCGCGTGGATAAATAGAAAATTTGGGGTATTTTCTATTTATTTAATTCCCTAAACTTCAAAAATTCATAACTTTGTGTAGAAAAATCAGAAAAATAAAATAAAAATACCCTCTCGCTCGGTGAACGAGAGGAGAATAATGTGGAAAAGAAATTATTTAATTTCATTACGTATTTTATTTTTAATAATTTATTTACTCTCTGCATATTTTTAATTCTCCATGCATGTATACAATTCACCATGGCATGAGACCATAGTGGCTTTTGAAGCCTCCGAATTTGGGAACATTCCCTAAATTTTTCAAAGTCAGAGGCCATCCTTATGAAAAGTTATTGATTTTTCAAATTCATGTTACTGTTTTGAGTATTTTAATTCCAATAAATAGCATGTTGAGAAATAAATTCTAGGAAAATTTGGTGATATTCCTTATGACCGGAGGACCTCAGGAAAAATAGGTTTTGACTTAGTTCATTTAAAACAACCCTAATCGGCTTAAACACCCAAAATGGATCTCTAATTAATTAGAGCTAACCATACATCAAATTGACTTGAAATCAATTCTCCACTGACCTTTAGGATCAGAGGAACCCAACATAAAAATTTGAGGTCAATTGGACTTGGTTAGCCTCTACTAATCGGGTTGATTAAGCTTATTTAGTCATTTTAAACTTCAAAAATTCATAACTTTCAAAATAATTTTTAAAAATTCACCAAATTGGTTTTGGAGCCTCTCTGATATCAGGGGAATTTAAGAAAATTAAAATTTCAATTTTCTAAAAAGTTGATTTTTAATATTATTTTAATATTTTAATAATTAAAAAATAATAAAAATCACAAAAATAATAAAATTCACCAAAATGTCACATTTTGAATTTTAATCACTTAGGAACAAACCCCATATTTTTTCTTAGGTCTATTTAGTGAGATATTAAATTTTAAAGCTCTAGGGTAATTTTAAAATTAAAAAAATGTATTTTCTAGCATTTTCACTAAAATAATTATAATAAATCATAGAAAAATCAGAAAATTGTAAAATTTGATTCTCTGATTTCCTTGCTATTAGAGAGATTTTTGAAAAATATAAAATTCATTTTTCAACATTTATTTTATTTTTAAATTAATTAACACTCCAAAACTTAAAATAATTATAATAAAAATAAGATAATTCAAAAAATCACCAAAATTGGTCCAAGTGGTCCTCTAGTCATTAGGAATGTCCCCTAATTTTCTTAAGGACAGAAACTTTCCCTTGGTCATGTTATTAAATTTTTCTTGGAAATCTCTATTTTCCACCAAAAATAATTATATAAATAAATTAAATACAGAAAAATCACATTTTCTCCACTCATGTCTTTATTGACATATGAGTGAAGTCATATAAAAATTTCAAGTTCATTTGAGTTCAATTTAGTGAGTTATGAAATTATTAAGCTTAAAGGGCAAAGTGGTAATTAAAATTTTTAATCCTTAATTAAAACTTTAGGTTTAATAAAAAAATTAATAAATAAGATATTTGATCCTAATCTGATTTGGATGATTGAAATTTAAATAATTAAAGGGTAGAAACCCATTAAGCAATTTAAAATGACTAAATCTTAATTAAATAATTGATTAAATTTGGAAGAATAATAAAATTGGAATTATTAAAATAGGGATATTATTAGGAAAAGATTTATTCTTTAATTTAAAAATCCCTAAATTAATTATCTCATTAATATTCAATTAAAATGATAACTCAAATTTAAAATATATTAAAAGACTTAATCATTAAACTAAAATTAAATTATTAAACTCTTTTAAAAATTTCAATTAAAATTAAAAAAATTAAATTAAATTAAAAATTAAATTAAATTAAGTAAATTAAATTGAATTAAATTAAATTAAATTAAATTAAAATTAAAAGTTGAATTAAATTAAAGAACAAATTAAATTAAATTAAATAAACAAATTAAATTAAATTAAATAACTTAAATTAAATTAAATTAAATTAAATAAATAAAATCAAATTAAATTAAATTAAATGAATTAAATTAAATTAAATAAAATAAATAAAATCAAATTAAATTAAATTAAATGAGTTAAATTAAATTAAATTAAATTAATAAAATCAAATTAAATTAAGTTAAATCAAATTAAAGATTAAATTAAATTAAATCAAATTAAATTAAATTAAATCAAATTAAATTAAATTAAATTAAATCAAATTAAATTAAAATTAAGTCAAATCAAATTAATTTAATTTAACTTCAAATCAAACTAAATTGAATTAAATTGAATTAAATTAAATTAAAACTCAATTAAATCAAATTAAATTAAGTTGAATTAAATATAACATCACCAAAGACATAAAGAATTCAAAATAAATATAAAGCAACTTGAACACTATTCCAAATTTAAACCCATTAATGGAAATTAAATTAAATCACAAACCATTCAACACCAATTTACCCTCAAAAGCTTTAGTTATCATAACTCCTAAACGTAACATTAAATGAAATGTTACTTCACTCATAGGATATTCAAATGTCCTAGTTCACTCGAGCAAGTTAACAAAACTTGAATCCTGGACGATTAATTCATTTATATAATTAAATTCATTTGGACTTAAAACAATCCTAGAAGTATTGAAAAGATGTTTAAGATTCTTCTTAAGCACTTCCTCAATATGATAGGATATTTATAAGAACAATTGAACTTAATTGTTCTTTGATGAAGAAAATTATCTTCAAAACCAAAACACAAGGAACCTAGACGTCATAGGAAATGACTAGCTATAGGATTAGGAATTTGGTAGAAAACCATAACCCTTCCCTTAGCTTTACCTAGGAACTTGCTTAAATGTTCTAATTGTGTTTTAAGTGCAGCTTGGGATGACGGGAAGACCCTCCAGTGCACGCTTTTATTTTATCGCAATTTACTTTCTGCAATTTACATTATTGCAATTTCATTAATCGCATTGCGCTTACTTTTCTTGCATGATAAACAACTGTTGCATGAAAACCCACACCTTTAGGATAGTCCCTAAACCGAAACCAAAACTAAATTAAAAGTCATTGCAAGATAAAATTCACCGCCACAACATTTCAAAATATAAAACAACTCAAAATTTAATCACAAACGTAACACAAAACTACAATTACAACTAAATTAAAACGTCCCGTTGGATGATCGGGAATACCTCGGATGATGTAACCTACGTGTTGCTAACGGGATTTCCCACGGTCTAAATGAAAGTGTGGAGCTCATTCAGTTGAGTTTAGCAAATTCATCCGGACTAAGTGAATCCGATAAAAATAATGATGCCGAAGGATGGAACCGCGAGATCTTAACCGTGTCGTTATAATCAACTTTAAGATTTGTTTTAATTAAAACATAAAAAACACTTGGAAATTAAGATTTTCTCTAAACCAAAACACTTTTCTCTTCCCCGATTTATGATTTCTAAAACTAAACCTCTGCAACAACAAGGAGTTCGGAGCATGGTGGGCAAGACGACACATCGTCATCAAGAAAACCCGAGTCTACTTCAACAAAACTTTCCTAGAATTAAATAACAAAACCATAGGACTTCGAGGTAGTTTGCCTAGTGCAACATAAATCCTCAACTCTTTGTTAGGCACTTGCATTGCAAATTAAGCCCTAACCGGTCTTAGGATTCCGAGGTAGTCGTCCGATACGACAATAAACCCTCACATCTTCGAGGCTATTTGTTTGATTTTATCATACAAATATAAGCCCTAATTAATTAAAATTAGCAAGATCAAAACATTTAAATAAATATTAGGACTTTCCTAAACTCAAGCCAAACAATAGGATAGTCGGGAAATTACCGAACTTCGCTTCGAATCTGTGATTTCTCCTACTTTTCTTCCTTTGGATTCCCAAAACAAAATGTTCCAAATTTGATCCATTCCCTATCGAAATTCCAAAATTCAATCCCTTGAAAACTTAAACTTTGAAATCCTTGAGAGCGTAATTATTAATTATTATCGAGAGTTTTCTTAGGTGATTCCCGTCACTTAAGATGTAATTAACTATAGGGGCTTGCCCTTATAGGGAATTTTAAAGAACCTGTGTAATATAAACCCCGTTTAATGCTTTCATATTAAGCAGGGAATTTGTCGGCTTATAAAATTGGTTCGCAGACCAAACGGATGTCACAAATCTTCTAGTTTATTTAATCGAGCCCCACCGTCAAGCGGCGTGTCTATCCTTAGGGATAGATACACGGTTCATGGTGCGGTACTCATTTATATAAACTATTTGGGATGTGATATCGGTTTAATCTCATATCTTAAAACCTTCAAATTTAAAATTATTTTCAAAATCAAATACTACTTTTCAAAATTATTTATTTAAATTAAATTAAAAATTCACCGACAACTTCTGTTAGACGACCCCCTTTTCAAAATAAAACACATAACCTAAAAATATGCCGACAGGAGGTTGTTGGTGAGAAGAAGAGAGATAGGGTCTAAGGGTTGGGGTAGAAGATGCAGGCCTATGAAGCTTTCTTGAACTTTAGCATATATGGTGCATCTGCTTCCACTTCGCAGGAGGAGGAGATGTGTCACTAAGTTGCTCTTGAATTTGTTGCCTAGGTAGCAGCCCTGATATTGAAGATTAGGTAGTGATCAAAGTGGTGCTACATTTGGAATTGCAGAAAGGGTAGGATGATGATGAGGAGGAGGAGGATTAAGGGGTTATTTTTTTGTTGGGTTGTGTATTTAACATTTTATTTTTAGTGGACAATAGTTTTATTGGGAAGTTATTTATTTTGTTTGTTTTAATTCAATTGAATTTATTTTATTTCTGTATATGATTTATTCATTGATTAATTTTATTATTACGTTTTATTGTATTTTGATTGTTCTATTAAGATTGCAGATGTGTAGATTGTAGCGTTGAAAGAGAGATTTATATTTTTTTATGATGAAATAGCTTTCCAACAGCTTGTTGGAGTTATACGATGGTTTATTAAACAAACGATAGTTTTCTAGCGATCAATTGAACAAGTGACGTTTGGGCAAAGGACTACACATTTGCTATGGACAGACCCCTCAGTAAATTCTAATGTTTCATCAATGATTTCGGGGAAGTTTACAGACATAATCGCGATACGTTTTTGATGAAACTGTAGCACATTTACTACAGAATTTTGTGTCGATTATATAACCGACAATCAAGCTACAGATAAACATGACATGTTTTTGGATATATCGCGATGGTTATGGTGTCTTGGTTAATCATCAGTTAATGTAAATTGTCATTAAATTGACTGGTAATTTAATTATCAATAAGCATTTTTGCTACGTCAACTTTTTCCAAGCTAAACCGTTAATAAATATATTACCTACGGTTTATTCGTTATCATCGAATGTATTTACTCATCAGTAATAAACTAATTTTCTGTAGTGTTAAAGTCATAAACAATAAAAATGAACTACTCACATTTATCATCTAGCTTCATTTCTCATCAAGTAGGTGCATATGGGCTATGCTTCCAACGATTCTTAGATGGGAGATAATAGGCTTCCCTCACTCTATGCTTCCTTTAGAGTCCTTCGTCACTCACTTCTTGTTGGAGAACTATTGAACAAGCTAATTAGGCTTGCAAAAGCTTCAACCTAAAACTCTATAGGTAGCCATTTACTCTTAAATATACACTAAGCCATGTTGAGAATAGATTGATTCTTTCTTTCTGTCACAACAATTGACGTATTTTTTCCAATAGTCGATGTATTTTTTTGGCTTCACAGAATTATAGAAAGCCCTTTTAAGTACCTTTACTACTTATTCTGATCGCTTTGTTTTGATCTCAATACCATTTTCTATCTCCACCAAAGTTCTAAACTTTTTGAATGCTCTGAAAGCTTCTGGTTTTAACTTCAAAAAATTTGCCCAAGTTTTTCTTGAAAAATCATCTATGAAGAGAAGGAGATAGTTAATCCTACCAAAAGAGCATGGCTTAGTTGGACCACACAAATATGTGTGTATAATCTCAAGTGGCTTTTGTGCTCCAGAATTTGACTCTTTTGGAAAAACCATTATAAATTATTTCTAGAGCAAGCAACCTTCACATTATTGGTCAGGGCGATTGATGTAAGGTAGTCCTCGCACCATGTTTTTCTTCGATAATTCTTTGAATCCTCTAAAACTAAGATTCACATGTTGAAGTTGCAACAGCCATGATGAATCTTTGTGGCAACCTTTGAGACACATGTTATATCATTTTGAATGTAAAGCAAGAACATTCTATTTCTGAGCATTTATATCTTCATAATTAGATTGCTCATATTCTCTCTTATATAAAGGTTGTTGTCTTTCAATTGAGTATTATAATATTTCTATAAGAGCAAGCCCAAATTTTGAATATATCTCTTCATATTCAACACATAATAAATGTTTGAAATAAATTGGTGCCTTCCATTTTGTAACTAATTAAGAATATTAGCTTTGTCTTTCATCACTATCTTGGACATATCTCCAAATGACACATTACTGCTTACCAACTTGTTAAGCTCCAAAAACATATTTTTCTCCCACACATATGGTTGCTTGTACTAATGTCCAGATATCATGTATTATCATCAAATTTGTCTTTCTCCTTATATGCCAGTAACACATATTGACTTCCCTTTTCAACAAATTTATTTTTTTTTATCAATTTTATTGTTATTGGGGGTTTTACAATTTGTAGTGTAGTGACCAAATTTTTTATAATTGTAATTATATGACACATCACATGAGATTTTTCATACCTCGAACTTAAGTTTCCCCTTTCGCATCCTATTGTTGAGCTTCATCTTGATCCAAAATTAATACTATTGATGTTCTCATTGTTAAAAAATCCAACCTCATCCACATACATGACCACGACCTTGTCCTTGACCATGAACACTTCCTTATTAACTTGTATTGTATTTTATGCTCTTCCTCAGTTAAACTAAGTTACATCTTCCATTGTTTTTCTATGACCCCTTGCTTCTTTTTTTTCATTATATGCTTGTAAAGAACCAAGAAGCTGCTCGATTATCATAGTCTCTAACTCTTTGGTTTCATCAATGATGGAGATAATATGATCAAACTTTGACTCTAAAGACCAAAGAATCTTGTCCATAATTTTTACATTTTCTAGCTTTTCACTAGTTCTCTTTAGTTGATTGGACACTAATAATACTTTACTAAAGGAGTCAGAGGTCACTTCTGCTTCTTTATATCTAAGACTTTAAACTCACCTTTTAATGTTTTAAAGTGCACCTTAATGAGTTGATCCACATATTTATAAGAGTATGAATCTTCTCTTGTGCCTCCTTGGCTTATTTTACATCAGAAATCTTTTCAAAATCTTCATCATCTAGTCCCTGATAGATTAAATAGAATGATTTTTTTCCTCATTCTCAAATCTCTTGTGCTATCATTTTGCTTTTTGGATAGATTTGTCTCATCTTGTGCTGCAAGGAGGGTCATTAACTTGATGTTCAATTGTTGTAGTTTAGAGAGGACATGCTGCTGCTCACCATCTCTCCAGAGGGAACCTTATTATGGTTCTAATGTCTATTTGTTGGAAATAAAAGGCTATTATCACAAGAATAATGCTAAAGGAGAACAATAAGACGATTTGAAGGTGCTACATTTAATTCACTCTATATTTTTCTTGATACAAACTCGAACATGTCACACCCATTTATACTAGTGACACCCTCCATTCTGATTGTGCCAACACATTTTTATGATATGACTGCTATTAACTTTCTATTATACTCTTTTTATAGTGACCGAGAATCCTCTAAAACTTTCTTTTCGGATAAGTTTCTAGGCATTCAAAAAGACTATTATAGATTATGGGCTCAATTAAAGCCCAATTTAGATGAGCCAAATCAAGTTTAATTTCCAACAACGGGAAGCTAATGCAGGCTAAGGTGGATCATCAATCATGTGGAAAGAGGAGTTTTTTTAATTTTTGATTCAAGCGATAGAAGCTCAGGGTCCAGGTTTTATTACAAAGAACTAATCAACATTTCGTATGCCCAATTCAGCTTACCACCTAAGTGGGTCACCATACCCCCATTAATTAACTACATATTGCCCTTATCATTCATCCCGCTCAACATAAAACTACTACATATAGCTCCTATCATTCATGCCTCTCAACAAAAGATTATCAACAAAAAAACTAGATTATTTTTTATTTTATTCTTCATCCTCACAAATCTATCTTCTGAAATCGATGGCCATCTCGGATTTTTTTATTCAGAGCACTTTAGGATTACATCATTTTCACATTATTATTTTTATTTATATATGCCTTTTTTATTTTTTGATATGTATTTGTAATGTTTAAAGACAGTCATTTTTAGAAATACTCAAAGCACCTAAAATTTAATTAAAAATTCATATTGATTGTTTTTAAAAATAAAAATTTTATAATATGCAAAATAATAAATAATATTTTAAAAAATAAAAAAATTATATATCTCAAATGATCTGTTAATTTTTCTTTCTTTCCCGGTTTCTTGAATCTGCCAAAAAAAAATGATTTTTTCATTCAAGTCTTTTTATTAATAGTCCCACTTTATTTAAAGAGTTAGCCAAATTGCATCCGATCCATCCACTGGGCATTCTAAGGTGCGCCGTGACGAAGCTGTTTCTGTTTTATCTGCAACCCTTATCGAGATTAACTTGCTAAATGGCTTATTTTAAGAGGCCAAGAACTCCAAAGATATAATAATTGACAACTTGAAAGACAAAGGTCGGGGAAGTTTCCTTCCATGTTTTTACTCGTGGTTGAACATATTTGTGGTTGAGCAAATTCTTTGATTACAGCAACGGTTGGATAACTTATTCTTTGTTTCATTCGGTCACGTAAGGCGACGGCGAAATTGAACGTTACCTTTACAATTAAAAATGCTGAGTGAGGTGCTTTGTATAATGTGATATTGACCCGCCATTACCTCCTGCGTCATAATTATAATTTGCTGCATGTGTCGTGCTCTTATTTTAAAAATAAAAATGCTGGTCATTGTATTGTTGAGGACAAACTGTAGTTTGGGCGTCAAAATTCTCGCCGAGGGGCTTCGTTGGTTGGACCATTTTCATAGTACGGTCACAGCACGTAAAATTTACGTGCGGAGTCGTGCGGAGTCCGCACGTATTAACTTTTCAAGGAGCAGATTGCTCTCTTGAGAGAGATGAAGATGGAAAGAAGTATTTCTGCGGATTCAGTATTTAACCAAATTATTTGAAGATGAAGAAAAAGTGATAAGAATTAAGCAAAGATTGCAGTAAAGATATTGCTTGCTAAAAGATTTTAGTGATAAAAACAAGGATATATTATTAATGCACAAATTTGGAGAAATAAGTCACATGATTTAGCTCAGTTAGAACAGTTACGCTTGTTATAGGCTTGAATTAAAGAGAGCTGCACTTGTTCAAAATTAAAAGGAAGAGATTAATGTAATTTAAAGTCTGATTTTGTAGGAACATTTCTCAAATTGTTGAGGAGATGCAAGCTTAATGGTGTAGAGGTTGGGAATGATGAAGACATTTGAACATAGAATATCACTTGAAATGAGAGACTCAGAGATGAGACATCTTAATCATTCTCTAAAAAGGATAAAGTAGATATCAAAGTTCTTAAGAAATCCAAGCAAGGCCAGTGTAGTCAGTTTTTTCTAAGGTTGTAGACTAAAATTTGAGCTTCTTTGGACTCTTTTTATTTTCTTAAGTTGTTATTGGCTTCGTTCTTTAAAAAAATATATTTATTTAGTGTATTTTTACCTATCTTTTTTTATTATTTTAAACAACTAATATTTATAATTATTCAAAACAATTTTTAGATGTTTTTGTTGTTTTCAAAATCAATCAAATTTTGTTTTACAAATTAGATATATTTTTTTTTCAACTCACACCATAATAAAAACAAGATAGAAATAAATAATAAGTGGTGACAACTGAATACTATGGTAAGAGACGGCCACACATCTGGAACCATACATATATAAAGAATTTTTATCTTTGCTAACATTGAAAATGCGCGAAAAGAAAGCTTATTTTGGGATAGGTATTCTAGCCCATTTAATATAGGTTTATCAAATTTGTATGGGAATCAAATGGCCCAAATTTTAATAGCCCTTGACCACAAAAGCATCTAAATTATCTTAGACTAAGACAAATGGATGAGCTCCCATGGTCAAACATTAACTTAAGCAATTGAATTGGGGTTCTCTATAGTAGTTTACAAGTGGTATATTAGTGGTCACCATTGACGAAGTCTATGATAGTAAATGATACTCAATGTAATCAATGGATTTGATAAATAAATAGCTTAATGATAAGATTATTTAGAATATTTATGTGTACATTTGTGAATTAAATTTAAGTTAATTAGAAATGACAATGACAAGATTTTGTCTTAGCATTACACTTTAGAGAAATCAAATGCCCTAAATTATTGATTAATGGAAGCAATGTTGAAGATGACATTTTTTTAATGCATCATGATGAAATTTAAAGCCACTGAGAGATTAGTGGAGGTAGGAGGCTGTGACTATTGGTTTTATAGTATTTAAGTGCACGTATTATAACATGATTTTTAGATTTAGTAAGGTTTGTAAGTTTATTTTCAATTTACTAATTTTTTCTGAGTTTATAGAATTAATTTTATGTCAAGTTTATTCATTAAATTTTCACAAATTTTAATTAGTATAAAATTTTGAGTTATTCAAACTTATTTTATTTTATTTAAGTAATTTTCTAAATGTGTATTATGTCGGATTCGAAAATTATGTTCATTACACTGTAAATCACTCTTAATTTTATTTTAGGAATATTATTACCTATTTTTTAAGTATCACATATTTGAAAATAAAATGCTTCTCATTACATTTATCTTCATTGAGGAATTAGTACAACTTTATAAAAGTATGGTGTCACCACCTGACTTGTCGCTGCCAACTGTACCAATTTTTTGACGTTATTGTTGATTGTCATTGTTTTGTTAAGGATTCTTTACTCTATTTATCCATTACGTTGCCTTAGTCTCTTCTTCTTTAGGTTATATGAATGATTTCAAGATTTTAAGAAGTTTAAAGGAGGAAGGAAAAAGACAAATGAGATTGGAAAATAGACAATATAAAAGTGCAGGAAGAATTCATTGGAATAAACATTGTAGAGAGATGTTTGAAGTATTTAACACCCGAGAAACTCATACAAGGAAATCCACATACTATCTCATAACCAGAGATTTTGGTATGATACCTACTTTGAGTTTCTCATTCTCCTGTGAGAGAAGTTAAAACTATCTATGAAAACAACCAATTCTGGTTAGCATTTATTCTCAAAGAAATTTCAAATGTTTGGCTTAAGGGAAAAAATGTCAATGTTCAATCCTAGGGTTAATATGTTTCTATGTGTCATGTGCTACCCTAAAGTTTTCTACATTTGTTAATGTGGTTTTGTTTGGTTATTGTCATTTGTTGTTTTTTTTTCTTTTTATCTTCTTGTTTTTGTTGTTTTGTTTTTTTGTTGTGAGATTCACTCTTCAAGCTCCAGAATATGGTACTTGCAAAAGTGAGTTAGCACATCCTAATAACATGTAAATTAAATATAAAATGCAACTTGTCTTTAGTCTTCAACAATCCTACAAAATAAAGCTAATTACATATCTTGAATTATTAACTTAATTGGTTAAATTTTAATTTATAGACAACCTTGCTAAGATGCCTATGGCTCCATCATCCCGGGGTCATCAGAGTATTTAGATCTACGTAGTTCGAAATTATTTAAACCACAATCAGGTGATTATTATCAGCAACCATAGATTACATCATCCAAGAGATCTTCGTAGATCTGAACATTGGGGTTCAAGTTGCTTTTGGTGATCTTTGTGCATTAGGGTTTCGTTTAAGATTTGATATCTTTTTCGGACTTTAGAAATTGAAAGTTTTAGTTGTTTAGGATTTGTTAACTGATTAAGTTTTTCCATTTTAATATATATATATATATATATATATATATATATATATATATATATATATATATATATATATATATATATATATATATTCGAAAAGATATATTTTAGAAAAAATATCATATTTTTAATTTTTGAAATTTTGAAAATATTAAATCAAACCGATCTCATATAATTAATAGATTAAATAATCAAGCACTTCACTACAAGACATGTATCCATCCCAAAGAATAGATAAATGGCTTGGTAGTGATGCTTAATTAAATAAACTAAAAGAGTCTATGACATCCGTTTGGTCTGCGAACCATTTTTGACTGACAATTTCCCCTATCAAATATGGAACAATTAGATAGGGTTTATCGTAATATGGGGTCTTTAAGTTTCCTATAAAGGCAAGCTCCTATAGTTAATTACATCTTAGATAACCGAAATCACCTAAGAAAACTTTTGATATAGATCAGGAAATATTTATATTCATGACTTTTAAAGATAAGGATTTCCAAGAAAATGTGATAGTCTGAAATTCAATAGGCGAATTGCTCAAGTTTCAGAACATTTCATTTTATCAAAATCCAAAGGAGAGAAGGCTAGGGGAAGGACATGCATCCAAGAAAAATCTTGATGTCTTCCCAAACTATCATATGATTTGGCTTTGATTTAGGATATTTATTTGGTGTTTCATCCTATCAATTTTATTATTTAGGACTTACATTCACTTGATACTAATCATGTGAATCGCCTGGAAGATAGGAGAGTTTATGTCATACCCGATGACAACCTCAAAGACCTAAAATGAGTTAGGGCTTATATTGCACAACAGAGTTACACAAAAGCTTAAAAGACCAATTAAGGATTTATGCTGCACCAGGTAGGATACCTCGAAGTCCTATAGCTTATTGTTTAATTTCTAAAGAGTTTTGTTATTGAAGATGGTCGTGCTGCCAGCTGTGCATGCTTCAAACTCCTCCTCGTAGCAGGTTTAGTATAAAGAAGTGTCAATCAGAGAGAAAAGAGAAGTATCATGTTCTGGAAATGTTTAAATTGAGATGTCTTAGTATTTTATTAGGGAATATTAAAGTTGATTATGATGAAACCAGCTAGGATCCCATGGTTCCCTCGTTCTGGCATCCTCATTTTCTCAGATTCATTTATTCCAAATGAATTTACTAAACTCAACTGAGTGAGTTCCATACTTTTATTTAGACCATGGGAAATCTCATTAACAACACGTAGGTTACTTCCTCCAAGGGATTCCCGATCATCCGAGAGACATTTTGATTTAGTTACAATTGTGATTTTTTTTTTGTGATTAAATTTGGAGTTGTTTTATAATTTGAATGTTGTGACGGTGAATTTTTATCTTGTTTTAATCTTTGATTTTTACTTTTGGTCTCAGTTTTATGGTATCCTAAAAGTTTCTGTTTCCATGCAGGGTGACATTGTTGTTTATCATGAAAGCTTGCAAAAAAAGTAAAGAAAGCGTGGGAAAAGAAAATGCGGTAAACTTATAAAAGTGTACCTGGCGAGTCTTCTTGTTCCTCCACCTTAGTCTTTAGTATTTTTTGCAATAATAATTTATAATTTGCAGGAAGGTAAAGCCTATCGATAAGTTCGTCACAAGCCTACTAAATTCTATGTCATAACTTGGTGGGTTTTTAAAGATATTTTCATTTAATAATTGTATAGGTTCGATTGCTCTACAAGGTGTTCAAAAAACTTGTGAAAAGCTCCTAGGAAAATCTAGATGTTTCACAATCCTTTTGACCTTCCTTGAGATCATTTTGGACTTATCATAATTATTAAATTATTTATCTATTTTATACCCTTATGCTTAGTCAGCCAATGTTTTAATTATCCCAAAGAGCGGGCTAGTTATCATTTGATGTTTTACTCACGGATTATGTAAGTGGGGGTCTTTCGAGGCAAATTCAAATTTGTGGAAGAATTCAATTAATTATACAAAATTTCATGGGCTTGTTGTGTTTCAAGAACAGTTTAAGATTAACTATGTTTTCCATTCTAATCCTTATTAGTTAATTCCTTTCATTAAGCCTAGCTCACTACTTAAGCCCTTAAGATTTAGTAGATGTACATTCATATCTTTTTTTAGAAAGTTGAGTGATTTTTCATGATTATGATCTTTATAAAATATATATTGAATTATCCTTCAAATAGGGGTATTAAATTAGTTGGAACATCAACCTCCAAGAATAAATCTCTAGCTTTAATGATCTTTTAATTTAGTCTTTTTAATCTCTTCTATATTATAATGATTGATTAAATCATAAACTTTATTGTGACAAAAATGAGATGGATTTCCACCATTTATCCCTTTTTATATTTCAATCATCCGATCATAATAATTAAGATCATTTATTGTCATTTTCCCATTTAAATTAAGCCTAAATATTAAATAAGGTTTAATTTCTTTAAAAATTACACTTTTACCCCTAAATGCCTCTATCACTTCATAATTCAATAAGTTTAATTCAAATGACTTTGAAATTTTTATGTGACCCCACTTATGGGTTAATTAAAACATTAGAGAAGAAAATGTGATTTTCAAAATTTAATTTAATTTATATATTAATTTTCATGAAAAAATAAGGATTTTCAATGAAAATTCAATAATTTAATCCTTTAAAATTTTTATTGGAGGTAGATCTAGACCAAAGGACCACTTGGACTAAATTTCATGATTTTTTGAGTTTTAATTCAATTATTAGAATTATTTTAATTTCGGGAGTTTTAATTAATTATAAACTATTTTAAAGTTGAAATTTCAATTTATATTTTTCTTAAATCCCTCTGAGGTCAGGAAACCTAGAGAAACAAATTTTATATTTTTTTTATTTTTATATTAATTTTTATAATTATTTTAGTGGAAAATTAAGGAAATTCATTTTTAGCCTTTGAAAATTAATATCTTGATTTAGAGTCTTAGCAAAATCTTGTGGATGGTTCCTAAGTGGTTAGGAGACCAAATGTGACAATTTGAAGATTTTTAATATTTTTGTGATTTTTATTATATTTAATTATTTTAATATTTAAAATATGGTTAAAAATGAAAATTTTATTAAAACTTCAATTTAATTTTTAGAAATTTTCTCTGATCATAGAGAACTCCCATAAATCAATTTGATAATTTTTTTAAGTTGTATTTTAATTATAAAAATTATTTTATTGTTCAAAATTATCATTTCACTTGGAAAATTCATTTAGGTGGCTAAATGAACTCCAAATGCCATGAAATTTTTATAGGTAGTTCTCTGACATTTAATGTTTTGTGGAGAATTTTTTTCAAGCCATTTACACTTTTTGTTTATTATAATTAACTAAAAATCAGTTTTGAGTTAAGTTAGTGATTAAGTCATTTCTTAAGGATTTGGGTCATGAATAAGTTATCCTAGGGTTCTCTGGTCAAAGATAACCTACCATGATTTTTCTGTATTTTTCCAATTAACATGCTAGTTATTGGAATTAATTTATCAAAATAGATGCAAAAACTTAGAAAATATAAATCTCTTCATAAAGGTCTCCTCTGACCTTAGAAAAATCATAGAAGATCCCCGATGACAGAGGCTACAACTGACCCTAAGGACATGCCACGGTGAAATGTCTACATGCATGGTGAATCAAAAGACTTCAGAGAGTATTTAATTAATTAAAAATCAAACAGGCATCAAATAAACTTCAAATTATTTCTAGATTATTCTCTGCTGTTCACTGATCAAGAGGGTATTTTACTTTTATTTTTTTTGATTTTTCTACACCAAGTTATGGAATTTAAAATTTTAGGTGATTTAAATAATTCAAAAAATCAAAATTTTCCTACTTAACCACATCATCCTCGGTGGAGTTGAAGTGGCCAAGCGGTGCTGCGAGATTAGCCAGCGTGGTTTGGTTTGTTGGGGCATTCACGTACCATCTTTCTGTCCGACTCCATCAGAGTCCTCCATTCACGAACGGCGCGATCCAACGACTGCCCAGCTTCATCCCCAACTGGTCTGAACCTGCAACTGTCTACCTTCAAACCCTAATTTCTCGAGCTATACTCAATGAAAACTTTTCTGGTTTGATAGTATGGACTCGTCTAAGCATGGTGAACATATCAATACGACTAATCATGGTTTAATTTAACCCTAATTACATGGAGAATTCAGAGAAGCTCTGGAAGAAGGAGAGTTTAATGGCTCTGAGAAGTGAAGCTTCAATCAGAGAGGCTCTACACCTTAGTGGAGGTCCCAGGAGCTCAGTGATGAAGCTTCTTCCCTTGGTAAATTGCCTAGATATGAAAGTGACTAGATCCGATTTGGAGCTTTGGTGGAAGTCCCTGCTGGAGTGGTATGTTGTGAGGCTTTCAGTGGGGAACTTCTTCTCTTGCTATGGGGATAGTGTGGGTGAGTTTAATTTGACTTTGGTGAAGCTTTGGAAGATGTTCTATTTCTGGCCTGAGATTAGACTCCAAAATTGAGCCGAGTCAATGGGCTTCTGGGCAGGAATGTGGTGCGACTTTTTTAATTTGCCAAAATTTATGAACTCAGATTTATATATATATATATATATATTGATTTAGTTTTATAATGAATCACACAATTAAATGTAAGTATACGTATCGCTCAAGTAATACAGGGCTCTAGTGGAGTCCTAGAATGTCGATCCCACAGGGAGGCTTCAATTTTATGGCGTAGCATAGAAATCGCTTATCGAATCATAGCATAATTGCAAGTAAGTTTAATTATTAAAATAAATACAAACAGTTGTAGTTACTATTTCTATCAAAATACGTTCTAAACTCTAGCAAGTTAAACTAACACAAAACTAAATTTATAACAAAGTACAGTTGCATGAAAGAGTCTTCCTCCTTTCCAATCATAATGTGACGATTATTGTGACATAGATCAGTGATGCAAATGTATTGTGCCAAATAGGAGCATTCCTATTCTTTAACCATATTTCAGCATATAAAGAACATTGGCTAATCCTATGTTTAGTCCACAAATCTGTGGTTAGGCTAGGAGGATACTAGATCTCACTTCAGAGCACCCACTTCCCTTCACCTAAAGGCTAACTCTTGCTTAAATTTCCAAATATTAGGACCAAATTGAGGATTTCAGCCTATCACTCTGAAATCTCCAATTCTACGCCCATCAAAGAATATTTTCTCATTTATTTGCACTCAATCCCCATGAACTACATCTGTCATTCATGGACATTAAATGTGACCTTCACTTTTGTTGTAGAACTCATACTCCTTTCGAAAAATGTGTTTCCCAACAAGTTTTAACAATTCAATTGGCCAAATCAAAAAGTAAATGAAGTTCGAAGTAAAAAGGTCATCACAAATTCTTCATAATAAATCGGCAATTCATTTCCATATCACAACATCAACACATCACATGAAAATGAGAAAGATAAAGAAATCTACTGAAGACTCATGAGGAAAAGATGAAAAAACATGGATTTTATATATAAAAACAACGTCATACAAATAGAGTAACGTAAAGACAACTTATCTCAAACTCTTCCCCAAGCAAATCACAAGGAATTCTTTAACCCCTCTTCATTCTTCACAACAACACACAATTCCCTCTTTAGATAAGTAAGGAAGAAGAAATCTATTACTTTCCCTCTCCTCTCACACTCCTTACAAGAGAAAACACAAAAACCTAAATTTCCTAAACAAAATGAGAAGACACTCTCTAAACTCTAAACTCCACTCTTTTATTCTTTGTCGGCAAATTTTTAGGTTTTGTTTTATTTTGAAAAGGGGGTCGCCTAACAGAAATTGTAGGCGAATTTTTAGGTTTTAAATTTAATTTAAATATATACATAATTTAGAAAGTAATATTTGATTTTGAAAATAATTTTAAATTTGAAAATTTTAAGATATGAAATCAAACCGATCTCACATCCCAAATAGTTTATATAAACGAGCACCGCATCACAAACCGCGTATCTACCCCGAAGAATAGACACATTGCTTGATGATAGGGCTCGATTAAATAAACTAAAAGATTTATGACATCCGTTTAGTCTGCGGACCAATTTTATAAGCCGACAAATTCCCCTGCTTAATATGAAAGCATTAAACAGGGTTTATATTACCTGGGTTCTTAAAATTCCCTATAAGGGCAAGCCCCTATAGTTAATTACATCTTAAGTGACGAGAATCACCTAAGAAAACTCTCGATAATAATCAGTAGTTCTGCTCTCAAGAATTTCAAAGTTTAAGTTTTCAAAGGATTGAATTTTGGAATTTTAATAGGGAATGGATCAAGTTTGGAACATTTTGTTTTGGGAATTCAAAGGAAGAAAGGTAGGAGAAATCACAGATTCGAAGCAAACTTCGGTAATTTCCCAACTATCCTATTGTTTGGCTTGAATTTAGGAAAGTCCTAATGTTCATTTAATGTTTTGATTTTGCCAATTTTAATTAATTAAGACTTATATTTGTATGATAAAATCATACAGATAGACTTGAAGATGTGAGGGTTTATGTCGTACCAAACGACTACCTCGGAGTCCTAAGACCGGTTAGGGCTTAATTTACATGACATGATCATGCAAATGCCTAACGAAGAGTTGAGGATTTATGTTACACTAGGCAAACTACCTCGAAATCCTATGGATTTGTTGTTTAATTCTACGAATGTTTAGGCGATGTAGAGTTGTTTCTTGAAGAAGATGGTCGTCTGCCCACCATGCTCCGAGCTCCTTGTTGTTGCAGAGGTTTAGTTATAGAAGTCATAAATCAGGAGATGGGAAAAGTGTTTTGGTTTAGAGAAATTCTTAATTTCCAAGTGTTTTTATGTTTTATTTAAAACAAATCTTAAAGTTGATTATAATAATACCGGTTAAGATCCCACGGTTCCATCCTTCCGGCATCGTTATTTTTATCGGATTCACTTAGTCCAGATGAATTTGCTAAACTCAACTAAATGAGTTCCACACTTTCATTTAGACCGTAGGAAATCCCGTTAGCAACACGTAGGTTACATCATCCGAGGTATTCCCGATCATCCAACAAGACGTTTCAATTTAGTTATAATTGTAGTTTTGTGTTCTGTTTGTGATTAAATTTTGAGTTGTTTTATATTTTGAAATGTTGTGGCGGTGAATTTTTATCTTGCAATGACTTTTAATTTAGTTTTGGTTTCAGTTTTAGGGACTACCCTAAAGGTGTGGGTTTTCATGCAACAGTTGTTTATCATGCAAGAAAAGTAAGTGCGATGCGATTAAATAAATTGCAATAACGTAAATTGCAATAAGATAAAAGCGTACCTGGAGGGTCTTCCCGTCATCCCAAGCTGCACTTAAAACATAATTTGAATATTTAAGCAAGTTCCTAGGTAAAGCTAAGGGAAGGGTTATGGTTTTCTACCAAGTTCCTAATCCTATAGCTAGTCATTTCCTATGACGTCTAGGTTCTTGTGTTTTGGTTTGAGGACGATTTTCTTCATCAAAGAACAATTAAATTTAATTGTTCTTATAAACATCCTATCATATTGAGGAAGTGCTTAAGACGAGTCTTAAACATCTTTTCAATGCTGCTAGGATTGTTTTAAGTCCGAATGGATTTAATCGATCGGGTGAAGTAATCGTCCGAGGTTTAGTTAAGTTTTGTTGTTATCTTACTCAGTGAACTAGGACATTTGAATATCGTATGAGTGAAGTATCACTTCATTTAACGTTCTGTTTAGGAGTTATGATAACAAAAGCTTTAGAGGGCAAATTGATGTTCAAATGGTTTGTAATTTCAGTTAACGGGTTTAAATTTGGAATAATGTTTAAGTTGCTTTACATTTATTTTTAAATTCTTTACGTCTTAGGTGATGTTATTTTTAATTTAATTTAACTTTAATTTAATTTAATTTGGTTTAGTTTTAATTTTAATTTAATTTAATTTGACATGCTTTAATTTAATTTAATTAATTTAGTTTAATTTGATTTAATTTAATATGTTTTAATTTAATTTAATTTAATTTAATTTAATTTGATTTAATTTAATTTAAATTTAATTTAATTTGATTTAATTTAATTTAATTTAATTTTATTTGTTTTAATTTAATTTTATTTAATTCAATTTAATTTAAATTTTAATTTAATTTAATTTTAATTTTAATTTAATTGAAATTTTAAAAGGGTTTAATTTAAATAATTTAACTTTAATTTAATTTAATGATTAAGTCTTTTAGCATTTTAAATCTTAAATTTGGATTATCATTTTAATTAGGAATTAAATATTATTGAGATGATTAATTTAGGGATTCTTAAATTAAAGAACAAATCTCTTCCTAATAATATCCCTATTTTAATAGTTCCAATTTTATTATTCTTCCAAATTTAATCAATTATTTAATTAAGGTTTATTTCAATTATTTTCAAATTGTTTGATAGGTTTCTACTCTTTAATTATTTAAATTTCAATCATCCAAATCATATTAGGATCAAATATTTTACTCTTTAATTTTATTAAGCCTAAAGTTTTAATTAAAGGTTAAAATTTTAATTACCATTTTGCCCTTCAAGCTTAATAATTTCATAACTCACTAAATTAAGCTTAAATGAACTTAAAATTTTTATGTGACTTCACTCATATGTCAATAAAGACATGAGAGGAGAAAATGTGATTTTTCTGTATTTAATTTATTTATGTAATTATTTTTGGTGGAAAATAGGAATTACCAAGAAAAATTTATAATATGACCAAGGGAAAGTTTCTGTCTTTAAGAAAATTATGGGACATTCTTAATGACCAGAGGACCACTTGGACCAATTTTGGTGATTTTTGAATTATATTCTTTTTATTATAATTATTTTGAGTTTTTGAGTATTAATTAATTTAAAAATAAAATAAAGGTTGAAAAATGAATTTTATATTTTTCAAAAATCTCTCTGATATCAAAGAAATTAGAGAATGAATTTTTACAATTTTCTGATTTTTCTTTGATTTATTAGAATTATTTTAGTGGAAATGCTAAAAAAAACATTTTTTAATTTAAAAAAAAAAACTTTAGGGCTTTCAAATTTAATATCTCATCAAATAGACCTAAGAAAAATATGGGGTTTGTTCCTAAGTGATTAAAATTCAAAATGTGACATTTTGGTGAATTTTATTATTTTTGTTATTTTTATTATTTTTGTGATTTTTATTATTTTTTAATTATTAAAATATTAAAATAATACAAAAAATCAAATTTTTTAGAAAATTGAAATTTTAATTTTCTTAAATTCCCCTAATATCAGAGAGACTCCAAAACCAATTTGGTGAATTTTTGAAAAGTATTTTGAAAGTTATGAATTTTTAAAGTTTAAATTGGCTAAATGGCTTAATCAACCCATTTAGTAGGGCTAACCAAGTCCAATTGACTTCAAATTTTTATGGTGGGTTCCTCTGATCCTAAAAGTCAGTGGAGAATTGATTTCAAGTCAATTTGATGTATGATTAGCTCTAATTAATTAGGGACCTATTTTGGGTGTTTAGGCCAATTAGGGTTATTCCAAATGAATTAATTCAAAACCTATTTTTTCTAGGGTCCTCTGGTCATAAGAAACATCACCAAATTTTTCTAGAATTTATTTCACAACATGCTAATTATTGGAATTAAAATACTCAAAACAGCAACATGAATTTGAAAAATCAATAACTTCTCATAGGGATGGCCTCGACTTTGGAAAATTCGGGGAATGTTCCCAAATTCGGAGGCTTCAAAAGCCCTATGGTCTCATGCCATGGTGAATTTCCTATATGCATGGAGAATTAAAACAATGCAGATAGTAAATAAATTATTAAAAATAAAATACTTCATGAAATTAAATGATCTCTTTTCCACATTATTCTCCTCTGTTCACTGAGCAAGAAGGTATTTTTATTTTATTTTTCTGATTTTTCTTCACAAAGTTATGCATTTTTGAAGTTTAAGGAATTAAATAAATCAAAAAATACCCTAATTTCCTACTTATCCACGCGGCGCCACGCCATTCTCGGCAGCTCCGAACGCACACGCGTAGTCTTCTGATTCGACGCCGCCATCTAACTCAGCACTCCGGGGACCCGCTGTATCGTTCCATCTCCTCATCCGGCGCGATCCTCGCCGTCCGTCCGTGCGTGTATGGAATGAACGGCATCCGTTCATCGTCCCCAAACGTTCTCACCCGAGAGCCGTCCACACTAAAACCCTAAGAACTCACTCATTTCTCAACGGATTTTCGTGTTCTTGTGCTTCATGGATTCGTCTTGAAGAGACGAATACATCTATACGGTGATCATGCATTGAAATTAAGGCATTTGAAATGGAGAATCTCCAGATGCTCGGGATAAAGAGTTAGCTCATACCTTTGCTCAGAGAAGTGTGGCTTCAATCTGATGGTTGTATCACCTTCGATTGGGTCCAAGCAAGCTCCAGATGAAGTCCCTTGGCCTGGTGAATTGTCTAGGTATGATTTCGACCAAGCCCGATCACAAAGCTTGGAGTACGGAACGGATGGGTGGCCCTGGAGAGGGGCTTTTGCTTGGTGGACTTCTTCCCTTAGTCCGGTGAAGGTGTAGGATCAATCGATTTGAAGATTGATCCACTGTGGAGAAGTGTCCTGGTTTTGGGTGGAATTTTGGTCGAGAAATTGTGCTCGTTGGTGGGGATTAGGGCAAATTGTCACCTGGGGATCAAGCTGCTCTAAGTATGGAGAGTGTTCTGGAGCAATTTTGGCGGGGGTTTCGGTAAGGTGCGGTTCAGCACCTCCCATGGCGAAGAGGAGGTGAGGTTTAAATAGGAGAGGGTGGAGGGCCTCCCGGGGGGTTTAAGGCTTGGGATCGAGCTGCTTAGGTCGATGGAAGAACAGGCATGATGGCCATTGGGCATGGGGCAGCTCAGTAAGTGGGAATTCCAAACTTTGGCTCACATGGGTTCTCTCGTCCTGGTGGTTTCCGGCGGCTGTGGTGGCTGGCCGGCCAGGGTCAAGTCACTGTTGTCATCAGGAGGGTCAGGGGTTGGCAATGGTGCAAGCAATGGAGAGTGGCCATGTGTAGAAAGCTTTATTCAAAATGGAATGGGGAAGGGGCCCTTTTAGGCTCAATTTGGTCATCCCATGGGTTTGGGTTGGGTGCACCTTTCCAAGCTCTAATTTGGGCTGAGGGAGGTCAGGTGAGTCGACTAGATTAGCGGGGAGAAGTCACTATCCAAGCATGTTTAAGTTTAAACATAGTTTAGGGGAAGCATGAAAAGGTTTAATCACCTTTAAGAGAATCCTTAAAGAGGCTCCTCCTCTTGCCATTTATGGGATGGTCACGAGTCAAACTTCTCATGGCTTTACATGGGGCTTAAGGATGGCTTCATGGCTTGTCTTTGGCTTGGGTATGGCTTAGTCAATTTCATTGGAATGGATTTTAGCAATTTTGGCATTTTGATGGGAATTTGGATAAAGCCTAATTTGGAATGATTTAATCATAAGTTTCAAACTTTAGAGAATGATTTTATCAAGTGGATGATGAGAAGGAATTGTCTTGTGGGCTTTGGATGGATTTTTGGGCTTTTGGGTTTAGTGGAAGTGGGCTTTTTAAAAGGCTTCAATAGGTGGGCCTTTATATTTCAAAATGGACTTTTGGATGAAGAATTTTGTGAAAAAACATGCCAAATAAATCTTGGGTATAGTTTAGGGATGTTTCATGAATGGTTTGGAATCAATCTGGTGTGATTTGGAGTAGAATTGGTTTGAATTTGGGCTTTCTTGGTAAATGGGCCAAAGTGGGCCAAATTGGGCTAACTTGGGTAAATGTTGGGCTAGGGTTGAAATTAATGTAAAATTAATGTTGAAAAGTGTTTATGGGAGTGTTTGAAAGAGGTTTTGGCTTTGGTTGGGTTTTGATTTTGGGTTTTGGGCTTATTTGGGTTAGGTTTGGGTTTAGGTCAAAATTGGGTCTTTTAGCTTTGAGTTGAATTTAAGTGGGGTTTGGGTCTAAATTCTGGGAAAATCATGTTAGTGTTTTGTTTGTGGGGATGTTAGGGAAGGTTTAAAAAAGATTTGGGGTTAATTGGAGTTGAATTGGGTTAGTTTGGATTAGGTTTGGGTCATGGGTCCAAATTGGGCTTTAAGGCCAAAAGTGAAATTAGGTTCAAATGTCAATCAAATTGGACTTGGATCTGGTCTAGATTGGTGTTGGGAATGTTAAATTGAAGTTTATAATTGAATTGGACCAGAATTTGGGTCAATTGGGTAGGTTTGGCTTGACATTGGGTTCATTTTGGGTTAAAATGGGTCAAATTGGGGGTTTTGACAAACGTGGGGTAAATTGACAAAATTTGCCCATGGTGTAGTTGAACAAAATGAAATTGGGAATATTTGGGATTTTCTAGAATTTTATGGGAATTTTCTGAATTTTTTGGATTTTTGGGTCAAGAGGGGTATTTTGGGTATTTGGAGGGTATTGGGAGGTATTTTTGGAATTTTTGATATTTTTGGCTATGGATGGTCAATTTGAGTGATGTGGAAATGTTCAAGGTTAATTTTGGGGAATTTTGGGTGATTTGGGATTTTTGAAAAATTTGGGTGATTTCAAGGGCTTTGGGTAGGCTAGGCGGGTGTAGGGTCCCGGGGGTCAAAAATTGAAAATTTGGAAAATTAAAGATTAGGTGAATGTAAGTGGAATAAAATCATTTTGGTTGAGCCATGAAGGGACTCATTTGAGGCACCCACTATGTTGTTCCTAACCCTCTTAGCCAAGGGCTTAGGGGTTAAGGACCATCCATGTGAATCACCTACATGAGTCAGGAGGTCAAGTTGGGTATGGGTGTGGTTTTAGGAGGTGTGTGAAAGTGTAGTGTATAAGTGTAGTGTGTGTGTAAGTCAGCCCTCTCCAGACCAGGCCACCCAGGGTAGTCCTAAGGCCAAAGAATCCTATAAGAACTCATCCTTTAAACTTCCACATTTGATTTCAACCCTCTAGGTGATTAGGGGTCTATAGTAAAGTTTGTGGAGTTTGCAGGGAGTTAAGAAATGGTTTGAATTTCTAAGTGGTGGGTCCCAATTCTAATCCTCTAAGATAGTCAAAGGAAAAGCCTAAGGCTAGATCCTAAGTACTATAGAAGAGAAGACCTCATCAAAAATGAGGTCAACATTCTTCTCCTTTTCAAACTTGGCTCCAAATGTGTTTAAATTAGGCCAAAACTGAATTCCTAAGAGTTTCCTCAAGCAACCCTTCAAAATCCATCCAAATACATTGAATTTAGTTTAAAATCGGGATAGGGCGCGGTCCAGCGCTGGATAAGGCACCGTTCGGTGCATTATTCTGTCAATACGGTCACAACTCTCTAGAAAATAGCACGGTTCGGTGCTGGTGACAGCATCATTCGGTGTTAGTTCAATAAAATGCACTTTTGTCCCTTTTTGCTCCAAACTTGCTCCTTTTCGCTTCCTTTTCCTCCAAAGGCCTAAAATCACTGTACCTGTATGAAATCATGAAAAATACCTTTTTCTTAAAGTGAAATATCATAAAAATAGGTATGAAATGGATAGTAAAAAGCTATCAAATTTTCAGTGGATCAAGATCCCCAAACTTAACTATTAGTTGTCCTTGTGAGGATTACTGTATTCGGATAACCTTTAATGATTTTGAACTTCACCCTTCTCACCCTAAATTTGAAACTTATCACATCCTTTACCTTATATGCATTTCTTTAGATTATTAATGATTCATCATAGAGTCTCAATCATTTTCCATCACATAAAGTTTTAAGATTCTTAATATTGCAAACATACAGTTTGTCTTACTTTGAATAGTTGACAATAGTCTTATTCTCTTGTACCAAATATCTTAGTCTACAAAATTAATTTTAATTACCAAATACTTTCATTCATTTTTACAAAATACTTAAATAAAATCAAAATACAGTTATTTGAAATAAAGTTCTACAGGAAATCATGTTAATAATTTTGTAAATATTTTTAAATGAGAACAATTAATAGTTAATTCTTTCCCTCCCCAAACATAGGTTTTTGAATATCAATATAATTTATATGGGAAGAAAGAGAAGATATAAACATATAACTCATACCTCAATATGTTGGGCATTTCATACATTTGAGTTGCAGTAGGTTTTTCTTTATAAAGCAGAACAGTAGGCCCGAAATAATTAAGAGCATTTCTATACACAAATATGAGTTAGAAATTTATAAGAGAAGAAGTTTAAAAACATGAAACATAAACTATGCACACAACATTAACATCCAACTGTTATTATCACAAATTAAACTAACAAACCAAACACATGAAAACTCTACTATAACATCACATACATCACAAATCAACATCAAGTTTGCTATAAGCACAACCAAATACACATTAAATCACAGATACTAATCAGAGAGAGTCTCAGGTACATCACATATACGAAACACAAATACATAAAAAATTATAATGAAAAATAATATTAAAACTACCAATCATCTTCTGCAGGAGCTCCACCATCATCGAGTTCTTCAGGCTGGTATGGAGTATACTCAGGGTAAGTAGGAAATACAGAACTAGTGTCTCCCCTGAAAAATCTCATATGTGCGTCATGATAAGTTATCTCATATTCTCTCCACTGCACTTGATAATCATCATTTACCTTGTTCCTTACTTCTAATCCCTCTACTATGTTGCTTAACCTTTCCAATGGATCCATAACATCATGCAGAGTAGGCTCCCAAGATGTAGATGGTCTATCATGACTAGAAGAAGGCTTATCAGCTTTCTTACTCCACTTCCAACTTACATGGGCTTCATATGTTTTCGGATTCAACTTACTAATGAGCTTCAGGGGATGGATCACCTCATAATTTTCTTCAACTGCTACTCCTGACTGAATACATAAAGCATGAATCAGGCTGGGGTGTCCCAGTTCACCTGTAGTCTCTCCTTTTGAATTTTTCAAAATACTTTTATGAAAGCCCCAATATTTATATTCTTCATTCTCTGAATACAGTAATTCAGAATAGCTCTATCAACAGCCCCCGTTGTGATAGTTGGTAGGTAAAAGTCTTGTAGAAATAAAATAATGTCAGACTTTCGACACATGATTCAAAGTAGAAAGGGGGAAATTTACTTTCATTCTCTTGTTAACTTTCCATTACCCTTTTCCGTCAGTCCAAAAGTTTATAATCTCATCTAATGTTTCATTTGTGATAGAAAAATTTTCATATTCACAATGGTAAGGTGCTCTCAACTAATAAAATGCATTTATACTTACGGGGGTGAATTTAATCATTTGTCCTATAACCAGAATATATTCACTCTCAAAATAGAAAAGATTAGCATCAATTTCCCTGACAATACCTAGCATTACTTCAATAGTAAAACAATAGAAATTTTCTCATTGACGATTTTAAATCAGTTCTT
Organism: Papilionanthe hookeriana x Papilionanthe teres; assembly: GCA_022702705.1. Classification (NCBI taxonomy): domain Eukaryota; kingdom Viridiplantae; phylum Streptophyta; class Magnoliopsida; order Asparagales; family Orchidaceae; genus Papilionanthe; species Papilionanthe hookeriana x Papilionanthe teres. Next base: position 41,265,451 of record CM040432.1, read on the forward strand.
CAACCACACCTCCAAGATTTTCAAAGGCTCTCTCTTGAATACATTTATTTTTGCTAATAAATGTATTATAGCGGGAATAAGCCTTAAAATTCACGAATTTGTTTTCATCAAACTCAAATTTTCTCTTCCCTTTTAAAATTCTTGGAGCCATTTATCTAAAAGTACCAAATTTATTCAAATCAATTTTAAAATTGCAATGTAATGGACTCCAATGTAAATTTTAAAAGATAAGAACTCAAAATCCATGAAAAATCTCCAAAGTTTCTCCAAAAACTTCAAAATTTCGAATCTTCCTAATGTATGAAATTGAAAAATTTTAGGTTAAAGTGTAGCTCTTAGAAAGATAAGATGAAATCTGAACTTTTCTGGCCATGAAATCACTTCAAATCGAAATGCTAGTGAGCCATAGGTGCGAAAATTAGCCTTACTTGGAGGCAGAAGATGATGGCTTGGGCAAAAATGGCGGGTCCCAAGGTTAAGTCGCAAAAATTTGGAGTTTCAGGCTTTTTCCATGCCAAGCGCTGTCTCGCGCTAGCGCCAACGCCGTTCGGCGCATATTTCTGCTCTAATGGCCAAACTCTCTATCTTTTGGCGTGGTCTAGCGCTGGTGACAATATCGTTTGGTGCCAGTTCAAAAATTGGGTTTCCGACTTTCTTTTGCAATTTTGATCTTTTCAAGTCCACTCCGACGTCTAATTAGTCTAATTAAGCATTGAATAACATTTTAAAGCCATGGTAAATGATATTTTTTAACACAAACAACACAAAACCTCACTTTCATATATAAAATCCAACTTTCAGACACATACACATAACACTAAACATTAGACATCATCAAGCCACATAATCTAAAATTCAGCACCGCACACAACCATAACACAATAACGCTAAAAACTAAACAAGAAAGCATGTCCACATATAACATCTAAACAAATCAAAGCAAAGTAATCAGACACACAAACACAAAAATACAATAATTAAGTTTTCATTCTTCCTCATAACTATCATCAACTCTAAGATCTCCAAGTGATTGAGCTTGAACAAACAGATTGTAGAATGGACAAAACCGGAATTCTTCAGTAGAATCCCTTTAAATCCAACCTTTCTTTTCATCAATCGCATCAAACTTCCTTCAAAATATCTAGAATGATCAAAGTGCTCCTTCATTCTCAAATTTAGATGATCAAAGCAATCAGATAGATTGTTGATTGCATTAATCAGGTGTTGTACTTCCTTCTCTAATTTCTTAATTTTCTTCAATATAATCTGTGAACTTTCAAAAAAGTAAGGAGGAATAAGTGTTGACCTCTAAGATGGTTGATCTTCAAAAATGCTCATGTCATTCATATCACCCACTGCCTGGTTACTATATGCATCTCTTGGGTCTATAGGCTTCTAAGATAGAAGTACTCTTCCCCAGTTCTCATATGGCACTTGTGATTTACTACAGAGGAGAAATATGGTGGAAGGATTTCCAAGCTTATACTTAGATCCAAAAACGATCAATCCCAAAATAGATTTAACAATTATTGAACCAACATCAATAGGCTTCCCCATTTAAATACAATAGTTCAGAATAACGCACTCCGTAGTTACTTTACTGATTTTCATAGTCGGGAGCAATTTTGCACATATGATGTATTGTAAGTGTTTCGACGTAGGATTTACAGTATGGTCAAGAAACTTACATACCTACTTATGCACCAAAAATATATGTTATTTTTGCTATATAATTTTACCTATTTTTGGTGATATTGCACTTTAAAGAAAGGTATTTTTCATGATTTGTTGCAGGTATGATGATTTTAGGTGATTGGAGTGAAAAGAAGTGAAAAGGAACTAATTTGTAGTGAAAATGAGCAAAATGAAGGAAAAAAGCTTCTGGCGCCACCAGCGCCATTTTCCCGAGAGCCTAGAAAATATTCGGATGATAGAGCGCTACCGGTTCCCAATGTCGGTGCAATTCAAATTTGAAGAGTTTTGGTGACTTTTTGAAGGAATGCTTAAGGAAACTCTTGGAATTTCGTTTCTAAATTATAAGTAACTATTTTAGATGAAAATGGTGAGGTTCTAGGGGAGTTCTAGTGAGGATTTGGTGGTTGTAGTGTGCTTTTAGAGAGGGAGAGGGTGTGTTGAGTGTTTGGGTTTAGAAGAGTGAGTGTAGAAGTGAGAATTTGAGAGGGATTCTTCTCTAAGGAGTGAAAGAGAAGGAGTAAAATGAGAGATTACTTCTTCTTTTCCATTCCAAAGTGGGAATTTAGTGTTGCAAAGAAAAGAGAAAAGGATTCAAAGGAACTTCAAGAGATTTGCGTTGGGGAAGAGAAAGAGATAAGTTGTATTTTCTTTTATGGTTTGTATGACTTTTCTTTTATATATAAAATCCATATTTTATTGTGTCTTCTCTATGAATTCTGAGTAGTCTCCTTTGTCTTTCTTCTTGCATAAAGATGTGATGATGTGATGATGTGGGTTTGAAGTACTTTTAAAGTATTGAAGAAATTGTGATGGTTTTTCATTTCAAACTTAATTTACTTTTCGATCTGGCCAATTGAATTGTTAAAATCTGTTTTTGAACATTAACTCTAAAAGGATTTAGTGTCCTACAACAATAATGAAGAATCCATTCAATGTCCATGGATGAATTGCGTAGTTCATGGGAATTGAGTGCAAATAAATAGGGAAATGTGTTTTGATGGACTTCAAATTGGAGGTTTCAGGATGACAAGCTGAGATCCCCATTTTGATCCTAAGATTAGTAACTAAACTCGAAGGTTAGCCTTCAGGTGAAGGGTGAGTGGGAGCTCTATAGTGACAGCCAAAATCCTTCCAGCATAGTCTTAGATTTAGTGACTGAACTTAAGATATGTCAATGTTCTTTTCATGCTTGGAAGAGGGGGTACTCTTTTAAGGGTAAAGAAACATGTATGCTCCTATTTGGCACAATACAATAAATAATCATTCTACATCATTCACACATCATATACTCATTGCAAGAGGAAAGATACTTTTCATATATATCAAAACCTTTCAAATACATAGCTTAGTATGTGTGTTAGTTAATTTTATTTTAAAGATATTAGAAATAATTGTAGTTTTCTTAATTGTTACTGTTTTATGAATCTTCTTAGCAGAAGTAAACTTAAAATTTAATTATGATTTGAGTATTGGAAGATGGGGTACTCTTTTCAAGGTAAAGAAATGTTTATACTCCTATTTGGCACAATACATTAAATAATCATTCCATATCATTCACACATCATATACTCAGTGCAAGAGGAAATATACTTTTCATATATATCAAAACCTTTCAAATACATAGCTTAGTGTGTTTCAGTTAGTTAATTCTGTTTTAAAGATATTAGAAGTAATTGTAGTTTGCTTAATTGTTACTGTTTTCTGCATCTTTTCAGTAGAAGTTAACATTAAACTTTAATTGTAAATTGAGTATTGGATTTCAGTATTATGTTATCTATTGTAAGAATCGTGCCCTCCCTATGGGATCAATTACCAGGACTCCATTAGAGCCCTGTATTACATGATACGATACGTATACTTGCGTTGAATGTTTGGACTTTACAAAATCATTATAAATATATATAATTTTAGTTTATAAGTTCTTGTAATATTAAAAGTCTGCATCAAGTTTTTGGCGCCATTGCCGGGAGGTATAAATGATATCTATTGGTAATATAGTAACTGATAACTTTTACTTTGTAGAGTGTAATTGTGGGTTTGTTTACTTTTTAAATTATTTGTGTGATTTTATATGTGTAGTAGTGAATCTATAGGTTTAGTACCATACAATTTGGAGTTAGTGCGTACTGTTAGAAAAATTACAAAACAACAAAAACAAACTGAAAATCTTTGCAAAATGGCAAATAATCAAGATAATCAGAGAAATGATATTGGAAAGTTGCCAAGACTTTTAAGAGACTATGCTAAACCAACAACAGATGAAATTCATGCGACTATTCAAAATCCTGATGTTGCTACTAATTTATTTGAACTTAAACCTGCTATTATCCAAATGGTACAAAATAATCAATTTGGAGGAACACTTAATGAGGATCCAAATTTATATCTCGCTGGTTTTCTAGAACTGTGTGCTACTTTTAAATATGACGGAGTGTCGAGTGATGCTGTCAGACTTAGAATTTTTCCTTTATCATTAAGGGATAAAGCTAAGACATGGTTAAATTTGTTAACATTTGGATCTATTAGAACTTGGGGATAACTGTCTCAAAAGTTTCTATCAAAATATTTCCCTCCATCAAAGACTGCTAAGCTAAGAAATGATATCACATCTTTTAGTCAGTTTGAAGGGGAATCAATATATGAAGCTTGGGAAAGGTTTAAAGATCTTCTTAGGAAGTGCCCATATCATTCTTTACTAGATTGGTTAATAATTCAAATATTTTACAATGGATTAGTGGGATCAATAAGATCGATTATAGATGCTGCGGCTGGTGGATCATTAATGTCAAAACCTTTTGATGAAGCATACACGTCAATAGAAGAAACTACTACTAATGATTTTTAATGGCTCTCTGAATGGGTAAATCCTAAGAGAGTAGCTAGTGTTCATGATTAAGATATGATGACTATGATAGTTTCTCAAATTGCAGCCCTTTCTAAGAAAATAGATCAGTATGGAATGAATTATTCTCAACCACCTCAAGTATTAGAAGAAAATTAATTTGGACAGATAATAGAATCTCAAACACCTTAAGAGACTTTGAATGTTATTAATAGACCTAATAATCGTTATTCAAATTATTATAATTCTGGTTGAAAGAATCACCCAAATTTTAACTGGAATCATAGTAATGTCAATGTTAACCCACATTGGGGGAACAGTTTTATAAATCTAGTTGGAAATTCGAACAATCAAGTAAATACCAATTTTAGACCATCTTATCCTCCTGGATTCAATAGTAACATGAAATTTAAGGATAAGAAGTTGTCTACTGAAGAAATGATTCTGAATATGGGAAATCAATTACAAGCTCAAGGTGTTGCGATGAAAAAGATTGAAAATCAATTTGGGCATATTTTCACTGCACTTAATAATAGACCTTCTGAAATGCTTCCAAGTAATGTTGAAATCAATCCAAAAGATCAAAACAAGGAATAACTTAAGGCTATTCAGTTAAAGAGTGGAAGGGAATTAGAGACAAGAGTACAAAAGGAAGTTTAAATAGAAAAGGAGAAGGTGAATATTGAAAAAGGTTCAAACAAGATTTATCCAGACATAGAATATCCTCTTGAACTAATGAAGATTACTATTGAAAAACCACAACCTCCATTTCCTCAAAGATTGAAGCAACAAAACAGGGATAACAGATTTGAAAATTTTTTGGAGATCCTTAAGATATTAACGATAAATATTCATTTTGTTGAAGCATTAGAACAGATGCCTGACTATGCCAAGTTTAAGAAGGATATTCTCAAAAAGAAAAGAAAGTTCATAGATCATGAAACTGTTGCATTTAGCAGAGAGTGCAGTGCAATTATTCAGAAGAAGCTTCTGAAAAAACTTAAAGATCTTGGTAGTTTCACTATCCCATATGCTATAAGTGAAAAATTTTTCGAAGAAGCCTTATGTGATCTGGGAGCTAGTATTAATCGTATGCCTTTATCAACTTTCAAAAGGTTGTGAATATGAGAAATTTCTCCTACATCCATGACTCTTCAGTTGGTCGATCGTTTCATTACTTACCCTAAAGGAGTGGTGGAAGATGTGTTAGTGAAAGTGGATAAATTTATCTTTCCTGTGGATTTTATTGTACTTGATATGGAGGAAGATAAAGAAATTTCAATCATTTTGGGAAGACCATTCCTTACTAGTGGGAGAGCAGTGATTGATATTCTAAAAGGAGAATTAACTATGAGAGTTAATGATCAAGAGGTGACCTTTAATATTTTGAAATATATGAAGTATCCCTTAATGGAAAAAGATAATGAATGTTTTAGGATGGAGGTCTGTGAATATCTGAGAAACGATCATTTTGAAAATATATTTGAAAAATAAGTAGAGTATGAAAATATGTTTGAAGAAAGAAATGAAAGTGAAGAAAATTCATATAGTAAGAAGAATGAAGATTTGGAGTATGTTCAGGAGAGATTTGAAGTATTAGACACAGACCCGATATAAATATATGCATACTAAAATCTTCTTCCCCGGCAACTGTGCCAAAAACATGACCCGAAGTCCTCTGAAGATCAACATACTAATTAATGCTTTCAAAAATATATGTTATAAATAATAATAGCGGCTCGTGTATATAAATATAATTTATGGAAAATATTTTACACACTAGGGGTTCTACGCAAGTATATGTATCGTTTCAAGTAATATAGGGCTTTGAAACAAAGACCCTAGTATCGTTCCCACGAGGAGAGAGTTATAGATCTTTAAATATTTTTATTTCGAAGTATTTCTTTTATAATTAAAAAAATCTTTAATTTACTAGATGCAATAATAAAGCAAAAATAAAATAATTGATGTAAATAGCAATAAAAAGCAACTTTCTTCCTTTCAATTAATCCAAGATTTTCTAAGATAATGATAATATTCGTGGAGAATATAAATTTATGGTATTGTGCCAAATAGAAGCATTCATATTTTTTACCCTTTGATCCAGATGCAAAAAAAATTTGCTAGCCTATAGATCAGGTCCGGATGTATTGTTAGTAGAATGGGTTAATCTAGGCTCACACTACTAGATGTCCAAGGGTGGCTATGGTCGGCCCGACTAGTGACCCTTTCCTTTTCTATAAACTAAATCATAAGATTTTAGTCTATCACTCTAAAAACTTATCCATTCTACGCCCAATATATAGCATCTTCCTATTTATTTGCACTTCACCTTGAATAACCCGCACAAGGCCTTCGACTACCCAAGGATTCATGTGATATCTACAAGTTAAAAATTCATCTCCTTCTAGGTCTCAAAACTCTTCAACAGGTTTTAACAATGTAAATGGCCAATTTAAATAGTAAATTAAGATCCGGTATTAATATCATCACAATGTTATGAAAATATATGATTTTTAATTCTCCGACGAATTTTTTATTATCTTATTTATCTTTTCATAATTGAAAGGAGAAAGTAAAGTAACTACTCAGAACACATTGAAATTAAATAACAAAACATAATAAATAAACTTCGAATCAAAATAAAAATACTTATCTTAGATGTTTCTCCTACAATGTAATGAACTACAGATGCACCAACTCCTTCAAACTCTAAATACAAACTCTAAAATAAACTCACTAATTTACGAAGGAAAGTAAAAAGGTGGACCAAATATGATCTCTCTAATTCTCTCTCTGGATTGGACTCTAGATAGGGGGGTAGATGGGGCATTTTTCTCTGAAGGAATACCCTCCTATTTATAGGCTTCAAGGGTTGCCTTAAGGCACCTCTTCAAAATGTGTCCACATTCAATGAATCTTCTACAAGGTGTGTCTGGCACCTAGGCACCGGAATCTAGCGCCTAGGTGCCGGACTCCGCGTCTAGTTCTTCGCACCTCTTTACTTTGGATCGCACCTCTTCACGATTAAAACCGTTTTGAAGCGTCCAAATACATTGTATCACATGTCCTATAAACCAGGAACAACTGCCAATCTTCTAGAAGGTCTAATAACTGCTCACACGGTCAAAATAACTACCCAAAAGTCGTTAAAAACTTAACAGTTTTTTGTATCGATCTGGCGCTTAGGCGCCGGATTCTGGCGCTAGGCTCCAGGCCAGTAATTTCGATAATTTTTCATTTTGGCTTTATTTTTGCTCCATTTTGCTCCTTTTTGTTCCTTTTTCATATTTTTCTCCTTCTTAAACATTTTTGTATCACCTACATCCAAAAACACAAAAATACATTTCATTAAAGCATAATATCCTTAATATTTAATAAAAATCAAGGCATAAAAATAAGTAATTTTTTCTTGGATCAAAATCCCCCAAACTTAAACGTTACTTATCCTCAAGTAACCCTTTTTACTATATAAAATGTATAACCTTTGGAATAAAAAGGTAAATATTTAAGACTCCTTATGATTTTTGATTTTATAAAGGCTTTAGTAAATCATTAACCAAATTTCACTAACTAAGTTTAATTTTAAGAATTTAAAGAATATTCTACTCACCAAATCATAAGACTTCAACAATTTTTCATTCACATCGAAAATAATTTTAGTTTATTATAATAAGATCATATAAACTATTCACAAGAAAAAGATCTTCATGAAATTCTTTTCTAATAAAAATACATGCTTAAAAAAAAAGTGATATGTAATCAGTTTTCTTTTTATAAGTTAATTCAAGTGAAGCCAATTTTTGATTAGGCATTTCTTCAAGCTTCTCCTCTCTTTTTCTTCTTTTTTTTTTCTATCCCTTTTTTTTGTTTTAAGAGAGGACTACTGTATCTGGATAGCCTGTTAATGGTTTTGAACTTCACTATCCTTAACTTATATTTTCAAACTTATACATTTTCACTTAATTATTATAACATAAATAGATTTCAAAAAGAATTTCAATCTATTGTTTTTCGAGTTATAATTTTTTATTTTCTTAATGCTTCTTAAATTCAATTATCTTTACTATGAATAGAAAAATTTCTTAATCTTATTCTTCTTTAAGTTGAATAATTCTATTCTTAAAATCAATTAAAGTTATTAAAATTTTTTATTAGGTCCACTAACTTATTTATAATTTCAAAAATTTAAGTGATCTTAAATAGATTCTTCATTCCACATGTTATGTTAAAAAAATTTTATTTTAAGAAAATATTAGTTCTTAAAGGAAAAATAAAATTTAAATTTGAATGTATTTTCCCTTTCCCCCAAACTTAAGTTTTGGTCTATCATGAAAATTTTTTTTTTAAAGTATGAGAGAAAGAAAAACATAATTTTAAAAATGAATTTTTATAAGTATGTAAAAAAAACATTTTAGAAAGAAAAAATTACTTCTACACATGCTTTTATGAATAATACTGAAATAATGAAGTAGGTATAAAAGTAAGCAGGCTCATTAGTAATTAAATTAAATGACTATACTACTTTTTTTTTTATGAAAGGGCAATCTTATTAAAACTAAAAAAGCTTATTACATCTCAAATGAGGAATAGAGAGAAGATCCCCATAAAGTAGAAGATTAAAAGCATAGAAAAATGATGTTTTTGCCTTGGAGGGAACATAGGGACAAGACAAAGACAAATCCGAGGATGAAGCATTAATAGCAAGCCGGTTAGCGGAGTTGATTGCATTCTCTGTATATATGACTCCACCTAATGGTTTGAGATGAAGCAATATGCAGAATTTTGTGAATCCAAATCACAATGTACCGAGGTGCAGCAGCTTTGTTCATTAGAATGTTAATTAGGAAGGCGGAATCTGTTTCAATATGGATGTATTGATGCTTATTCAATATTGCAGCTTTTACTCCCCAATAAAAGGCAATTGCCTCAGCTTCCAGTGCATTCTTTGCAATAATTGGTGCTGCCAAAATCCATAAACATTTACCTTTGTGATCTCTCCCCAACATACCCATACCTGCTCTGTCCTTTTTAAAACTTCCATCCACGTTAATCTTTGTCCATAGAACAGGAGGAGACTTCCAATGAACCCACAATGTTTTAGAAACCACCTGATTTCTCTCAAGATTGAACTGTTTTCTTATCTTAGAAAGATAAGCCAAACAATTATTAATGATCAGCTGAGAAGAAAACTTCATATTTTTAAATAATAGCTCATTTCTGGAAGACCAGATGAACCAAAATATAATAAGAGGTATATAGAAATTTCCATCACATCTCCAATCCAGCCAACAAGTTTCAATAGAATTCCACAAAAAGAACTTGGCCTTAGTGTGACATTTTTCCAGCACGAAATTCCAAATCAATTGACTTTCGAACAATTCGGAAAAAGATGATAAATGGTTTCCTCATTAGAATGACAGAACAAGCATCTAGAAGGTCCCCTTAAGCCTTTGAGCTTTAAAATATCATCGATAGGTAAAAACTTCCTGAATAGCCTCCAACAGAAGAATGACATAGAAGGTGATAGAAATTTATTCCATATGACAGTCCCCCAGTTAGTATCACTCCAAGAGGTACTAGATAAGTAAATAAACTTTGCAAGGCTTTGGTGAGAAGCATTTTTAGTGATTAATTTATCCTTCTTTGTAGCTTGAATGGGTACAGATAAAATTTTATTCAAAGTCTCTTTATTAACCTCCTTCGTAATAAATGAGCATTCCAAGCTTCATTCACCCAACTATCCGATACCTTCGGTATATTGGAAGAATGATTGCATTGATCTAACGAGGGTTCATTGAATAGCCATGTATCCCTCCGGAAGTCAAGTCGACCTTCACCAACATCCCAAATAAACAACTTTTCCGCAAACTCTTTGACTTTCAGCATTTCCTTCCGGGATTTAGAATCACCCAATTTAACCTTAATCGAGTGGGATGAGTATCAAAGCAATACTTGCCATGCATAAATCTAGCCCATAAAGATTTATTAGCTCTAAAGTTCACCCATTGTTTACAATAGAAAGCAAAGCTTAAATGAGAAAAGCTTTTAAAACCCAAACTACCACTAGACAATGGTTTACATAGTTTTTCCCAAGAAGCCCAATGCATATTTTTATGTTGTCCTTCCCATAAGAACTTATTAAACATAATGGAGAGTAACTTTTGAGAGCTTTTCTTCATTCTAATAATTTGGAGAATATAGAGTGGGAAAGCAGTTAAGATACTTCTCAGTAAAGTAATTCTACCACCATTGGATAGAAAATAAGAAGACCAACAATTAATTTGTGAAGAGACTTTAGACACCACTTCATCAAAATGAGAAAGCTTCCTTCTTCCCTTAATCGAGAGGAAAGCCAAGATATTTTAGAGGATAAGTCTGCTTCTTTGAATCCAGTATAATCCGAAATCCATTTTCTATGATGTATTTGCATTAGAGAACTAGGTAGAAAAGAACATTTGGATTTATTGAATACCATACCAGAAACTTCTTCAAAGGAAGCCAAAGTTTTCATAATACCCTTAATAGAGTTCTTACTGCCATTACAGAAAACAATAACATCATCTGCATAGGCAAGATGACTCACCAATAATTTAGATCTATGCTGATATTGGACATAAGGATGATTTGCATTGATCTATCAAAATTTGACTCAGCATGGATGTTGGTGAAGGTCATTGACTCAGCATGGATTTTGATATTGGAACTTGTTTAACATTCTAGACAGGTAATCAAAAACTAAAATGAAGATGTAAGGAGACAAGGGGTCTCCTTGCTTAATTCCCCTCTCAGCTTGAAAAAAACCATGACTACAACCATTAATCAATATGCTTGTAGTAGTTATTTTGCATCCACCTAGAAATTATATTGCAAAATTCAGTACCAAAGCCTCTAGCAGTCAATACCTCCAAGACAAAAGACCGAGCTTATAGAATCAAAGGCTTTGGAGAGATCTAATTTGAACATTAAATTGGAACCTCTACAAGATTTATCAATATCCATAAGTAATTCTTGTGCAAGAAGAATATTATCAGTTATGCCTCTTCCCTTAATATAAGCAATTTGATTATCAGAGATCAGATCTTCTAAGTAAGGTTGAAGTCTATTCACAATTACCTTACTGATAATTTTAGAAAATATAGAAGTAATACAGATTGGTCTGAAATCACTCCATCCATTCTTACACTTATCTTTAGGAATAAGTACAATTGTAGAAGAAGCAAAATATTTAGGCAGATCAACATTTTGAAAAAAAGCTTGCACGACCAAAACCACTCGTATTTTGATTATATTCCAATTTTTCTTGTAGAAATCAGATGTAAAACCATCTGGACCAGCTGTTTTATTATCCTCCATTGCATTAATAGAATTAAAAATTTCCTCTTCAATTGGTTCTTGAGTCAACTTGCATATGTCACCTTTGAATAAACCATCATCCATCAGGGATGCAGAGAACAAATTCATATTTGTAGGCCTAAAAGAGAACAGCTTCTGAAAATATAAAATGGCATCTTCAGCAATATCTTTGTAATCAGAAATCCAGCCTTTAAGATCAGATTTAATTCTACAGATGTTATTCAGAGTCCTTTTATATTTAATGACAGCATGGAAGTATTTGGAATTCCTGTCACCATATAGAAAATGGTTAGCAGAAGCTTTTTGCATCAGATACAGTTCTTCATTCTGAATAGCATTATTTAAATTATCATTTTGCTTCAAGAAGTTGATTATCTGTACACCTTCCCTCCTCTACCTCCCTTTCCAGTAACTCCACCTGCTTCTCAGCTTTAAGAATATTATCTTTCAGATTACCAAACTCCTTCCAGTTCCAAGCATTTAAAGATTTAGCTATCATTTTTCGACACTTGCCATAGTTGGATCATAGGATTAGCCTCAATAAAACCACTTGGGCAAACCCAATTTACTTCAATTAATTTTTGATAAGTAGGATGAGAATGCCAGACATTTAGATATCTAAAAGTTTTCTTCTTGACTACAGAAATATTAGAAAAAATAGTTAACAAAGGGGCATGATCCGACCCCAATCTAACTAGGTGCTTTACTTTTGATATGGAAAACAACTCCATCCATTCTTTTTTAACTAGAATTCTATCAATTCTTTCATAAATCAAACCTCTTTTCCATGTAAAAGGAGACCACTCAAATCCAATATCAAAGAGACTAGCATCTTTAATATTATTTGAAAAATTTAATAAATCCTGTACCCTAGGATTTCTGCCTCCTTTTTTCTCACTAGGGTGAGCAATTGAGTTAAAATCACCACCAACCATCCAAGCTTTTTTAATATTCAGACTAATAGAATGTAACTGATCCCATAACTCCTTTTTCTCAGTTATAAAAGAAGAAGCATATACAAATGTAGCAAAGCCACTGACCTGCTCAATCTCAAAATGGAAATGCAGAAATTGCCAATGATCTTGAATAATATCTATTTTTAACTCTTTCCTACAGATTAGCCAAATCTTGTTAGAAGACTTAAAGAAAAATTTATATCCTTGAAATCTTTTATAGAATCTGTCAAAATTTGACTTCACCAATGGTTCAAGTAGAAACATTACCCAAAACTTATGTATCTTGTTAAGATTTAAAAGTCTATTAAGGGAGCCGAGATTTGCCACCCCCTAATATTCCAACACAAAAATTTAATCATTGGCAAAAGATCTTCCTCCTCTTGTAAGCCTAGAAGAAGAAGAAGCAATTGTAGGAATAATATTTGATTCAGAAAGATTCCTCAGCTCCAAAGATTTCTTTTTGCTCTTCTGAACAACCCAATCATTGTTCAGATCTTTTGCTACATTAGCTGTATTTGTAAAAACTGCATCACCCTCCTGTAAATTACACTGGAAAATAGGATAATTTGTTTTTTTAGGAAGGGCTTTATCAATGTCAGCCTCCACAAGCATAGTGGCAGGCTCAATATTGCAGTCTTGAGATGAGTTCACTCCCATATTATCAGTTTGAATACCCATATCATTAAGCTCTTTAGAAGAAGAAAGATTAATTAATAAATTCTGATTTACATCAATTTGAGTATCCATATCATCATTTTTATGCTGAATGATAGGAACCTCAGCCATATTATTAACTACCTCAGATAAATCCTTCTGAACCACTTTAGTCTCAGCAACATCAGAAATATTTCTATCAGACAAAGGAATTTCAGCAGCAGGTAACACCACATCATCAGCTATATTAATTACTGTAGAAGATGATTTCTGAATATTATACTTATCTGAATTTACTGCAGCTATGTTGATAACCGCAGCAATACCCTTATCATTATTACCAGCAGCTTTAAAAGTCTTTAAGTTTGGCTGTAATCTATAACAATTTTCCTTGGAATGACCAAACATCTTACGGTGATAACAATATTTGAGGCTTCGCTCCATAATAATCTGCGCAATATCCATTATGAGGGGACCCGAGCCAAATTTCCTCAATATCAGGTAGAGTAATGTCTCTCTCAACCAGGATTCTGGCCAAAGAAGGCCTAAATAAGTTAAAAGTAGACATATCAAGTTTCAAGGGCCTTCCAATAGCAGTCCCAATTGCATAAGTTACTTGATGATTAAAGAAATGAAGTTTCAGATTGGGTAATCTAACCCAAACAGGAACAATAGGTGCTTCTTGATTTGGATCAAAATCAGGAGACCATTTCAAGATCTTCATGTATTTCCCTTCAATCATAATCACTTTCTTGGAGAATAAATTAGCATAGTCTTCTTCTTTAGATAGATGGATCGTTATATGTCTACCATCAAATAAACCAACCTTCCAATTACCCTTAAATTTAAAATCTTGAAAATATTTCCTTATAAGCTCCATCCTAGGATGCCCATATTGAAACTTACCAATCAGTGTGAATTTATGCAAATCCACCAAGGAAGACAATTCATTATCAGAGAAGATGAGGGCCGGCTTACCACCCTTCTTTCCACCTGTTTAATAAATGGACAGTTTCCACATCCAGCAGCCGAGTCATGATAATTTTGAGGAAAGATTAATTTATCATGTTGATTTACCAATCCAACACTAACAATTTCCAGAAAAGAAGCTTTGGGAGGCAGATTGTCCATAGACAACAGTAAGGATCAGAAATAAGTTAGAGAAGAAAATCAAGAACCCGAAACAGAAACCACTTCAAGAAGATCCAGAAAAATGAAAAAAACAGACCCAGAAATCAGAATTAAGAATTCAAAGTAAGAATTCAGAAATCAGAGATCAAATTGAGAAGAATCAGAAACAGGAAACAAATTCAAAAGAAGAAATCGCCTTCAATTCCCTCCATAAAACCCGGAGCTTCTCTCTCCTCCATCATGATATATATATATATATATATATATATATATATATATATATATATATATATATATATATCAAATGACTATACTACTTATAATAACGAAATAGAACAACAATACTAACTACTAAACGAGTAAGCTGAAAAAGAAATAAACATAAATTTATCCAAATTTCAATCTTAAACACAATACAATAAAAATACTCTAACAACAGTCTTAACGCCCAACAATCCACACAAAGTTCATAAAAAAATCTAAACTAGCAAACAACAAACAATAATCAATACTAGCAAACAAAATAAACTAACAACAGACTTAGCACAATTCCGACGTAAATCAGGCCACTAATCACTGTATGTAGCCTCATCATCGTCATCATCACCAAAAGAAGACTCAACATCCTTAGGATCAACATATGGTGAGAAACTAGGAAAGGTAGGGAACTGAACATCATTCTCTCCCTCAAGAATCTAACGAGAGCTTCATCATACTCAGCATCGTAACTACTCTTCCTCTTGGTATACTCAGATAAATGATCAATTTTCTTATCAATAGAATCAACTCGCGAGTGAGTTTGAAATAACTCATCTGTCTGCTCTATGAATCGATCATGCATCGATTCCAAAAACTAGATGGTGGCTCGGCGGTAGAAGTAGAAGGTACGGGAAGTGGAAGGTCTACCGAAGTGTGTGCAGAAGTAGAAGAAGCGGTCAATCTCTTCCCTCGAAGACGATCATATACACTAACACTCTCCTGCCCAATTGGCTTGGTAGACTTCAGCTTCTCCTCAGAAATATCAGCAGTGACTCCATTGCTAACACATAAAGAATAGATCATAGATGGGAATCCCAGTCCCATAGAAGTACTGGATCTAGAAGTAGACTCCACAAAAATCATAAATAATACTGCCGACATCTATCAGCTTCCTCTCCTGAATGCAATAGTTCAGGATAGCTCTTTATCTGGTAACTTCACTCAGGTGGTTGGAAGGTAGAAGTCTAGCAGAAATAAAATAATGCCAAGCCTTTGAAACACCATTTAGCTTAGAAGATTTGAAGTTTACTCGTTTTTTATTCCGGATCTTCCAAACTCCAGTGTCGTCAATCAAATAAGCAATAATCATCTCAAGATATCCCTCAGATGGAGATAATCCAGAATAGTGGCACTCGATGGTAGATGGCAGTCCATAAAACACATTGATCCTCTCCAGAGTAAATCCTACTCCAATACCTCTGACGAAGACTTCGTAGTCTTCTGCATCTATGAAGTTAGCATAAAATTCGCGAACGACTGGAATAACATGAACAGTAGTGAAATAACAGAATCGTTGCCAGTTGTGCGTAACGATTGTGTTCTCGATCATTTCACCTGGATTGTAAAAGCTTTGCTCCGAGATAAACTTTCTCAACATCTCAAATTTGTGATATCAAAAATGCGGCCACTGCGATCGCGAACTTCTTCTTGTCAAAATTTTCTCGTCCCTTCCCTCGCTTAGATTTCGGTGCCATCTAAACGTGAAAGAAAACAAGAACAAATTTAGGAATCAAATATTTAAACTCTTTTTAAGTTTAAGAAACTTAAAATAAGTTTAAAAATTCAAATAGAATACCTAAAAATCAAAATTTTTTCTCAAAATTTTGGTTTTTAGCAAAACATAGGAAAAACTATGGTGAAAATCGAAAATAAATGGATTAGAGTGTAGATCTGACCTTGAGACGAAGAAATCAAGTGATTTCGCGCCCAAATACTTGATTTTTTGACCTCAAAATGGATCTAAGAGGTGTATTTTCGCAAAAATGGGGAAGGAGATGAAGCTTAGGTGTCATCCATGGCTAATAGGGTTTATATGGTGTTTTTCGGGCAAGCAGGCCGAACTGGCGCTTAGGCGCCGAATTCTGGCACCTAGGCGTCAGACTCGCCTTTCACAAAAATCACTCTAAAAATTTTATTTTCCACCAAAATTCATAAATTCAACTTCCAATTACTCATATTAGAGTAGGGCTTCAGTTTCTAACTTCCAAAACATTTTCCAAAAATTTTTAAAAATTAAATATTAAATCCACCAATCAAACACGAGGTTTAAATCAAACTCCTCTAATTTCCATTTATAATCTTCAATATTGGCTCAATACACTTCAGATAAGTATAATATAATGATTCAAGTCCTAACACACAATCAAACAACACAATTTGAAAACAAATACAACACACATTGAACATGAAAGCAAATACACAAACAAACACAATCGATCCACTAAATTGATACAACGACACACTAGATAAATCACGATCTCACCAAATCACTATCTAATTTCTGTTATCTTGGAAAGGAAAACTATTCATCCCACTTGGGAAGAACACTGATGCTCTTGGAAAATCGGTAGCCGTTTTCTCGTCGATCTAATTGTTCTTCACATACATCTCTACTTGAGCATCTTGATAAGCCGCTAGATGATCAAATTGGAGTTTCGCTTGCCATTCCAGATGTTCAATTTGATGATACATCTCATGGAGGTGATCTCCAATGCTTTTGAAATCCGCTTCAAATTTATCAAGACGACTAGAAATCTTCTCAAAACATACAGCGATGAAACCATTGAAGTAGGGTTGAGGATCTCTTGGACCTTTGTCTCTAGCCTCTTCTCCAAAATTTCTCCTCTCCATTTCTTCAAAAATCCTCTCTAATCTCTCAAGAATGGAGTGTATGGGTCGAAATAATGATTGCATAGGGATTGGGGATGAAGATGGGTTAATTTAAAGGTTAAAATCGTGTGAAAAATTGAAAGTTTTTAGTTTTTACATGACCCAGTAACAATGGCACTTAGGCGCCAAATTTGGCGCATAAGCGCCAAACCCATCGACACACAGCTTATTCTGGCGCTTAGGCGCCGAATTCTGGCGCCTAGGCGCCGAAACCATGTTCAACTTCATTTCGCCTAACATCAAATTTCAAGGTTTCGTTCTCCAAAAATAGGTAAATTATAATGATAAGATCGAAACAATCTCAATAATACAATTATACATGATTTCAATGAAGGTTAACTTGATCTCCTTTTTACTTACATATGAAATGGAGTGATCTAAAGTCCAAACGTTATATACTTCAAGATAATTTTTAATTTTCTGAAGTTATATAAAATTAGTCAAGACCGAGGCATAACCATACATTAAAAATGTAAAAACACACTAAAAATAAAATTTATGGGTTGCCTCCCATATAGCGCTTAGTTTAACGTCGTCAGCCAGACCTAAGTAATTCTTATATCAGGTTGACTTAATTCATAAGCCTCTTTATAAATCTTTTTAATATCTCTCAAATAAGGCTTTAATCTTAATCCATTAACTTTAAAAAATTTTCCCGTTTTGGGGTCTTTAATATCCACAGCTCCATATTGGTATACTTTTTCAATTATATATGGTTCTATCCATTTTGATTTTAATTTTCCAGGAAAAAGTCTTAAACGAGTATTAAATAGTAATAGTTTTTGTCCAGGCTCAAATATTTTTCCTGAAATCTTTTTATCATGTAATACCTTCATTTTCTCTTTATAAATTTTTGCATTATCATATGATTCATTTCTTATTTCATCCATCTTATTTAATTGCAATAATCATTTTTCTCCTACAGTATTCAAATCAGAATTAAACTCCTTTATCACCTAATAAGCTTTATGTTCAAGTTTAACAGGTAAGTGACAGTGTTTTCCAAAAACTAACCGATAAGGTCAGATTCCGATTGGTGTCTTATAAGCTGTTCTATAAGCCCATAATGCAGAATCAAGTCTATCAACCCAATAAGTTCTTTTAGGATTAACAGTCTTCTCTAAAATTCTTTTAATTTCTCTGTTTGATACTTCAGCCATTTCACTTGTTTGTGGGTGATATGCAGATGCAATTTTATGTTTGATTCCAAATTTTTGTAGTAATGATTGAATTCTTATATTTCTATAATGACTTCCACCATCTGTGATAATTACCTTAGGCATTCCAAATTTTTAAAAAATCATCTTCTTTAAAAATTTAGATACACTTTGGAGTCACGATTAGGCAAAGCTACGGCTTCAATCCACTTTGAAACATAATCAGCTGCTAATAAAATATAAATTTTTCCGGATGATGGTACAAATGTCCCATAAAGTCTAAACCCCATATATCAAAAAGTTCAACTTCCAATATATAGTTTAAAGGCATTTCATCTTTCTTGGATATATTTCCCATCCTTTGACATCGATCACATGTTTTAACATAATGTCTCACATCTCTGAATAAAGTAGGCCAATAAAATACTGAATTTAAAATTTTAAATGCAGTTTTATCTACTCCAAAGTGTCCTCCAAAATCGGAATCATGACATTTTTAAATAATAGCATAAGTTTCTTCATAAGGTACGCATCTTCAAATTATAGAATCTCTTCCTAGTTTAAATAAATGAGGATCTTCCCAAATATAATATTTAGCATCGTTTTTAAATTTCTTAATAAATTTTTCATCCAATCCATAAGGTAGAATATTGCTAACTAAATAGTTAACTATATCCGCATACCAAGGTGTTTGGTATCCTTGAATAACATATAAATATTCATCGGGAAATTTCTCATTTATGTTTTCTTCGATAATAACATCATTCTTAATTCTAGATAAATGATCGGCAATTTAGTTGTCCGTTCCTTTTCTATCCACTATTTGAAAATCAAATTCTTGTAGAAGTAAAACCCATCTTATTAGTCTAGGTTTAGCATCCTTTTTTAACATTAGATATTTAATAGCGGAATGATCAGTATGAACTGTGCATTTAGTACCAAGAAGATAAGATCTAAATTAATCAAAGGAATATACTATAGCTAGAAGCTTCTTCTCAGTAGTAGTGTAATTTCGTTGAGTTTCAGTAAGAGTTTTACTAGCATAATATATAACTTTTAAAATTTTCTCATATTTTTGTCCCAATACAGCTCCAATTGCAAAATCACTTGCATCGAACATTAATTCAAAAGATTTATTCCAATTAGGTGCAACAATGATAGGTGCAGTAATTAATTTTTCTTTAAAAATATTAAAAGCATTAACATAGTCTTTGTTAAATTCAAATTTAGCATCTTTTTCCAATAAATGACAAAGAGGTTTAGCAATTTTAGAAAAATCCTTTGTATATCTTCTATAAAATCCAGCATGACCTAGAAAACTTCTCACATCAGTAACAGTAGTAGGTGGTTGTAATTCAGCAATACTTTTCACTTTTGCTTGATCTACTTCCATCCCTTTTTGTGAAATCTTGTGACTAAGTACAATGCCTTCTGTGATCATGAATTGACATTTTTCTCAGTTAAGAACTAAGTTTGTTTATTCACATCTTTTCAGAATTTTGGAAATATTTTCCAAATAAGATTCAAACGAAGTTCCAAAAATTGAAAAATCGTCCATGAATATTTCAATTCCTTTGTCAATCAAATCACAAAATATTGACATCATACATCTTTGAAAAGTTACAGGTGCATTACATAAACCAAATGGCATTCTTCTAAAGGCAAATGTCCCATAAGGACTTGTAAATGTTATTTTCTATTGGTCCTCGGGAGCGACTGGTAATTGATGATAACCAGAATATACATCCATAAAATAGAAATATGAGTGTCTAGCTAATTTATCAAGCATTTGATTCAAGAAAGGTAAAAGAAAATGATCCTTTCTAGTGGCGTCATTTAATTTCCTATAATCAATGAAAATTCGCCATCCAGTAACTTGTCTTGTAGGAATTAGTTCATTTTTATCATTGACAATAACATTTACTCCTTTCTTTGGAACACAATGAATAGGATAAATAATACCAGCATCTAACCATTTAACAATTTCTTTTTTAACAACCTCTTTCATGAAAGGATTTAATCTTCTTTGCGGTTCAATAGTAGGATTAAAATTTTCTTCCATTAAAATTCTATGCATACAAATGGATGGGCTTATTCCTTTTATGTCAGCAATTGTCCAACCAAATGCT
This sequence comes from Papilionanthe hookeriana x Papilionanthe teres, assembly GCA_022702705.1. Classification (NCBI taxonomy): domain Eukaryota; kingdom Viridiplantae; phylum Streptophyta; class Magnoliopsida; order Asparagales; family Orchidaceae; genus Papilionanthe; species Papilionanthe hookeriana x Papilionanthe teres. The sequence goes on from CM040432.1 coordinate 41,286,299, forward strand.
TTCTTATAATTTTTTAACACTCTTATCAATTTTTCTTCTTGATTTTTACTTAGCTCAGAAGAAATAATAACAAGTAAAGTTAATGAATTTCCCAGAAATGCATACTTTAAATGTGAAGGTAACATTTTTAATTCCAGTTCAGGGGCTTTTTTAATTGAGGGTAAAAGTATATCATTTTGAGTTATGTCCAAAGATTCCTAATTATCTTTAATATAATGAGTTTCTTCTTCTTTTAGTTCTTCATCTTTATCGGTTAATAATTCAATTTTTTCTTCAAAAATGACTTTATATTTTTCTTGATAATGTTTCTCAATTAAATAATCAATTATATCCATTTGATAACATTTTTCTTTGTCAGGGTACTTCATTGATTTAAGGACATTAAATTTAATCTCTTGATCATTAACTCTCATGGTTAATTCTCCTTTTTGCACATCAATCATAGCTCGTCCGGTTGCTAGAAAAGGTCTCCCTAAAATAATAGGTATTTCTTTATCTTTTCCAAATTAACTACAATGAAATCTACAGGGAAGATAAATTTATCTACTTTAACAAGAACATCCTCTATAACTCCTTTAGGGTAAGTGATAGATCTATCAGCTAACTGAAGGGTTATAGTGGTGGGAGTAAATTCAACCTTCTAAAAATAGAAAATGGCATGAGATTAATACTTTCTCCAAAATCGCATAAAGCTTTTCCACAAAACGTTTCTCCAATAGCACATGGTATAGTAAAACTTTCAGGATCTTTAAGTTTTTAAGGTAATTTCTTTTGAATTATTGCACTACATTCTTCACTTAATGCAACAGTTTCAAAAGCTTCAAATCTTCGTTTCTTACTTAAAATATCTTTCATAAATTTTGTATAAGTTGGCATCTGTTCCAAAGCTTCAGCAAAAGGTATGTTTATAGTAAGTTTCTTAAAATTTTCAAAGAACTTAGAAAATTGATGATCAAGCTTCTGCTGTTTAAGTCTTTGAGGAAAAGGTGGTGGTGGTTTTTCAACTTCCATATTAATAGAAAAATCACTTTGATCTTTATTAGGTAAAGGAGTTTCTTTAGATTTTTCAATCTCTTCAACCTCAATCTCATTTTCAATTTCATTCTGCATTCTTTCTTTTAATTCCTTTCCACTTCTAAGTTGTATAGCTTTAACATGTTCATGTTCTTTTCCAGTTTCTTTTGGATTGATTTCAACGTTACTAGGAAGTATTCCTGGGGGTCTATAATTAATTAAATTAGCGATTTGTCCCATTTGATTCTCAATATTACGAATAGCAGTGTTTTGAATTTGTAATTGATTACTTAGTTGCAAAATTAATTCTTCTATAGATAACTTTTTCTGTTGATTGTTAAATCCAAGTGGTTTATAGTTTGAATTGACTTGATTATTCCAATTTCCAGTGGGATGAGATTGATTATTACCCCATTTTATGAATTATTCCAGTCAAAATTAGGATGATTTTTCCATCCAGGATTATAATAATTTGAATAAGGATTATTTTTACTAGCAATAGCTTGTAAAGTTTCAATAGTTTGAGAATCTTCAATATTAACAGAATTATTATGTGATATATTAATAGCAAAACTATCTAATTTCTTAGACATTGCTGCTACTTGTGAAACTAAAATAGAAAAGGCTTCATTATCATGAATACTTGCCATTCTTTTAAGACTAATCCTTTCAGAAGGCCATTGAAAATTATTGTTAGTCATTTCTTCAATTAAAGTGTAAGCTTCTTCAAATTATTTAAACATTAAAGAACCTCCAGCAGAGCATCAATAATTGATTTTAAAGATCCGATTAATCCATTATAAAATTTTTGAATAATTAACCAATTAGGTAAAGCATGATGAGGACATTTTCTTAATAGTTCTTTAAATCTTTTCCAAGTTTCATAAATTGTCTCCTCGTTAAATTGACTAAATGAAGTAATATCATTTCTTAATTTAGCAGTTTTAGAAGGAGGAAAATATTTAGCTAGGAATTTTTGTGTCATTTCAGCCCATGTTTTAATAGAACCTGTTGCTAATGAGTTCAGCCACATCTTTGCTTTATCTCTTAAAGAAAAAGGAAAGAGTCTAAGCTTAATAACATCATTAGAAACATTGTTATATTTAAAGGCAGCACAAAGTTCTAAAAAACTAGCAAGGTGTAAATTTGGATCCTCATTTGGTGTTCCACGAAATTGATTATTTTGAACCATTTAAATAATATATGGAATAAGATCAAAAGAATTAGCATCTATAGTACATATTTGAATACTACTATGAAGTTCATCAACTGTAGGGTTAACATAATCCCTTAATGGTTTATTAACATTTTGATCATTAATTTCATTTGGATTTTGTAAATTGTTATGTAAATTGGTCTTTTCTTGAAATTTTTGAATTTGTTTTCCTTTTTTAATTCTACGAACGGTTCTTTCTAATTCAGAATCTAAAGGTAATAATCCTTCAGATGCAAAACTACGCATAAAAACTGAATTAGCAAGAATTAAAATAAATATTATATATATATATATATATATATATATATATATATATATATTTGTTTTTTATAATAAAGAAAAATGAATAAAATAAAAATACTTAAAATCTAAAAGTTTGCCTCTACTCTCCCGAGCAATGAAGCCAAAATCTTGACCCGATAAAAATATATGGTACTAAAATCTTCTTCCCCGGCAACGGTGCCAAAAACTTGACCTGAAGTCCTCTGAAGATCAACGTACTAATTAATGCTTTCAAAAATATATGTTAGAAATAATAATAGCGGCTAGTGTATATAAATATAATTTTATGGAAAATACTTTACACACTAGGGGTTCTACGCAAGTATACGTATCGTTTCAAGTAATATAGGGCTTTGAAACAAAAACCCCATATCGTTCCCACGAGGAGAGAATTATAGATCTTTAAATATTTTTATTTCAAAGTATTTCTTTTATAATTAAAAATAAAATATCTTTAATTTACTAGATGCAACAATAAAGCAGAAATAAAATAATGTATGTAAATAGCAATAAAAAAGCAACTTTCTCCCTTTCAATTAATCCAAGATTTTCTAAGATAATAATAATATTCGTGGAGAATATAAATTTATGGTATTGTGCCAAATATAAGCATTCATATTCTTTACCCTTTGATCCGGATGCAAAGAACATTAGCTAGCTTTATAGATCGAGTCCGGATGTATTGTTAGTAGAATGGGTTAATCTGAGGCTCACACTACTAGATATCCGAGGGTGGTTATGGTCGGCCCTACTAGTGACCCTTTCCTTTTCTATAAACTAAATCATAAGATTATAGTCTGTCACTCTAAAAACCTATCAATTATACGCGCAATATATAACATCTTCCTATTTATTTGCACTTCACCTTGAATAACTCGCACAAGGCCTTCGACTACCCAAGGATTCATGTGATATCTACAAGTTAAGAATTCATCTCCTTCTAGGTCTCAAAACTCTTCAACAGGTTTTAACAATTTAAATGGCCAATTTAAATAGTAAATTAAGAACCGATATTAATATCATCACAATGTTTTGAAAATATATGATTTTTAATTCTCCGACGAATTTTGTATTATCTTATTTAACTTTTCATAATTGAAAGGAGAAAGTAAAGTAACTACTCAGAACACATTGAAATTAAATAACAAAACATAATAAATAAACTTTGAATCAAAATAAAAATACTTATCTGAGATGTTTCTTCTACTGAACTTCTGATTCCTACTGACTCCACAGCGTAATGAGCTACAGATGCACCAACTCTTTCAAACTCTAAATACAAACTCTAAAATAAACTCACTAATTTATGAAGGAAAGTAGAAAAGGTGGCCCTAATATGATCTCTATAATTCTCTCTCTAGGTTGGACTCCAGATAGGGGGAGTAGATGGGGCATTTTTCACTGAAGGAATACCCTCCTATTTATAGGCTTCAAGGGTTGCCTCAAAACACCTCTTCAAAATGTGTCAACATTCAATGAATCTTCTAGAAGGTGTGTCTGGCGCCTAGGCGCCGGACACCTCGTCCAGTTCTTCGCACCTCTTCACTTTGGATCGCACATCTTCGCGATTAAAACTGTTTTGAAGCGTCCAAATACATTGTATCACATGTCGTATAAACCAGGAACAACTGTCAGTCTTCTAGAAGGTCTAATAACCACTAACACTATCAAAATAATAGCCTAAAAGTTGTCAAAAACTTAACAATTTTCTGTATCAAACTGGTGCTTGGGCACCGGACTCTGGCGCCTAGGCGCCAGGCCAGTAATTTCGACAATTTTACATTTTGGCTCTATTTTTTCTCCTTTTTGCTCCTTTTTCATATTTTTCTCCTTCTTGAACATTTTTGTATCACCTACATCAAAAAACTCAAAAATACCTTTCATGAAAGCATAATATCCTTAAAATTTAATAAAAATCAAGGCATAAAAATAGGTATTTTTTTCTTGGATCAGACACTATAGAAGATGGAGATAAAAGCTTAATTTGATCTATAATAAAAACTCCTGAACTTGAGATGAAAATTCATTTGAATTATATGTTTTTAGGAGAATCATCTACCCTACTAGTTATTGTATCTTTGGAGTTAAACGAATATCAAGAACAAAAATTTTTGGAAATTTTATAAAAATACAAAAAGGCTTTTGGATGGACTTTAGTAGATATTAAAGGAATCAGTCCTTCGATTTGTATGCATAGAATTTTATTAGATGAAGAACATAAACTGAGAGTTGATCCGTAGAGGAGATTGAATCCAATAATGAAAGAAGTAGTTAAGAAGGGGATTTTAAAATGGCTGGTTCTTTGGAATTATTTATCCTATTTTAGATAGTGCTTGGATGAGTCCAATACATTGTGTACCGAAAAAGGGAGGAGTGACTGTTGAAGTGAAAGAATGTAATGAAATTATACCAACAAGACAAATTAATGGATGGCAAATTTGTATTGACTATAGGAAATTAAATGCCACCACCAGAAAAGATCACTTTCCTCTTCCTTTTCTTGATCAAATGCTGGATAGATTAGTTGGACACAAGTACTACTGCTTTCTGGATGGATATACTAGTTACCATCAAATACCTATTACTCCTGAGGATCAAGAGAAGATAACATTTACTAGCCCTTACGGAACCTTTGCTTTTCGAAGAATGCCTTTTGGACTGTGTAATGAGCCTGCAACATTTCAGAGATGTATGATGTCTATCTTCAGCGGTATGATAGATAATGGAATAGAAGTTTTCATGCATGATTTCTCTGCATTCGGGACTTCATTTGAAATATGTTCGGAAAACTTCGCAAAAGTTTTGGAGCTTTGTGAGAAAACAAATTTAGTTATGAATTGAGAGAAATGTCAATTTATGGTTGCAGGAGGAATTGTGCTTGGGCATAAAATTTCTGAATATGGTATGGAGGTCGACCCTGCTAAAAATAAAGTGATTGAGAGATTGCCACCACCCACTACCGTGAGAGAGGTGAGGATTTTCTTAAGACACGCTGAATTTTACAGGCGATATATTTAAGATTTTTCTAAAATTACTAAAATTTTGTGCTGACTTCTAGAAAATGATATAAAATTTGATTTTAATGATGAATGTTTGTGTGCTTTTGAATTATTGAAAGAGAAATTAATCACTGCACCTATAACTGTTTCACTAGATTGGGAGAAACCATTTGAACTTATGTGTGATACTAGTGAGTATGCGATCGGAGTAGCGTTGGGACAAAGGCATGATAAAGTTTTCAAAGTCATTTACTATGCTAGTAAAACTCTTAATGAAGCTCAGATTAATTATACCACTACTGAAGGAGAGTTATTATCCATAGTATTTACTTTTGAAAAGTTTAGACCTTATTTAATTGGAGCTAAAAGTATTGTGCATACAAACCATTCAACTATAAAATATTTATTATAAAAGAAGGATGTCAAACCTAGACTGATTAGATGGATACTTCTTCTATAAGAATTTAATTTTATGATAATTGATAGAAAGGAATCTGATAATCAAATAGCTGATCATTTGTCGAGATTAGAGTATGATAAATTATCTGAATTTGAGAAAGAAGTTACAAAAACTTTCCCTGATGAACAACTTTATACTATTATGGGAAGAAATTTGCCTTGGTATGCTGATTTTGTGAATTATAGTGTGAGTGATATTGTACCACCTGATTTAACAAGGCAATAACAAAAGAAGTTTAAATATGATGCTAGATTTTATTTTTGGGATGAGCCCTATCTATATAAACAGTGTAAGGATCTGATTATTAGGAGATGTGTGCCATAGGAAGAAACGAATTTAATTATTCAATGATGTCATGATTCTGAATTTAGAGATCATTTTTGTGTTGATAAAACTACTTTTAAGTTTTTACAATCTGGATTTTATTGGCCTACTCTTTTTGAGGTTATATACAAATATATTAAATCATGTGATCGATGTCAGAGAGTAGGAAATATTTCTAGAAGAAATGAAATGCCTATAAACTATAATTTGGTAGTTGAAATTTTTTATGTATGGGGATTAGATTTTATGGGACCATCAACTGCTTCATTTGGGAATTTATATATACTGGTTGCAGCAGATTATGTCTCGAAATGGATTGAAGCTATTGCTTTATCTAGATGTGGTGCTCGAAGTGTTTCAAAATTTTTAAAGAAAAATATATTTGTTAAATATGGAATGCCGAGAGTGATTATAACTGATGGTGGATCTTATTTTAGGAATAATCAAATTAAGAGATTGATTAAGAAATATAATATAATTTATAGAATCCCTACTGCTTATCATCCCCTGACTTTTGGTTTAACAGAAGTGTCTGATCATGAAATTAAAAGAGTTTTGGAGAAAACTATGGATAATCACAAATTAGATTGGTTTGCTCGATTAGATACCGCATTATGGGCTTATAGAACTACTTTTAAGACTTTTATTGGAATGTCTCCTTATAAACTAGTGTTTGGTAAGACTTATCATTTACCGGTTGAATTGGAGCATAAAGCATATTGGGGATAAAAGAGTTAAATTTTAATTTGAAAAATGTTGGAGAGAAAAGATTTAGGCATTTGAATGAATTAGAAGAAATTAGAAATGCATATTATCACAATGATGGGATCTATAAAGAGAGAATGAAATTGTGCCATGATCGGAAGATATTGAAAAAGAAATTCGAATATGGACAGAAAGTTTTGCTATACAACACAAGGTTGAAATTATTTCCTGGAAAGCTCATGTCTATATGGTTTGGACCTTTTACAGTCATAAAAGTTCATTCTTTTGGAGTTGTTGATATTGAGGATCCTGATACTGGAAAGATTTTTAAGGTTAATGGACATCGATTAAAGCTTTACTTTGACGGGTTTCAACCTGACTTCAAAGAGGTTTTAATGTTGAGTCATCTCGATTAACTGAATGGTTTTTCGGGCTAACGATGTTAAACTAAGTGCTTTATGGTAGGCAACCCATATGTCTTTTTGTGGTGTGTTTGCTTGTTTGTTGTAGTTGTTCTTTTAGATAGTTATTTTGGAATCATAATCGCTTCTAAATACTTTTAAAAATTAATAAATTTTTGGATCGAATTGCGATATTGGAATATTTTGGGCCAAACGAAGTTCGGTGAGATTTTTGACCACTGGCGCCGCCAGCGTCCAAATAGAGAGAATTCTGCAGAATTTTAGGTTTAAGGGCTGCGGGCGCCCTTTCGAGCGCTGCCGGTGCACAAAACCTTTTGACAATTTTTGGTGTTTCAAATTGTGATTTTTAGCGATTTTGAGTGGGATCTTCTTCCTTATAACTCCCTATACTACATTTTAAACTTCCAAACTCTAGAAAAATGAAAACTAACTTTCCCAATTCGCATCCCATAGATTCCTGCTCCATAGACTCGATCTCGTATTTTCAACCGACAAAAGTTTATCAGTTTCGAGGCACAACGATTATTCAACAAGGTGATGATGACGAGGAGGATTATCAAGGAAAGAGGCTTTATTAATCAAGGTAAGGATAATCCTACTACAAGAGTTGAAGAGATAATAAAGGAAAGATGTTCAGAAGTGCTATGTTACACTACCGCTGCCGTAGTCGTTCCGTTTGTGAAGGAATTGTATGCAAATCTTTACGAGATCAACCAAGGATTCGTCTTTGTGCGAGGTAGGTTTGTGCAATTCACTCTTGCAAGAATTAATGATCTCTTTATGATTGAGAATGTACCTATTTGCCACTATTCAAATTTTAATACGACAAGTGATAATATGAATTATGTGTATCGTTATTTGACAAATGAGAATGAAGATTACGAAGTTAGAGAAAATGGATATATTAGTTTCCCTTCTGCATCTTTAAATATGGTATCAAAGCAGTGGCATTATTTTATTTGAGCGAAGTTATTTCCAACTTTGAAGATTAGTAAAGTAACCAACGAAAGTGCTATTTTGAATTTTTGTATTAAAACTGGATGGCCGATTGATATTGGAAATATAATTGTGAAATCAGTTTTGGGATTGATAGTTCATGGATCTAAACATGGGCTTGGACACCCATCTACCATATTTCTGTTGTGTAGTCAATCACAAGCTCCATATGAGAGTTGAGAAAAGGTTCTTCTTCCTTAGAGGCCTATTGATCCAACTAATCTTTATGACTACCAAACAGTAGGAGATGAAGGTGATATGGATCTGCTTGCTGATCAACCAACTCAGACTTCACAACCTATTCTGCCTTACTTTCCAGAAAGTTCAAGAATGATACTGAAGAGAATCAAGCAGTTGGAAAAAGAGGTACAAAATGTTATGAGTGCCATCAATAATATTTCTAATTTATTTGATCATATAGACTAGAGGATGAAGGAACAATTTGATCACACTGGTCGGATTGAGATGGTGTTGACCTCATTTTTGATGAGGTCTTTTGCTTCTCTCTTTAGTACTTAGGATCTAGCCCTAGGCTTTTCCTTTGACTAATCTTAGAGGACTAGAAATGGAACCCACTCTTTATAAATTCAAACTACTTCTTAACTCCCTGCAAACCCCACAAGCTTGATTGTAGACCCCTAATCACCTAGAGGGTTGAAATCAAATGTGGAGGTTTAAAAGATGAGTTCCTTATAGGACTTCTTGGCCTTAGGAATACCTTGGGTGGCCTGGACTGGTGAGGGTTGACTCGCACATACACTACACTCTCACACACATTCCAACTCCTAAAACCACACTCTCACCCAACTTGGCTTCCTGACTCATGAAGGTAAGTCATATGGATGGTCCTTAACCCCTAAGCCCCTGGCTAAGAGGGTAAGGAACAACATAGTGAATGCCTCAAATGAGTCTTCTCATGGCTCATATGGGCTAAATATGTCTTTATGGCTCAACCAAAGTGATTCAATTTTACTCAAATTTGATCAATCTTGATTTTTCCAAAATTTCAATTTTTGACCCCCGGGGCCCTACACCCGCTAAACCTATCAAATGCCCTTGAAACTATCCAAAATTTGCAAAATTGCCTAAATTACCCAAAATTCCTCAAAATCAATCCTAAACATTTCCCCCCACTCAAATTGATCATCCATAGCCAAAAATACCAAAAATTCCAAAAGTACCCCCAAATACCCTCCAAATACCCAAAATGTCCTTCTTAGCCTAAAAATCTAAAAATTCAAAAAATTCCTAAATAATTCCAAAAAATCCTAAATATTCCCAATTTTATTTTTTTCAACTACACCATGGGCTAATTTTGCCAATTTATCCCACTTTTACCAAAACCCCCAATTTGGCCCATTTTAAACCCAAGTGAACCCAATGTCAAACCAAACCACCCCAATTGACCTAAATTTTGGTCTAATTCAATTCACAACTTCAAATAAACATCCCCAATATCAATTTAGACCAAATCCACGTCCAATTTGATTGAAATTTGAGCCCAATTTCAATTTGAAGCCTAAGGCCCAATTTTGGCCCATGACCTAAACCTAGCTCAAACCCATCCAATTCAACTCCAATTGGCCCCAAATCTTTTCTAAAGACTTCCTAACACCCCCATAAACAAAACACTAACATGATTTGCCCAAAATTTGAACCTAAACTCCATCCAAACCTAACCCAAAATCAAAATCCCTTAAATTGACCTAAGCCCAAACCTAACCCAAATAGGCCCAAATTCCAAAATTAGAGCCCAACCAAAGTTGGAAACTCTTTGTGACACTCCCATGAACATTTCTCAACATTAATTTTAAATCAAATCCAACTTTAGCCCAACCTTAACCCAAGTTAGCCCAATTTGATCCACTTTGGCCCCTTTACCAAAAGACCCACATTAAACCCAATTCAATTCAAAATCACTTTAAACTTGTTCCAAACCACTCATGACACCTCCCTAAACTAAACCCAACATTTATTTGGCATGGTCCTTCACAAAACTTTCATCCAAAATCCCATTTTAAAATCTAAAAGCCCACTTCCATGAAGCCTTTAAAAGCTCATTTTCACCAAAATTCAAAAGGCCCAAAACTTATACCCATATGACATCCTCGTTGGTCATCCATGTGATAAAATCACCCCTAAGTTTTATTTCTTCATTTAAACAAAGCAAATGTTGCCCCATGGAAATTTTCCATCAAAATGTCTAAAAATTCAAAACCATTTTTCATGTAATTGACCAAGCTTTGCCCCAAGCCACATGGAGCCATGAAGCCATGCATAAACCACATAAAAGCCATGGAAGCCACTTTCCACCTCACCAAGACATTAATGGAAAGAGAAGGGGATTCTTTCTTGACCCTTTATTAAACCTTTTTAACCTCATTTATGCTACACTCTAAACCATGCTTTGCCACCTCACCATGGATAGAGACTTCACCACACCAATTCAGCTGACCCAAATGATACCCTAAGCCCAAAACCAGGTAATGGGAGGGTGCACCCAACCCATTTGCATGAGTTGACCAAACCAAACCTACAATAGCCATTTCCCCATACCATTTAAATCAAACCAATTTACACATGTCCAAAGTCAATTAAGTTCACCAAATCCCAGCCCTGACCCCACAGGTCAAGATGGTGACCTGACCCTGACCTGCCAGCCACTACAGCCGCCGGAAAACCCCATGGCCGAGAGCTTCATGTGAGCCAAAAATTCAAAACTCACCTGCTGAGCTGTCCCAACTCCAATGGCCACTGGAGCTCTTCTTCTCCTCCCCTGAGCAGCTGATCCCAGCCTTCAAACCCCGTAGGAAGCCCTCTAGCCATTCCTATTTAAACAGCACCATCTCTCGGCCAAATAGAGAGTTAAACCAAACCTTACCAAAACTCTGCTAAAATCATTCCAGACCCCTCTCCAGACATAGAGAACTTGATCCCCACAGAAATCCAGCCCTAAAACCCTCTCTGTGAGCTCAATTTCTGAGTTGAAAATCCACCCAAAAAACAGGACACTTCACCACAGTGAGCCAATCTCCAAATTGATTGGCCCTACACCTTCACCAGACCAAGAGGAGAAGTTCACCAGCAAAAGCCCCCTCACCAGGCCAGCCATTGTTTACAACCTCCAAGCTTTGTGATCGGCCTTGGTCACTTTCATACTTAGACAATTCCCCAGAGCCAGAGACTTCATCTGGAGCTTGTCTAGACTCAATCGAAGGTGACACAACTCTCAGATCGAAGCTTCACTTCTCTGAGCAAAGGTATGAACTCACTCTTCCTCCCAAGCTTCCAGTGATTCTCCATTTTGTTTAGGTTAATTTCATAGCCTATAAACTGTATGAATGTATTTGTCTCTTCAAGAAGAATCCATAGAGCATAAGAACACGAAAATCCACTGAGAATCGAGTGAGATCTTAGGGTTTTAGTTAGGATGGTCACGGGTGCACACCAGTCGTAGATGATGACCAAGAGCCGTTGGATCGCGCATGTATCTAGCGGACGGTCGAGATCAAGTCAGACAGCGCAATGGTACATGAAACGCGAGACGCGTGACTTCTGACTCAAGTGGCAGCATCGAATGGGAGCGCGACACGTAGGGGTTTCGGAGCTGTCAAAGTTGACGCGGCGCCGCGTGGATAAGTAGATAAATTCCTATTTTCTGAATTAATTAAATACCCAGAACTTAGAAAATTCATATCTTTGCATAGAAAATCTCAAAAATAAAATAAAAATACCTACTTGCTCAGTGAACAGAGGATAATAATGTGGAAAAGAAATCAAATTAATTGGATGAGTATTTTATTTTTAATAATTTATTTACTATTTTCAGTATTTTGATTCTTCATTTACATAAACAATTCACCATGGCATGAGACCATAGGGCTTTTGAAGCCTCTAATCTTAAGAACATTCCTCGAATTTTTCAAGGTCAGAGGCCATCTTTGTTAAAAGTTATTGAATTTTCAAGTTCATGTCTCTGTTTTAGGTATTTTAATTCCAATAATTAGCATGTTGTAAAATAAATTCTAGGAAAACTTGGTGATGTTTCATAAGACTAGAGGACCCTATGAAAAATATATTTTGAGTTAATTCATTCATAATAGCCTTAATTGGCCTAAACCCCTAAAATTGAATTTAATTTAATTAGGGTTAACTACACATCAATTTGACTTGAAAATAATTCTCCATTACTCTTTAGGGTTAGAGGAACCTTACATAAAGCTTTGAAATCAATTGGACTTGATTAGCCCCACCAAATGGGTTGATTAAGCCTCATAAGTAAAATGGAACTTTAAAAATTCATAACTCCAAAAATACTTTCCAAAAATTCACAAAAATGATTTTGGAGCTTCTCTGGTATTAGGGGAGTTCAAGAAAATTAAAATTGGAATTTTCTAAAAAAGTTGATTTTCCACAATATTTTAATATTTTAATAATTAAAATATAATAAAAATCACAAAAATATTAAAACTCATAAAAATGTCACATTTTGACTCCTAATCACTTAGGAATAAACCAAATATTTTCCTAAGTCCCTAGGGTAAGATATTGAATTTTAAAAGCTTAATGTAATTTTTAATATTAGAAAATAAGTTTTTAACCTTTTTCACTAAAATAATTCTAATAAATAAAAAAAAAATCAGAAAATTATAAAATTTATTTCTCTGAACTCCTTGAGGTTAGAGATATTTAGGAAAAATATAAAATCTATTTTTTAACTTTAATTTTATTTTATAATTAATTAATACTCTAAAACTCAAAATAATTATACTATATAAAATATAAATCAAAAAATCACCAAAATTAGTCCAAGTGGTCCTCTAGTCATTAGGAACATCCCAAAATTTTCTTAAGGATAGAAACTTTTCCTTGGTCATGTTGTTGAATTTTCTTTGAAAACCCCTATTTTCTACTAAAAAATAATTATATAAATAAATTAAATTCAGAAAAATCACATTTTCTCCTCTAATATCTTAACTGACATGTGAGTGAGGTGACATAGAAATTTCAAATTTATTTGAGCTCAATTTAATGAGTTATGAAATAAATAAGCTTAAAAGGGCATAAAGGTAATTAAAAATTTTAACCCTTAATGAAAACTTTAGGTTTAATCAAAATGGGGGGTAAAATATTTGATTTTAATTTTCTCTTGGATGATTGAAACCTAGGGAAATTAACGGGTAGAAACCCATTAAACACTTTGAATATATCAAAAATGAAACTTTAATTAATTAAATGATTTAGATTTTGGAAAGAATATATTTAAATTTGGATTATTAAAATAGGGATATTTACTCTTTAATTTAAAAATCCCTAAATAAGTCACTTTAACAATATTTAATTCTTAATTAAAAATTAAAATAATAATCCAAATTAACAATTAAAACTAAAATTAGAACTAAAATTAAATTAAAATTAAAGTTAAACTAAAACTAATAATTAAAATTAAAATTAAAATCAAAATTAAAACTAAAATTAAATTAAAACTAAATTAAAATAAAATTAATTAAAATTAATTAAAATTAAATAAAATTAATTAAAATTAAATTAAAATTAAATTAAAATTAAATTAAAATTAAATTAAAATTAAATTGAATTAAAATTAAAATCAAATTGAATTAAATTAAATTAAAATCATTTAACAAGAAACCTAAATGAAATCATTAAGAATTAAATCGAAACATATCAATAATTTCAACACCTCTTTCCATCTAAGTCAATTTAAAACATGAATATCAATTTGGAATACTAAGATAACTGAAAATGTAAACATTTAAATTAAATCTAAAATAATTTGAACACTATTCCAAACTTAAAATTATTAATTAAAACCTCATAATTAAATTAAAACACTTTAAACCATTAACTCAAACTTTTAATTAATTATGATTAAGATTCTCGATAAACCAACTTGCCCTTAAAGGCTTTAATTATTATAACTCTTGAATAGAGTATTAAGTGAGATGTCACTTCATTCATCAGATAATCAAATACCTAAGTTCACTGAGCAAGAAACAAAGTTTGACTAAACTCCTGGATGATTAATTCACCTGTGCAACAAAATTTACTTGGACTCAAAACAATCCCAGAAATATTGAAAAGATGTTTAGGACTCGTTTTAAGCACTTCCTCAATATGACGAGATGTTTTAGAAGAACAATTGAATCTAATTGTTCTTTATTGAAGAAAATCATCCTTAAAATAAAACCAAGAACCTAAACGTCATAGGAGATGACTAGTTATAGGATTAGGAATTTGGTAGAAAACCAAAACCATTTCCCTTAGCTTTACCTAGGTATCTGTTGAAATATTTAAATGCCTTAACATGTGTTTTATGTGCAGCTTGGGATGACGGGAAGACCCCCCAGGTACGCTTTTATTTTATTGTAATTTACTTACATGCACTGTACTTTACTTTTCTTGCATGATAAATAAAACTGTTGCATGAAAACCAAAACCTTTAGGGTAGTCCCTGAACTGAAACTAAAACTAAAATTAAAAGTCATTGCAAGATAAAATTCACCGCCACAATATTTCAAAATATAAAACAACTCAAAATTTAATCACAAACAGAATAACAAAACTACAATTGCAACTAAATTAAAACGTCTCGTTGAATGATCGGGAATACCTTGAATGATGTAACCCACGTGTTGCTAACGTGATTTCCCACAGTATAAATGAAAGTGTGGAACTCATTCAGTTGAGTTTAGCAAATTCATCTGGACTAAGTGAATTCAATGAAAATAACGGTACCGAGATGACGGAACCGTGAGATCTTAATTGGTTCTGTTTAAATAACTTTAAGATTTGTTTTAATTAAAATATTAAAGACACTTGGATTTTAAGATTTTCTCTAAACCAAAACACTTCTCTCATCTCCTGATTTATGACTTCTAAAACTAAACCTCTACAATAACAAGGAGCACGGAGCATGGTGGGCAGCTTGGTCATCGTCATCAGCAAAACCCGAGTCTACTTCAGCAAAACCTTTCTTAGAGTTAAACAACAAAGCCATAGGACTTCGACGTAGTCTGCTTAGTGCAACATACATCCTCAACTCTTTGTTAGGCATTTGCATGATCATGTAATATAAATTAAGTCCTAATCGGTCTTAGAACTCCGAGGTTGTCGTTTGGTACGACATAAACCCTCACATCTTCGAGGCTATTTGCATGACTGTGTCATACAAATATAAGTCCTAATCAATTAAAATTGGCAGGATTGCAATATTAAATAAATTCCCAAATTGAAGCCAAACAATATGATAGTTTGGGAAGTTGCCAAGATTCTTCTTGGATCCTCAACTTCTCCTACTTCTCTTCCTTTGGATTCATGAAAATAACTGTTCTAAATTTTATCCATTCCCTATTGAAATTTCCAAAATCCAATTGTTTGAAAACCTTAAACTTTGAAATTCTTGAGAGAAAAACCACTAATCTTTATCGAGAGTTTTCTTAAATGATTCCCGTCATTTAAGATGTAATTAACTATAGGGGCTTGCCCTTATAGGGAACTTTAAGAACCCAGGTAATATAAACCCTGCTTAATTCATTTATATTAAGCAGGGGAACTTATCAGTTTATAAAGTTGGTTCGCATACTAAATGGATGTCACAAATCTTCTAGTTTATTTAACCGAGCCCCATCATCAAGCAGTGTGTCTATTCTTCGGGATAGATATATGGTTTGTGGTGCGGTGCTCGTTTATATAAACTATTTGGGATGTGAGATCAGTTTAATTTCATATCTTAAAATTTTCAAACTTAAAATTATTTTCAAAATTAAATGCTACTTTCAAATTATATATATATATTTAAATCAAATTTAAAATCTAAAATTCGCCGACAATTTCTGTTAGGCGACCCCTTTTTCTAAAGTACAACACAAACCTAAAAATAATGCAGACAGATGGGCCAAATTAATCTTATGAAGAAGAACACTGTGATTGCTGGGGATTCATCTGATGAATTCTCATTTTATCCCTTATACAATTTGTTTATGCATTAGCAATCTATTGGAGCTATCAGAGAGGAAGATAGTTCTGAGATCGATGTCGAGTGATTACTGGATTCTACTTACGTTTGATGTGTGTTTGCTTTACTTTGCTTAATTGTGATTGGTGTGTTTAGTATTTTCTTTCCTTTGCTTTGTAGTTTTCATATAGATTATCCATGCTTAATTTCGTTGTGTGTGCTTAGATTTTAGTGTTTGCTTATCGTAGCGTACTTGCAACACTAAAAGTTTATGAGTTGTTGGTTTAATTTGATGAACAAATTAGTGTTTATGTTGTAATGTGGACTTTATTTATAGAAGTATGTTTTGTGTTGTTTGTGTAAGTATTGTGTAAGTTATTGCTTCTGTGATGAAATATATGCTTAATGAAGTGTTAAATGTCATTGTGGAGGAGGATACGATTGAAATTATGAAAAACTTTTCGGACCTAGAAAAATTTTTGCACTTGCGCCGCTGACGCCCAAATCCAGAGAGTTTTGGCATTTTAAAAAAATAGAGTGCCACCGGCGCCCGAATACAGAAAAAGGCTAAAAACCCTTTATTTCACGATTTTAACCCTGGGACCCATGGTTTTTTCCATTGCTTTCATCTTCCTCCACCATTTTCATGATTTTGAAAACCTAGGGCTTGCTAGATCTTGGATTTGAAGCGATTTCAAGGCTTTTCGAGACCGGATCTACACTTCTCTTGGTAAGAGCTTCACTTTAAGTTAAAAATATTGATTTTCACCATAGGAATCTCTCACATTACTTAGATTGGAATTTTAGGATTTTTGAAGAAATTTTGAGATTTCCTATGATGGAATTTGCTCTTACTTATTTAGAATAGTATTTAGAGTTTGTTACATTGTGGATTTCGAATTTATTGAAATTTTCTTGCAAATTTTTAGAAATTCACATGGCTCTAAGGATGAGTAAAGGGAAGAGAAAATTGGATTTTGATGAAGAAAAATTTGTCAATGTTAAAGTGCAATTTCTCTTTATATCTTACATTTACAATAAGAAGTGTATTCATGATCGAGCTTTGATAATCCTGGCAGATATGTTGAGCGGTTAATTGCTGAGCGAAACTAAGAGAGATTTTGTTATTTTACTGTCAATGTTATTTTGAGTGTTGTTAGAGAGTTCTATGCAAATTTGCCATGGACTGAGATTGAATATGTGTTAGTTAGAGGAAAAATGGTTGAGTTTACTCCTTAACGTATTAACCCATTTTATCAGACTTGGGAACCATTTGTTTGTGAATATGAAAATTTTGATACCCAAGAGGCAAATATGAAGGAAATGATTGCTTTTCTGACAGACGGAAGAGGGGAATGGAAAGTAAGGGTCTGTTTGGTTCGGCTGCAGCTTTTCAACTTTGCGCTGCAGCTGCGCTGCCCCAGGAAGCAGCTACGGGGAAGCTGGCTGTCTATTTGGTTGCAGCTGTAGGAAAACAGCTGCGGGGCAGTTATTTCTGTAAAAATGACCAGACTGCCATGTTTATTAAAACTGTTTGAAATTTTCAATTTATTTATATGATATACAGGATTTGCAAATGCAATTTTTTTTTAAATTTTATGTTTTAAATATTCAAACTAATAAATATAAATTTTAGTTTTAAAAATTTAAGCGTCATTTGTGGTTAAATATATTGTTCAAATTAATAAAATGAAATATTTAGAAGCTTTATGTTAGTTAAAGATATTTAGAAGCTTTATATCTACATATTTTTATATATCTATATATTTTAAAAGTATTAAAAAATTTTATATCTCTAAAAGTATGTCTTTATGTACATATTTTTATAAATCTATATATATTAAGAGTATTAAAAAATGTTGAGTTTTAAATCTTCTAATTGCACAAGATTTGAAATGAAAAAACATCAAGATAATAATTGCATTTCTCAAAAAAGTCATAAAGTTCTACTAATGAACATAGAGTCCTCTCAAGCACGTGCTAGTAGCATTATAGTGAAAAAAAATTGTAGGACTATTACAGCAACAATTAACACGATAATAATGTTCACTTTAGTTTTTTGTTACTGTAGCTCCCGTGTCACACCATCTTCCGGTGAAGTCGTCCATTCCCTAGCATCGGACTCCTGAGAATCTGGTAAACTGTCCACTCATCGGAAGAAATCACATTGCTCTGGAATGTTCCGAGGATAGATATAAAACATTCGGCGAAAGCTGTGCAGCTGTCGTGATGCCAAAATAGATGTCTGGAGGCCACAGTGACATAGCACTCGGCAAGAGGTAGCCAACATGATGGAGCACATGTCTTCCTGAAATGCAAGCAGATATAGAACTGAATTACTTTGATTACCAACTGCTCAAACAAAATGATAATAATGAAACCAGACAAAAGACAACATTACTCTTACAGATCAGTTAATGTGAAGAAAAGTGCTCAACAGAATGTAAATATACATTACAAAACAAAAAATAACCTAAACAACATCAACATAGTTCTGCTCAACAGAATCACTCTCCAACTAATGAGCTAGTAATCTCTTCTCGAAGAGCTGCCATTTCGTTCGCACCCTCCCCATCTTTCGTGCAAATTGGGGCACTGTCGTTCTCCTCCCATGACAGAGATTGGCCAATGCGGTCTTCATAACCTTCGACTGTAACTACCTCGTCATTGAGCTCGACAAGCTCGAAATCATCATCAGCTTGAGTTGGATTCCACCTAATATAATTATGTAGGGCCATAGTTGCTAACACTATCTGCACCTATTTGGGAAATGGATAAGGTGGTATATCTCGAAGTATGACCCATTTATTCTTCCATACTCCAAATGTCCTCTCAATTACGCCTAGCAAGGATGAATGTCTTTTTGAATACCTCTTTTCTAATTCTTGTACAATTACTGGCTCTCTCGAAATCCAAAATATGATACCTTGTGTCAGGATAGGGGTTTAAGGTACCCCCTCTACATTGGGTAGCCAGCATCCGCTAAATAATACTTTCCTGTATAATAGGAAACTTAGCAAGGTACGTGAAAAAATAATCTACTTTTTATATTACAAAGGAACTTACCATGCGGTGGGTGAGGAAAATTGTACTCCATATTTCTCGTTGCAATTTTAAAAACCTTACTATCATGTGCGTTGCCCTCCCATCCAGCCAATGCGAATGTAAAACACATGTTGAAATTACAAACCACCATTATATTTTGAGTTGCCTCTCAGAACGGCCGATAAATGCAACTTTCTCGTTATCCGGCACTACAGCATGAACGTGTGTTCCATCGATTGCGCCAATGAAACCCTTTAGAAACAACAGAAATCATTTCAATATGCAATCAATTAATATGTAGTTGTAGTATGGAAGTGTACCTTGAAATATGACATATATCGGTCATCGTTGCAAATTTCTACTAGCGTCCTTGCAAAAGTTGGATCGGTTGGTTTTATTACGGCTTGTGCTAGACTGACAAGAGAACTCAAACCAACTGAGAAATATTTACTTATTATTTCGGACGAGTGTTGGAAGCGTTCCATGGCTCCCTGCATTTACTCGTTCTGTGATAGTATGTAAAGTGTTATGCCTAATACTTCACGAACTGTTGTCCGAGAAGACCCGTGAAGTCCATAAGATGTTGTTAGATCTATTAAAAGATCACTGAAAAATTCATGGGACATGCAGAAGATGTTTTGAAATCTCATTGGGTGTCATGAAATCATTTCTCCCATCCATTTGTCCTCAATCTGAGATGATGTGTAACAGGGCTCACGATCGACGTAAGTATTATAGTTTGCACCAGTATATTTACCACTGCATTTCACCATCAGCGTCGGACTTCCTCTGAGTTCATGATGATATAAACTGTACCTTTTAATTAAACCAAATTAAGGTCTTTAGAAATCATAAATGGACTAAAAGAAGCACATGTATGAACAATATTTAGAAAAGAAATAACTTAAACATCAGTTCAATCTAATAAAACTTATCCAAACAAATACATGACTGGCAGCCGTACTAATAGATACAATAAATTTAAGCAGTTCGAGATAAAATCAGATAGTGCGATGATTATAATAATAGTGTATGTATTCTAATCATCACTCTTTGCTCAATACAGTAAAGAAGTCTCGATGTATAGAATCACGGAAGAGGTCGACAACAAAGTAGAAAAGATCACGATCCCCTGTAAAGTCTAGGTCGTTCTTAAGAAGCCTAACGACCTCATGGACGTTGCTTTTTTGAACTCTGTGTGGGGCATCATTAAATGAGTCCACTAGGTATGAGAGTTGGTCTCTCATAGATGCAGCAGCACTCTTTCTCCTTCTTTTGTTCTGTAGGTGCTTCGTACGGTTTGTTGACTGTATTTCAGTTTCCTTGTACATGCTGATTTTTACTGAATCGTTTGATAGTTCTACATCCACATGATTCAGGGTTGTTTCAAAAATTATTTAGCTCGGTGCAGCTGAAAATTTCCCTGTAGCTACCACCCACCAAACATCCTTTCGAGCTTGTCCTCCAACTCCGGTTCTATCCCAGCGAATTTAAACTTCTTCGCCGCAAGAAAAATCTATAAAAGATAATGAAATCTTCTTAGAAATTAAAAAAATAACACTGCATAACATTACAAATATTAATTCAATAATATCTTACTGCAAGCCTTTCAGTCCACTATGCTTCTGAAGAAGCAATTGTTCACTTCATCGGATCCCATCCCAAGCCAGTCGATACTTGTTTTAAATCATTCCAAAGTTTCCACTCTTTCTTGAGTTGGTCCCATTTATTTTTTAGCTGGAGCCTCTCATAATCCCTGCCTATGACCTCGTTACACTTTGTAAGAATGTTTTGCCAACCTTCTTTGTTGAAAAAAGAATTTGGCCTATTCCCCTTCTCAACTTCCGTTAGCATAGATCGTAGAATATAATTTTTATATCCTTCTCCCAAATTGCAGGAGTAGCAACTTCTTTGTTCTTATTAGCCATACTATGAATAGGAGAAATATTAGCAATATATTTACTTATATTAGCATGGAGAGATAAATACAAATCATCCAATTCCAATCCGCACCAAATACTGCAGGTAATGAATACCCATTGTAAGAAATAAACCAAAGATGCTATATAAACACAAGGGAGCACATCAATTTACGTGGTTAGGTCAAATTGACTTACGTCCACGGGAAAGGAGTAATACATCTTCATTTATGAAATTTTCGAACATTTACATAGCTTAAATGTTACATGAATACCCAACTTTGATGAACTTAATTCTAAACAATTTTATTAAAGCACTAAACAGGAAGATACAATGATTTGATTCACCTCCTTAAACTCAGTAAACATAATTGCAGCAGAAACGTGGAAGTGCCAAGCTGCGGCAGAAACGGAGAAGGTAAACTACTTTTGGACATCAAATGCTTACTGAGCTAAGAACAAAGGCCATCTCAAAGTAACTAGATGGTATCCAAGTAAAGGTAAAGAAATTAGGTGGTATGTTAGTAAACCAGCTCGAAGGCATATCAAGGTTAATATCAATGTTATAAAGAATGGTATTATAATCCATAACCCTTCTTCATTTCACTGAAATTGAATCAATGCCTTTGTTGAAGTATTATAATGGTATTATAACCCTTGTAGTTGTTGAAGTAATAAAAATGCCTTTTCCTTTCACAATTATAAAAACTTGTTCAAATTCAGCCCAACAAGTTAGAACCCAATGTTTACCTGTATATATATATATATATTAGATAATCAATTAAAAGCTGAATTGGCCAGTTGAACATTCAGCCCAACAAGTTAGATCCCAATGCTTTCCTATATATATAGACTGTTTCAAATTCAGCCCAACAGAAGAAGCAGTTTAAAAGCTAAACTGGCCAGTTAAACAAGAAATGAAATAAAAGGAAGCAATGAAACCATCTGTTCCCTGATAGGTAGGTCAAAGCCATTAAAAATTATCATTTCCCCCAAATTTATGTAAAAGAGAAGCTAATGAAAGATGTTGTCCCCTGCCAAGGAGAAAGGAGAAAAAATCGTGTGGTACATAATAGATCCATACACAAGATAGATCCCAATATTTACATGAACATGCCTCAAACTAAAATTTGTATGTACAACACTCATAGAAAGTGTTTAAGGACCCATAACATAATGACACCTAAAATATATCTTTGTTATATTGCCAACAGATGAATAATTTTGAAGTAAACATGAGCTCAGCTCAAAATATTTGAGGCAACATGACTTCTCACGTGCCAAACATGACTTATCAATGGCTAAAAAGGCTACACATTACTTCTCCCATAACATTACAGCCATGCAGCGTAAAGAATATATACACAATCGAGAACATGTGTTATAGAAATGTAAATAACTAAGTACTGATGCGAGGGTTGTATGTAAAGCCAAAAAAATGCCAACAAAAGCCATGAAATTCTAAATTTAGTCCTACGCAGAGAGGGAATTGCAACATCTAGATCACTACATGCCTTAGAAACATTAGCATCGCTAACAATTCCATATGCCAATAATGGTGCAGCAAGAATCCATTTGGTGCAATGTCGTCAAACATTGCACCAAAGTAACCAAACTCAGCTAATTTCGAATCAAAAAATTAAAAATAACCAAACTCAGCCAAGCTTCACACTGCATCAAGTTGTTTTGCAACCCCACTTTAGCAAATTATGGGATGCCAAAGTTAAAGCAATAGTAGGAAACAAACCAATCCTAAAGCAATACTCGGATTACCATAATCGGCTACCAATTCAACTTTGAAATTATTACATGCCAGAAAAGACATTTGAGGATGCTACGAAAAACTATTTCATGCTTTCAACTAGTCCAGATCCAAGAAATATCAGAAGATGGAGATGGAAGGAAGGAGAAAGAGAGGAGTGGAGCAGGGGGCCTCGGGAGAGAAGGATAGTAGTTAGATCGAAGGTATCAATTACCTGGATTCAATCGTTTGTTCGGCTGAGGAAGAAGAGACACAGCGGCACTGGAGAAGTTCTAGGGTAGATAAGAAGAAGAGGAGTTCAAGCGTGCAAAAGAGAGAGTGAGGGCAAGCCTAGGAAAATCTAGTGTTAAAGCGGAGTGAAAGTTGGGGCCGTGGGGTTTATCCCGCGACCCGCTTTCTCCCTGCTTCGCGGCAGGTTGCCACGAATTCGAGCCAAGGGTGTCGCGCTGTGCCGAAAAAATGAGGTGTGTCACCGCGCCTCACACAAAAAATCTGAACCAAATGCACCCTAAGTCAAAAACAGATGATTAACTTCCCTGCTTCCAAGTTAAATGTTGCATCTAAAGTTTGGTACTACTTCATCTCTGCAAGACTGTTACCTTCTTATCACCACCGTGAAAATAAAAGGGATAGAGCAATTCTGAACTATTGTATTCAGAAGATGAAGAAGAAGAAGATTGATATTGGAGCTATTATCTTCAAGAACATTCAGTCTATTGCTAGAGGCGAGACCACTGGAGGATTAGAACATCCTGCCCTAGTTTATGCCTTGTGTGTTCAGTCTGGAGTAGAGTTCAGCAGTTCTGAAGAGATAACTATACCATTGAGACCGATTACAAAGACTATTATTCGTATTTATGAGTCTCATGTGGGAGTACGAGATGAGAGTAGGAGTACTGATATTCTTACTACGAGTTATGACATTCCATCTACTTCTAGGCCCCCTACATTATCTGATAGTATGGAGCAGGTGAGACTACAGATTGCTAGTATGGATAGACTCCTTGGTAGGATGGATGTGTTTGAGGCTAGAAGTGATGTGAATGAAGATTATATGAGAAGAGTTGAGTTAGATATTGCCTATCATGACGCATAGGTTAGATCCATGAGGGGGAGACTGATGTGATATTCCCTACCTACGCCAGCTATACACCATATAGACCTGATCATGCTAAACCTACTGATGAACCTGGTGATGAAGATTGGTAGTTAGTTTGTTTATGTTTCTTTTTTTCTTGTTATGTGTTGTGTGTTGTGTGATGTAGTAGTTTTTTACTTTTCATGTAATGTGTAAACCTATTAATGTATTGTTATGTTGTAATGAAAAATTGAAATTGTTAAATGAACTATGTAGTGTTGTGATAGTTTGTTTATTAGTTGTAGTGTTTTGTTGGATATTTAAATGTTTAAAGTTGATATCTCTTTACCCTACAAATATTTAAAAATTTTTATATCATTGTTACTAAGTGTTTCATGCTTGCTAGTTGTAAATTTTGACTAATACCAGATAGCTGTTAATGATTTCAAGATCTCAGCACAAAAAGGTTAGTTTCTTTTACTCTCTACTGTTTCAAATTTATTGAAAAGTTTAAGTTTGGGTGAGGATATAAAAATATTAACTCTTATTTTTTCTCAATTATTATATTTTCAAAAATTATTAGCTTAACTTCTAACAGTTGAACCTCACTTTAGATATCTAAAACTTTTTATTTTAGTTAAATATTATGGAAGGATTAGATGAAAGTTTTTAGTATTCAAGGTTAATTTTATAAGGGTAAGATATTTGATATGAAAGGATTTGATTATAGTTAACTATTTAAAGTAAAGAAAATTGTATTTTTAAAATGTTAAAAGACTTAAAGTATTGTGTGTTAAGAAAAGATTGTGACTTTATGATGAATTATAAACCTCATACCTAATTATAAAATAAGGATGTGTTTTAAGTTTAAACTTTAGAAAGAGGAGATTGAAGTTCAAAATCATTACAGGCTATCCAGATATAGTAATCCTCATTAAAAAAAAAGAGAAAGAAAAAAAGGAAAGAAAAGAAAAGAAGGATTGAAAAACAATCCCAAAAAGAAAAGAAAAAGAAAAAGAAAGAAAAATATTTATGAGGAGAAGCTTGAGGAGATGCCTAATAAAAAACTAGCTTCACTTGAGTCACCCTAAAGGGAGAACTTCATTTTATTTCTAAATTTATATGTAAAGTATTGACCTACATTCTAATGAAGTTTGCATGAACTCCTTTTTTGCATAGTCTTTCAAGGCACTCTTAATGTGACAAGTAATGGTTTATCTTGAAATAAATAGAAGACTAGAACCCTTAGACTTGATTGTTGAATATTCCTGTACCTGTAGTATTGGCGCTAGTTACTGAATTTCTTTCTAAAAGTCTAACCAATATATTCTTTTGAATGAAAAATTTTAGTGTCTTACAGGCGAAAAGTACATTGCCTTGAGTTATATTTTTATATAGTAAAAGGATTACTTGAGGACAAGTAATAGTTAATTTTTGGGGATTTTGATGAACAAAAAATATATACTATTTTTGCTATATAATTCTACCCATTTTTTGTGATATTGCACTTTAAAGAAAAATATTTTTTATGATTTCTTGAAAGTATGATGATTTTAGGTGATTGGAGCGAAAAGAAGTGAAAATGAATGAATTTGGAGAGAAAAGGAGCAAAATGGAGGAAAACAGCTTCTGGTGCTGCCGGTGCCATTTTCCTGAGAGCCTAGAAAATATTCGGACGATAGAGCGCCGCCTGTGCCCAATGTTGGTGCAATTCGAATTTGAATAGTTTTGGTGAAGTTTTGAAGGGATTCTTAAGGAATCTCTTGGAATTTCATTTCTAACTTATAAGTAACTATTTTTGGATGAAAATGGTGAGGTTCTAGGAGAGTCCTAGTGAGGATTTGGTGGTTGTGGTGTGGTTCTAGAGAGGGAGAGTGTGTGTTGAGTGTTAGGGTTTAGAAGAGTGAGTGTAGAAGTGAGAATTTGAGAGGGATTCTTCTCTAAGGAGTGAAGGAGAAGGAGTAAAGTGAGAGATTTCTTCTTCCTTTCCATTCAAAAGAAGGAATTGAGTGTTGTAAAGAAGAGAGAAAAGGATTCAAAGGAACTTCAAGGATTTGCATTGGGGAAGAGAAAGAGATAAGTTGTATTTTCTTTCGTGGTTTGTATGATTTTTCGTTTATATATAAAATCCATGTTTTATTGTGTCTTCTCTATGAATTCTGAGTAGTCTCCTTTGTCTTTTTTCTTGCATAAAAATGTGATGATGTGGATTTGAAGTGCTTTTAAATTATTGAAGAAATTGTGATGGTTTTTCATTTTTAACTTAATTTACTTTTTGATCTGGCCAATTAAATTGTTAAAATCTGTTATTGAACATTAACTCTGAAAGGATTTAGTGTCCTACAACAATAATGAAGAATCCATTCAATGTCCATGGATGAATTGCGTATTTCATGGGAATTGAGTGCAAATAAATAGGTTAATTTGTTTTGGTAGACTTCAAATTGGAGGTTTCAGAGTGACAGGCTGAGATCCCCAATATGGTCCTAAGATTAGTAACTAAACTATAAAGTTAGCCTTCAGATGAAGGGTGAGTGGAAGCTCTGTAGTGACAGTCGGTATCCTATCAGTCTAGCCTTAGATTTAGTGACTGATCTTAGGATATGTCAATGTTCTTTTCATACTTAGAAGAGGGGGTACTCTTTTGAGGGTAAAGAAACATTTATGCTCCTATTTAGCACAATACAATAAATAATCATTCCATATCATTCACGCATCATATAGTCGTTGCAAGAGGAAAGATACTTTTCATATATATTAAAAACTTTCAATTACATAGCTTAGTGTGTGTCTATTAGTTAATTTTGTTTTAAAAATTTTATAAGTAATTGTAGTTTGCTTAATTGTTACTGTTTTTTGCATCTTGTTAGTAGAAGTAAACATTAAACTTTAATTGTAAATTGAGTATTGGATTTTAGTATTACATTATCTATTGTAAGAATAGTGTCCTCCCTATGGGATCGATAACTAGGACTCTATTAGAGCCCTGTATTACTTGATATGATACGTATACTTGTGTTGAATGTTTGTACTTTACAAAATCATTATAAATATATATAAATTTGATTTCATATGTTCTTGCATTGTTAAAATTGCACATCACCTGCTATCTCTTATGTCCCATTCATCACTTTGATATGTCATATATCTGTATATATCATTCATATTGTCCTTCGTAGGGGCAAAATTTGAATAGTGGCAGATTGACACATTCTCAATCTTGTATAAACCATTAACTTTTGCAGGAGTAAATGTGATAAACCTACCTCACACATAAACTGAACCTTGGTTGATTCCATGAAGAATCATATAAAACTCCTTCACAACTAGGACAACTACGACAGTAGTAGTATAACACAATATTTCCTAATGTCTCTGAACAATAATTTCATCAATTCTAGTCGTAGGAGAATTCATACCTCGATTCACAAAGCCTCGTTTCTCAATCAATCTCATTTTTGAGATATTATTATTGAATAGACACTGTGCCTCAAAACTGACAAACTTTCTATGGTTGAAAACATGAAATCTTGAAGTTTCTATCGAGTCTGAATCCATTTAAGCAAGAGTTTAGATCTTCCTCTTCATTCCTTTGGTAGTTCTTACATCTAGGGGCAGTTTTTAGGAGTTCTAATAAAGGATTTACCGTCTAGAACTGCAAAAACTCGAATTTAAAGAAGAGAAACAGTTTTCTGAACAACGGTGCTGTCCGACGCTGATAATAGAGTCGTTTGGCGCTAGTTCAAATTTCGCCAAACTTCATTTCGTCCAAACTCTTTCTGAATTTTGCTTTGATTCATTTCTTAAATGTTTTTAATGATGTTTAAGGAAGAATAAGACTCAATTAACACAAATAACACATCAAACAAAGCAAACACTCAATAACTGTAGGTGGCCTCCCACAAAGAGCTTGGTTTAACGTTATTAGCCCGACATAACTTCCAGTTATTCAAGTTGATCCAACATTAAAACCTCTTTAAAATTAGGTCTATTTCCTTCAAAATATGGTTTTAATCTTTGTCCATTAAATTTGAATATTCTTCCAAATTTAAGTTCTTCGATAATCACAGCTCCAAACTGATATATTTTTACGACAATGAAAGGTCATGTCCATATAGATTTCAGTTTCCCAGAAAATAATTTCATTCTTTTATTGTGTAATAACACTTTTTGTCCTGGTTTAAATTCCTTTTTAACAATCTTCCGATCATGTCATATTTTTCTTCTTTCTTTGTATATTCTATCATTATCATATGATTCATTTCTGATTTCTTCCAATTCATTCAATTGCAACAGTCTTTTCTCACCAGCATCTTTCAAATTAAAGTTCAATTCTTTATCAACCAATATGTTTTATATCCTAATTCAACTGGCAAGTGAAGCTTTTCCAAAGATTAATCTGTAAGGGGACATTCTTATAGGAGTTTTATAAGAAGTTTTGTATGCCCATAAAGCAGTATCTAATCTAGCAGACCAATCCAATTTTTCAGGATTAATGACTTTTTCAAAAATTTATTTAATTTCACAATTACATACCACTACTAAACCATTGGTTTGGGGATGATAAGCTGTAGAGATTCTGTGCATAATGTTATACTTTTCCACTGTTGACCTCATTTTTGGTGAGGTCTTTTCTTTCCTTTTAGATTTTTGCCATAGGACTTCTGCTTGACTATCCTAGAAGACTAGAGATGGAACCCACTTTTTAGAAATTCAAAACAAATCTTGATTCTCTTTGGAATGCTACATAGATGTTCATTAACCTCCAAATCACTTGGAAGGTTGAGACCAATGTGCAGGAAGACAGAGATGAACTCCTATAGGATGTTCAAGCCTTAGGCCTACCATGAGTGGCCTGGTCTTGGAGAGGTCTGGCTTACACACACTGTACTTTCACACCCATCCTAAACCTTGAACCATCCCTACCTAATCTTAACCCCTGGTTCATGGGATCACTCATGTGGTTAAGTCCAAACCCCTAGCTCCTTGGCTAAGAGGGTTAGGAACAACCCATGAGATGTTCAAAATGGACATTTATTAGTCCATTGCTCACTTTAAGTTATTCCACTCTGATCTATAAAAAAATACCTATTTCTTTATGTCTTAATTCTTATTAATTTCTAAGGATATTATGCTTTAATGAAAGGTATTTTTTGTATTTTTGGATGTATGTAATGTAAAACAGTCTAAGAAGAAAAAATGAGCAAAAAGGAGCAAAAATGGAGCAAAATACCAAAAGTATAAAAAAATATGGCCTGGCGCCTAGGCGCCAGACTCGATACGAAAATTGTCAAGTTTTTGACAACGTTTGATGAGTTATTTTGACGGAGTGAGCAATTATTGGACATTCTAGACGGCTGGCAGTTGTTCCTTGATAATAGGACATGTGATACACTACATTTGGACGCTCCAAAATGGTTTTAATCGCGAAGAGGTGCGAAGAACTGGACGCGGTGTCCGGCGCCTAGGCGCCAGATTCCGGTGCCAGATTTCGTCGCCTAGGCGCCAGACCGACCTTCTAGAAGATTCATTGAAAGTGAACATGTTTTGAAGAGGTGCCTCAAGGCAAGTCTTGAAGCCTATAAATAGAGGTCCAATTCTTCAGAAAATGTGCCCCTCCCATTGTACCCCTTTCTCTTATCTACTTTAAGATCTCTCATCCTTGGAGAGAGAATTAGAGAGAGAAATTTAGGGCCACTTTTGTTTAGTTTAGTGAGTTTATTTTCAAGTTATTGCATCTGGAGTTCATTACACTGTGGAGTCAGTAGGAATCAGAAGATCTTGAGAAGAAATATTTGAGATAAGTATATTTTTACATTTGATTCAAAGTTTAATTATCATGTTTTATTATTTATTTTCAATGTGTTATGAGTAGTTAGTTACTTTCTTACTTCAATTATGAAGAGATAGATAAGATAATATAAAGATTCGATGGAGAATTAAAATTCAAAAAATTTTCAAAACATTGTGATGACATTAATACCTGATCTTACTTTACTTTTTAAATTGGTCGTTTGAATTGTTAAAACCTATTGAAGAGTTTAAAAACCTTATAGGAGAAGAACTCTTAACTTATAAATGTCACATGAATCCTTGGTAGTCGAAGGTCATGTGTGGGCTATTCATGGTGAAGTGTAAATAAATAGGAAGATAATATTTAAAGGGCGTAGAATTGATAAGTTTTTAGAGTGACAGATTAAATTCTTATAATTTGATTTATAGACTAGGAAAGAGTCACTAGTAGGGCCGACCATAGCCACCCTTGGACATCTAGAAGTGTGAGCCTAGATTAACCCATTCTACTAACAATACATCCTGACCTATTCTGTAAATTAGTCAATGTTCTTTGCACCTGGATCAAAGGGTAAAGAATATGAATGCTTCTATTTGGCACAATTCCATAAATTAACTTCTCAAATGAATATTAAATTATATTAAAAATCTTAGATTAATTGAAGGAAAGAAAGTTGTTTATTTTATATAGAGTTTATAAAATCATTTTCTTATTATTGTTTTCTTTAAATTGCATCTAGTAAATTAATAGTAATTTATAATCAAAATAAAAATATTTTTATTATTATATTTCGCTTTCGCTTTATAGAAAATTTATTTCTATAAATCTTTCCTGTGGGATCGATACTGGGGTCTTTGTTTAAAAACCCTATATTACTTGAAACGATACGTATACTTACGTAGTACCCATAGTGTGTAAAAATATTACTTATATAATATTTATTTTATACACTAGCCGCTATTTATAAATCGAGTCAAAGCTTTTTGGCTATCTTTTGGAAGCAAAGATTACTACGTTAAGCGCGGCGGTAAGGTCAAGTTTTTGGCGCCGTTGCTGGGGAAGAAATAAAAGGAAGAAAGAAATAAAATAGTTAAATTTTATTGCTTGTTTTATGCGAAGATTTGGTTCTGAAGGATTAATACCTTTAGATTCTGAATTGGATAGAACAATTAGAAAAATAAAAAGGGAGAACAAATTCAAAAATTTCAAGAAATGACTACTTTACAAAATCCAATTGAACTTAATGATCATAATGTTTATAAACCATTAAGGGATTATGCTAACCCTACAGTTGATGAACTTCATAGTAGTATTCAAATACCCACTGTAGATGCTGATTCTTTTGAACTTAAACCGTCTATTATTCAAATGGTGCAAAACAATCAATTTGGTGGATCACCAAATGAGGATCCAAATTTACATCTTGTTAGTTTTTTAGAACTTTGTACTACCTTTAAATATAACAATGTTTCTAATGATGCTATTAGACTCAGACTCTTTCCGTTTTCTTTAAGATATAAAACAAAGATGTGGTTAAACTCAGTAGCGATTGGTTCTATTAAAACATGGGCTGAAATGGCACAAAAATTCCTTGCTAAATATTTTCCTCCTTCTAAAACTGCTAAATTAAGAAATGATATTACTTCATTTAGTCAATTTGACGGGGAGACAATATATGAAACTTGGAAAAGATTTAAAGAACTATTAAGAAAATTTCCTCATCATGCTTTACCTGATTGGTTGATTATTCAAACATTTTATAATGGATTAATTAGATCTTTAAAATCAATTATTGATGCTGCTGCTGGAGGTTCTTTAATGTCTAAATCATTTGAAGAAGCTTACACTTTAATTGAAGAAATGGCTAATAATAATTTTCAATGGCCTTACGAAAGGATTAACCACTAAAAGATGGCTAGTATTCAAGATAATGAAGCCTTTTCTGTCTTAGCTTCACAAGTTGCAGCAATATCTAAGAAATTAGATAATTTTGCAATTAATATTTCTCATAATAACTCTGCTAATATTGAAGATCCTCAAACTATTGAAACTTTACAAGCTATTGCAAGTAAAAATAATCCTTATTCAAATTATTATAATCCTGGGTGGAAAAATCATCCTAATTTTAACTGGAACAATTCACAACATCAATGGGGTAATAATCAATCTCATCCCACTAGAAATTGGAATAATCAAGTTAATTCAAATCATAAACCTCCTGGATTTAATAATCAGCAGAAAGAGTTATCAATAGAAGAATTAATTATGCAAATGAATAATCAATTACAAAATCAAAATACTGCTATTCGTAATATTGAAAATCAAATGGGGCAAATTGCTACTTTAATTAATAACAGACCTGTAGGAACACTTCCTAGTAATGTTGAAATCAATCCAAAAGAAACTGGAAAAGAACATGAACAAGTTAAAGCTGTGCAACTTAGAAGTGGAAAGAAATTAAAAGAAAGATTGCAGAATGAAATTGAAAAAGAGATTGAGGTTGAAGAGAATGAAAAAACTAAAGAAACTATCTCTCCTAGTCAAGATCAGACTGTTATACCTGTTAATGTGGAAGTTGAAAAACCACCACCAAGTTTTCCTCAAAAACTTAAACAGCAGAAACTTGATCATCAATTTTCTAAGTTCTTTGAAATTTTTAAGAAACTTACTATTAACATACCTTTTGCTAAAGCTTTGGAACAAATGCCAACTTACGAAAAATTTATGAAGGATATTTTAAGCAAAAAATGAAAATTTGAAGCTTTTGAAGCTGTTGCATTAAGTGAAGAATGCGGTGCAATAATTCAAAAGAAATTACCGAAAAGCTTAAGGATTCTGGAAGTTTCACTATACCCTGTGCTATTAGAGAAAAATTTTGCGGAAAAGCTTTATGTGATTTAGGAGCAAGTATTAATCTCATGTCATTTTCTATCTATCGAAGATTGGATTTAGGAGATATTACTCTCACCACTATAACTCTTCAGTTAGCTGATAGATCTATCACTTATCCTAAAGGAGTTATAGAGGATGTCCTTGTTAAAGTGGATAAATTTATCTTCCCTGTAGATTTCATAGTACTTGATATGGAAGAAGATAAAGAGATACCTATTATTTTAGAAAGACCTTTTCTAGCTACCGGACAAGCTATGAATGATGTGTAAAACAGAGAATTAACCATGAGAGTCAATGATCAAGAACTTAAATTCAATGTTCTTAAATCAATGAAGTACCCTAATAAAGAGAAATGTTATCGAATGGATATAATTGATTATTTAATTGAAAAACATTATCAAGAAAAATGTAAAGTTATTTACGAAGAAAAAATTGAATTTTTAACGCGATGAAGATGAAATAGTAGAAGAAGAAGAGACTCATTTTATTAACGATAATTGGGAAACTTTA
Organism: Papilionanthe hookeriana x Papilionanthe teres; assembly: GCA_022702705.1. NCBI lineage: Eukaryota > Viridiplantae > Streptophyta > Magnoliopsida > Asparagales > Orchidaceae > Papilionanthe > Papilionanthe hookeriana x Papilionanthe teres. The sequence continues at coordinate 41,319,692 of CM040432.1, forward strand.
GACATAACTCAAAATGATATATGTTTACCCTCAATTAAAAAAGCACCTGAACTGGAATTAAAAATGTTACCTTCCCATTTAAAATATGCTTTTCTTGGAAATTCGTTAACTTTACTCGTTATTCTTTCTTCGAGCCGAGTAAAGATCAAGAAGAAAAATTACTAGGTGTGTTAAAGAATTATAAGAAAGCTTTTGGTTGGACTATTGCTGATATAAAAGGAATAAGCCCTTCCATTTGCATGCATAGAATTTTAATGGAAGAAAATTTTAAACCTGCTATAGAATCGCAAAGAAGAATAAATCCTATAATGAAAGAGGTTGTTAAAAAAGAAATTATTAAGTGGTTAGATGCTGGTATTATTTATCCTATTTCGGATAGTCAATGGGTAAGTCTTATTCATTGTGTTCCGAAGAAAGGAGGAGTAACTGTCATTGTTAATGATAAAATTGAACTTATTCCTACAAGATAAGTTACTGCATCGTGAATTTGTATTGACTATAGGAAACTAAATAAAGCCACTAGAAAGGATCATTTTCCTTTACCTTTCTTGGATCAAATACTCAATAAATTAGCTGGACACTCATATTTCTATTTTCTGGATGGATATTCTGGTTATCATCAATTACTTATTGCTTCTGAGGACCAAGAAAAGACAACCTTTACAAGTCCTTATGGAACATTTGCTTTTAGAAGAATGCCTTTTGGCTTATGTAATGCACCTGCAACTTATCAAAGATGTATGATGTCAATATTTTGTGATTTGATTGACAAATGAATTGAAATATTCATGGACGATTTTTCAGTCTTTGGAACTTCTTTTGAATCTTGTTTGGAAAACATAGCCAAAGTTCTTAAAAGATGCAAAGAAACAAATTTAGTTCTTAACTGGGAAAAATGTCAATTCATGGTCATAGAAGCCATTGAACTTTGACACAAAGTATCACAGAAAGGGATGGAAGTAGATCAAGCAAAAGTGAAAATTATTGTTGAATTGCAACCACTTGCTACTTATTATCGATGTGAGAAGTTTTCTAGGTCATGCTTGGATTTTATAGAAGATATATAAAGGATTTTTCTAAAATTGCTAAACCTCTTTGTCATTTATTAGAAAAAGATGCACAATTTGAATTTAATGAAGAATGTATTAATGCTTTTAATATTCTAAAAGAAAAATTAATAATCGCACCTATCATTGTTGCACTCGATTGGAATAAATCTTTTGAATTAATGTGTGATGCAAGTGATTTTGCAATTGGAGTCTGTATTAGGACAAAAATATGAGAAAGTTTTCAAAGTTGTATATTATGCTAGTAAAACTCTCACCTGAAACACAAAGAAATTACACTACCACTGAGAAAGAGCTTCTAGCTATAGTATATGCCTTTAATAAATTTAGACCTTATCTTCTTGGTACTAAATGCATAGTTCATACTGATCATTCTGCTATTAAATATCTAAAATCTAAGAAGGATTCTAAACCTAGACTTATAAGATGGGTTTTACTTCTACAAGAATTTGATTTTCAAATAGTAGATAGAAAAGGAACTGAAAACCAAATTGCTATTCATTTGTCTAGAATTAAAAATGATATTATTTCAGAAGAAAATATAAATGAGAAATTCCCTGATGAATCTTTATATGTTATTTAAAGATATAAAACACTGTGGTATGCTCATATTATTAATTATTTAGTTAGCAATATTTTACCTTATGACTTGGATAACAAATTTATTAAGAAATTTAAATATGATGCTAAATCTTATATTTGGGATGAACCTCATTTATTTAAAATTGGTAAAGATTCTATGATTTGAAGATGTGTACCTTATGAGGAAACTTTTGCTATTATTCAAAAATGTCATGATTCTGATTTTGGAGGACACTTTAGCATATATAAAACTGCATTTAAAATTTTAAATTCTGGATTTTATTGGCCTACCTTATTTAAAGATGTGAGACAATATGTGAAAACATGTGATCGATGTCAAAGGATGGGAAATATATGTATGAAAGATAAAATGTCGTTAAACTATATATTGGAACATGAAATTTTTTATATATGGGGATTAGACTTTATGGGACAATTTGTTCCATCATCTGGAAAAATTTATATTTTATTAGCAGTTGATTATGTTTCAAAGTGGATTGAAGCTGTTGCTTTACCAAATTGTGATTCCAAAAGTGTTTCAAAATTCTTAAAGAAAATGATATTTTCAACATTTGGAATGCCTAAGGTAATTATCACTGATGGTGAAAGTCATTTCAAGAATATAAGAATTCAATCATTACTTCAAAAATTTGGAATCAAACATAGAATTGTAACTGCTTATCACCCTCAAACTAGTGGAATTGCTGAAGTATCAAACAGAGAAATTAAAAGAATTTTAGAAAAGACTGTTAATCCTAAAAGAACTAATTGGGTTGATAGACTTGATTCTGCATTATGGGCTTATAGAACAGCTTATAAGACACCAATCGGAATGTCACCTTACCGGTTAATTTATGGTAAACATTGTCACTTACCTGTAGAACTTGAACATAAAGCTTATTGGGCGATAAAGGAGTTTAATTTTAATTTGAATAAAGCAGGAGAAAAATGATTATTGCAACTAAATGAGATGGAAGAAATTAGAAACGAATGAAAATGCAAGGATTTATAAAGAGAAAATGAAGATGTTGCATGATAAGAAAATTTCAGGAAAAATTTTTGAGCCTGGATAAAAAGTTTTACTGTTTAATTCTGGTTTAAGACTTTTTCCTGGAAAATTAAGATCTAAATGGATTGGACCTTATTTGTTGAGAAAGTAAACCATTATGAAGCTATGGATATTAAAGATCCCAAAACAGGAAAAATTTTTAAAGTAAATGGATTAAGATTGAAGCCTTATTTGGGAAATATTAAGAAGATTTATAAAGAGGCTTATGAATTGAGTCAACCTGATTAAAGATTTACTTAAGTCGGGCTGACGATGTTAAACCAAGCACTTTGTGGGAGGCAATCCATAATTATCTTGTGTTTTTGTGTTTTAATGTAAGGTTATGCCTTGATCTTGATTAATTTTATATTACTTTAGAAAAATTTGATGCTCATAAGTCTTGGTTGACTTGAGTTGAAAATTATTTTGAGGTATGTAAGATATAAAAATAGGATCACTCTATTTTAAATATGAGTAAAAAGGAGATCAAGTTAACCTTCATTATGATAGTTTACAATGTTAGTTATTGAGTCTAAATTACTCTTACCAGTATAATTTACCTATCTTGGAGAATGAAATTTTAAAAATTTGACGATTAGATGAAACGGAGTTGAACATAGTTCCGGCGCCTAGGCGCCAGAACTCGGCGCCTAGGCGCCAGAACTCGGCGCCTAAGCGCCAGAATCAACTATGTATCAACAGGTCCGACACCTAGGCGCCAGATTCAGCGCCTAAGCGCCATGGTTACTGGTCGTGTAAAAACCGAAATTTTCAGCTTTTCACACGATTTTCCCCTTTAAATCTACCCATCTTCTTCCTTAACCATCAAACAATCAAAATTACATCCCTTACATTTTATTCTTGAGAGATTTGAGAAATTTTTGAAGAAATGGAAAGGAGAAATCATGGAGAAGAGGCTAGGGACAAGGTCTCAAGGGATCCTCAACCCTACTTCAATGGTTTCATGGCTGTAAGTTTAGAAAAAATTTCTAGTCATTTAGATAGGTTTGAAGAAGATTTTAAAAGGATTGGAGATCACCTTCATGAGATGTTTCATCAAGTTGAACATCTAGAATGGTAAATGAAACTTCAATTTGATCATATTGCAGCTTATCAAGATGCTCAAGTTGAAATGTATGCGAAGAACAAGTGGATTGATGAAAAGACAGCTACGGATTTCCCGAGAGCATTAGTCTTCTTTCTAAGTGGAATACACAATTTCCCCTGTGAAGATTAGAATATTCTGGTAAAGAGATAGTTATTATGGTTTATTGAGTCGTTGTATCGATTTAGAAAATCGATTGTGTTTGTTAGTATATTTGCTTTCATGTTCAATGTGTGTTGTATTTTCTTTGAACTTGTTATGATTTAGTGTGTATTAAGAACTTAAATCAAATGTAGTACTTATCTGAAAAGTATTGAGTCAAAATTGAAGATTTTAAATGGAAATTAGTGAGTTTGATTGAAAACCTTATGTTGATTGGTGGATTCAATATTTAATTTTTATAAATTTTTGAAAAATGTTGTGGAAGTTAGAAGCTGAAGCTCTACTACGATATGAGTAATTGGAAGTTGAATTTATGAAATTTGGTGGAAAAATAAATTTTAAAAAATTTTTTTGTGAAAGGCGAGTCCGGCGCCTACCGCGAAGTCGGCGCTAAGCGCCGATTCGGCCTGCTACCCGAAAATTACCATTTAAACCCCCAAAAGCCATTTTTGACGCCTAAGCTTCATCTTCTTCCCCATTTTCATGAAAATACATCCTCTAGATCCATTTTGATGTCAAAACATCAAGGATTTGAGCGTGAAACCACTCGATTTCTTCGTCTCAAGGTCAGATCTACACTTTAAACCATTTATTTTCGATTTTCACCATAGATTTCCCTAAGTTTTGCTAAGAACCGAAAATTTGAAAAAATATTTGATTTTTAGTTATTTCTTTGGATTTTTAAAATTATTTTAAGTTTTATAAACTTAAAAAGAGTTTAAATCTTTGATTCCTAAATTAGTTCTTGTTTTCTTTCACGTTTAGATGGCTTCAAAATCTAAGCGCTGTCGGCGAATTTTAGATTTTAATTTTAGTTTAAATATATATATATATGATTTAGAAAGTAGTATTTGATTTTGAAAATAATTTTAAGATATGAAATCAAACCGACCTCACATCCCGAGATAGTTTATATAAATGAGCACCGCATCATAGTCGTGTATACTATCCCGAAGAATAGACACACCTTGTTTGGTGATGAGGGCTCGATTAAATAAACTAGAAGATTTGTGACATCCGTTTGGTCTGCAAACCAATTTTATAAGCCGACAAATTCCCTTGCTTAATATAAATGAATTAAGCAGGGTTTATATTACCTAGATTCTTAAAATTCCCTATAAGGGCAAGCCCCTATAGTTAATTACATCTTAAGTGACGGGAATCACTTAAGAAAACTCTCGATAATAATCAGTAATTCTGCTCTCAAGAATCTCAAAGTTTAAGTTTTCAAGGGATTGAATTTTGGAATTTCAATAAGGAATGGATCAAGTTTGGAACATTTTGTTTTGGGAATTCAAAGGAAGAAAGGAAGGAGAAATTATAGATTCGAAGCGAACTTCGGTAATTTCCCTACTATCCTATTGTTTGGCTTGAATTTAGGAAATTCCTAATGTTTATTTAATGTTTTGATCTTGCCAATTTTAATTGATTAGGACTTATGTTCGTATGACATGATCATACAAGTAGCCTCGAAGATGTGAGGGTTTATGTCGTATCGAACAACTACCTCGGAGTCCTAAGACCGGTTAGGGCTTAATTTGCAATGCAAATGCCTAACAAAAGGTTGAGGATTTATGTTGCACTAGGCAAACTACCTCTAAATCCTATGGCTTGGTTATTTAATTCTAAGAAAGTTTTGCTCAAGTAGACTTAGGTTTTGCTGATGACGATGGCCGTGCTGCCCACCATGCTCCGAGCTTCTTGTTGTTGCAGAGGTTTAGTTTTAGAAGATTGTAATCAAAAGAGAAGAGTTTAGAAATCTTAAAGTCCAAGTGTTTTTTATGTTTTAATTAAAACAAATCTTAAAGTTGATTATAACAACACCGGTTAAGATCCCACGGTTCCATCCTTCCGGCATCGTTATTTTTATCAGATTCACTTAGTCCGGATGAATTTACTAAACTCGACTAAATCGGTTCCACACTTTCATTTAGACCGTGGGAAATCCCGTTAGCAACACGTAGGTTACATCATCCGAGGTATTCCCGATCATCCAACAAGACGTTTTAATTTTGTTATAATTGTAGTTTTGTATTTTGTTTGTGATTAAATTTTGAGTTGTTTTATATTTTGAAATGTTATGGCGGTGAATTTTATCTTGTAATGACTTTTAATTTAGTTTTGGTTTCAGTTTTAGGGACTATCCTAATGGTGTAGGTTTTCATGCAACAGTTGCTTATCATGCAAGAAAAGTAAGTGCATTTGCAATAAAGAAAATTGCAAGAAGGTAAATTACAATAAAATAAAAGCGTACCTGGAGGGTCTTCCCGTCATCCCAGGCTACACTTAAACACAATTTAGAATATTTAAGCATTTAAAACAAGTTCCTAGGAAAAGCTAAGGGAAGGGTTATGGTTTTCTACCAAGTTCCTAATCCTATAGCTAGTTATCTCCTATGACGTCTAGGTTCTTGTGTTTTGGTTTGAGGACGATTTTCTTCATCAGAGAACAATTAAGTTCAGTTGTTCATATAAACATCCTATCGTACTCAGGAAGTGCTTAAGACGAATCTTAAACATCTTTTCAATACTTTCAGGATTATTTTAAGTCCAAGAGAATTTAATTATATAATGAATCAATTATCCAGGAGTTCAAGTTTTGTTATCTTGCTCAGTGAACTAGGACATTTGAATATCCTATGAGTGAAGTAATACTTCACTTAACACTCCATTTAGGAGTTATGACAACAAGAGCTTTTGAGGGCAAATCGATGTTTAAGTGATTTGTGATTCAATTTAATTTCAATTAATGGGTTTAAGTTTGGAATAGTGTTCAAGTTGTTTTAGATTTATTTTTGAATTCTTAATGTCTTAAGTGATGTTATATTCAATTCAATTTAATTTAATTTGATTTTAATTTAATTTGGTTTGGTTTAGTTTTAATTTTAATTTAATTTTATTTATTTAATTTAATTTTAATCTTATTTTAATTTGATTTTTTTTATTATTTAATTTAATTTAATTTAATATGTTTTAATTTAATTTAATTTAATTTAGTTTAATTTAATTTAATTTAATTTAAATTTTAATTTAAATTTTAATTTGCTTTTTTTTTAATTTAATTTAAATTTTAATTTAATTTTATTATTTTTGTTTTAATTTTAATTTAATATTTTTTTTATGCTTTAGGGGTGATTTAATTTTAATTGTTATAGTATTAATTTAATTGAAATTTTAAAAGAATTTAATTTAAATGTTTTAATTTTAATTTAATTTAATGATTAAGCATTTTAAGTTTTGAATTTGGATTATCATTTTAATTAGGAATTGAATATTATTGAGGTGATTAATTTAGGGATTCTTAGATTAAAGAATAAATTTCTTCCTAATAATATCCCTATTTTAATATTTTTAACTTTTTTATTATTCTTCCGAATTTAATTAATTATTCAATTAAGGTTTATTTTGATTACTTTCAAATTATTTGGTAGGTTTCTACCCTTTAAATATCTAAGTTTCAAACATCCAAAAATCAACTTAATATCAAATATTTTACCCATCCTTTTAATTAAACCTAAATTTTTTAATTATAGGTTAAAATTTTAATTACCATTTTGCTCTTTATGCTTACTAATTCCATAACTCACTAAATTGAGCTTAAATTAATATGAAATTTGTATGTAACTTCACTCATATGTCAATCAAGACATTAGAGGAGAAAATGTGATTTTTCTGTATTTAATTTATTTATGTAATTATTCTTGGTGGAAAATAAGAATTTTTAAGGAAAATTTAATAACATGACCAAGGAAAGTTTACTGTCCTTAAGAAAATTATGGGACATTCCTAATGACCAGAGGACCACTTGGACCAATTTTGGTGATTTTTTGAATTATATTATATTTATTATAATTATTTTGAATTTTGGAGTATTAATTAATTTAAGAATAAAATAAAGGTTTAAAAATGAATTTTATATTTTTCAGAATTCTCTCTGATACCAAGGAAACAAAAGAACCAATTTTTTTAATTTTCTGATTTTTCTTTGATTTATTAGAATTATTTTAGTGGAAATGCTAGAAAATACATTTTTTTAATTTTAAAATTACCTTAAGGCTTTAAAATTTAATATCTCATCATAGAGACTTAAGAAAAATATGAGGGTTTGTTCCTAAGTGATTAAAATTCAAAATGTGACATTTTGGTGAATTTTATTATTTTTGTGATTTTTATTATTTTTTAATTATTAAAAATATTAAAATAATGCAAAAAATCAACTTTTTTGGAAAATTGCAATTTTAATTTTCTTAAATTCCCCTGATATCGAGAGAGGCTCCAAAACCAATTTGGTGAATTTTTGAAAAGGATTTTGAAAGTTATGAATTTTTAAAGTTTAAGTTTGGCTAAATGGCTTAATCAACCCATTTGATAGGGTTAACCAAGTCTAATTGACTTCAAACTTTTATGGTGGGTTCCTCTAATCATAAAGGTTTATGGAGAATTGATTTTAAGTCAATTTGATGTATGATTAGCTCTAATTAATTAAAGCTCCATTTTGGGTGTTTAAGCCAATTAGGGTTATTACAAGTGAGTTAACTCAAAAACCATTTTTCTTAAGGTCCTATGGTCATAAGAAACATCACCAAATTTTCCTAGAATTTATTTCACAATATGCTAATTATTAGAATTAAAATACTCAGAATAGTGACCTAGAATTGAAAAAAAAATAACTCTTCGTAAGGGTGGCCTCTGACTTTGGCAAATTCAGGGAATGTTCCCAAATTCAGAGGCTTCAAAAGCTCTATGGTCCCATGCCATGGTGAATTGTATATATGCATGGAGAATTGAAAATATGCAGAGAGTAAATAAATTACTAAAAATCAAATACTCAATGAAATTAAATGATTTCTTTTTCACATTATTCTCCTCTGTTCACTGAGCAAGGGGGTATTTTTATTTTATTTTTCTGATTTTCCTACACAAAGTTATGCATTTTTGAAATTTAGGGAATTAAATAAATCAAAAAATACCCTAATTTCCTACTTATCCACATGGTGCCAGCTCAACCTAGGCATCTCTGAAACGCTGCGTGTCGTCTTCTGATTAGGCGCCGCCATCCGACTCAGGGCTCCAGGGCCCCGCGGTTCACGTACCATCACGTTGTCCGACTCAATCCAGACCGTCCGCTCGATACACGCTTGATCCGACGGCTCCCAGTCATCGTCTATGACTGGTGTGCACCCGTGACCGTCAACCTTCTAACCCTAATTTCTCACTCGATTCTCAAAGAATTTTCGTGTTCTTATGCTCTATGGATTCGTCTTGAGGAGACGAACACATCCATACGGTAAACATGTATTGAAATTGACTCAAATTAAATAGAGAATCTCTGTAAGCTTGGGAAGAAGAGTGAGTTCATAACTTTGCTCAGAGAAGTGAAGCTTCGATCTGAGAGTTGTGTCACCTTCGATTGGGTCCAAGCAAGCTCCAGATGAAGTCCCTTGGTCTGGTGAATTGTCTAGGTATGATTTCTACTAAGCCCGATCACAAAGCATGGAGGCTGGAAGCAATGGCTGGCCTGGTGAGGGTGCTTTTGCTGGAAACTTCTTCTCTTGGTCTGGTGAAGGTGTAGGACCAATCAATTTGGGAATTGGCTCACTGTGAAGAAGTGTCCTGGTTTTTATCGTCGAAATTTGAACTCAAAATTGAGCTCGATCTGGAGGGAATTGGGGCTGGAATCAAGTGGGAATCAAATGCTCTATGTGTGGAGAGTGGTCTGGAATGATTTTGGTAGAGTTTCCTAAAGGTTGGCTCAGCACCTCTTCCATGGCCGAGAGAGGTGGGGTTTAAATAGGAGAGGATGGAGGGCCTCCCAGGGGGAGTTAGGGACTGGGATCAGCTGCTTAGGTCAAGGGAAGAACAGCCATGGCAGCCACTGGGCATGGGGCAACTCAGCAAGGTGGAATTTCAATGCTTGGCTCCTTCCCATGTCTCGTCCATGGCATTTTCCGGCGGCCCAGGTGGCTGGCCGGCAGGCATTGGTCACCCTCAGGGTCAGGAGGTCCAGGGCTTGAAGTTGGTGAAGGCAATTGGGCTAGGACATGTGTAAAGGGCTTGGATTAAAATGGTATGGGGGAGAGGCCATTTTGGCTTGATTTGGGTCAACCCATCCTTTTGGGCTAGGTGCACCACCCAAGACTTCTTTTAGGCTGAAGAGAAAGTGATTTGGCTCAGCTTGATTAGTGGGGTCAAGTCACAATCCAAGTACAATTAGGATTAAACATGGTTTAGGGGAGACATGGAAATGGTTAATCACCCTAAGGGAATATGGAAAGGACCTCCTCCATTTGCCCAAGATAGCATGGTGACATGTAAAGGGGCTTTCATGGCTTCCATGTGACTCATGCATGGATTCATGGCTTGCCTATGGCTTGCACATAGCTTGGCTTACTTGTATGAAAATGGATTTTGGCATTTTTGATAAATGTATGAGAGGTTAACATGAAGCTTGATTTAGAATAAATTTATATTTGATTGGAACTTTAGGGATGGTTTTAATTGAAGTCATGATGAAGAAGAGTGTCATATGGGCTTTGTATGAATTTTGGGCCTTTAAAATTTGCTGAAGATGGGCTTTTAAAATGGTTTAGGGAAGTGGGCTTTTGGATTTTAAAATGGACTTTAGGATGAAAGTTTGGTAAAGGCTTGGGCCAAATAATTGTTGGGTTTGGTTTATGGATGTTTCATGAGTGATTTGGAAAAAATTTGAGGTGGTTTGGCCTTGAATTGGGTTGGATTTGGGTTCATGTCAAAATTGGGCTTTTTGGTTTTGGATTGAATTTGAGTGGGGTTTGGGTCCAAATTTTGGGTAAATCATGTTAGTGTTTTGTTTGTGGGGATGTTAAGGAAGGTTTAGAAAAGGTTTTGGGTTAATTGGAGTTGAATTGGGTTAGTTTGGGCTATGTTTGGGTCATGGGTCCAAATTGGGCTTTAAGGTCAAAAGTGAAATTGGATTCAAATGTCAATCAAATTGGACTTGGATGTGGTTTAGATTGGTGTTGGGGATGTTGAATTGAAGTTTAGAATTGAATTGGACCAGAATTTGGGTCAATTGGGTAGGTTTGGTTTGACATTGGGTTCATTTTGGGTTAAAAATGGGTCAAATTGGGGATTTTGACAAAAGTGGTGTAAATTGACAAAATTGGCCCATGGTGTAGTTGGACGAAATGAAATTGGGAATATTTGGGATTTTCTGGAATTGCCTGGAAATTTTGTGAATTTTTGGATTTTTGGATAAGAGGGGCTCTTTGGGTATTTGGAGAGTATTGGGGGGTATTTTTGGAATTTTTGGTATTTTGGCTATGGATGATCAATTTGAGTGGAGGGAAATGTTTAGGAATGATTTTGGGGAATTTTGGGTAATTTAGGAGATTTTGCAAATTTTGGGTAGTTTCAAGGGCATTTGGTAGGTTTGGTGGGTCTGGGGTCCCGGGAGTTAAAAATTGAAAATTTAGAAAATTGAAGATTGGGTAAATGTAAGCGGAATGAAATCATTTTGGTTGAGCCATGAAGCCATATCAAGCCCACATGAACCATGAAGGGACTCATTTGAGGCATTCACCATGTTGTTCCTAACCCTCTTAGCGAGGGCTTAGGGGTTAAGGACCATCCATGTGAATCACCTCCATGAGTCGGGAGGTCAAGTTGGGTATGGGTGTGGTTTTAGGAGGTGTGTGAAAGTGTAGTTTATAAGTGTAGTGTGTGTGTAAGTCGGCCCTTCACCGAGACTAAGCCACCCGAGGCGATCCTAAGGCCGAAGAGTCCTACGGGAACTCATCCTTGAAACTTCCACATTTGATCTCGACCCTCCAGGTGATTAGGGGTCTACAATCGAGTTTCGGAGTTTGCGGGGAGTTAAGAAGTGGTTTGAATTTCTAAGTGGTGGGTTCCACTTCTAGTCCTTTAATATAGTCAAAGGAAAAGCCTAAGGCTAGATCCTAAGTACTAAAGAGGAAAGAGAAGACCTCATCAAAATATGAGGTCAACAAGCGCGGGAAAGGACGAGAAAATTTTGATAGCAGCAAATTTCCAACTGTGGCTGCGCATTTTCGTTTCCACAAACTTGCGTCGTCGAGAAAGTTCATCTCATAACGAAGTTTTTATCATCTTGGGGAGATGATCGAAACACTATCATTGCGCACAACTGGCAACGATTTTGTTACTTCACTGCTATTGTTGTTATTCCGGTTGTTCGAGAATTTTATGCAAATTTTACGGATGTCGAAGATTCGAAGTCTTTGATAGAGGAATCGAAGTAGGATTTACTCCAGAAAGAATCAACATATTCTATGGCCTGCCACCGACTATTGAGTGCTATTATTCTGGATTATCACCATTTGAGGGAGATTTGGACATGATTATTGCTTATCTGACTAATGGTACTGGATCTTGGAAAATTAGGAACTGAAAGAGGGTAAACTTCAAATCCTCTGAATTAAATGGTGTATCTAAATCATGGCACTACTTTATTTCTGCAAGATTATTACCTTCCAACCACCTGAGTGAAGTGACTAGAGATCGAGTGATCTTAAATTACTGCATTCAGGAGAGGAAGCCTATTGATGTCAGAAGCATTATTTATGATTCTTTGGAGTCTACTGCGAGATCCAGCACTTTTGTTGGATTGGGATTTCCATCTTTGATCTATTCACTATGTGTTAGTAGTGGAGTCACTATTGATATTTCTGAGGAGAAGCTGAAATCTACTAAGCCAATTGGGCAGGAGAGTGTTAGTATCTATGATCGTCTTTGAGGGAAGAGATCGACCTCTCCTTCTACTTATGCACATACTTCAGGTAGACCTTCTACTTCTAGACCCTCTACTTCTGCTGAGCCACAATCAGATTTCTAGGGATCAATGCATGATCAGTTTTTAGAACAGGAGCAGGAGTTATTTCAAACTCACCGCAGGATTGATACTATTGATAGAAAACTAGATCATTTATCTGATTATACCTAGAGGAAGAGTAATTATGATGCTGAGTATGATGAAGCCCAAGTCAGATTTCTGAAGGGTGAACATGATGTTAGTTTTCTTACTTTTCCTAGATTCACACCATTTGTTGATCCTAAGGACGTAGAATTTTCCTTTGGTGATGAAGATGATGATGAGGCTACAGCTAGTGATTAGTTGTTATCGATTTCTTTGATGTGTAACTCTGTTAGTTTATTTTATTTGGATTGTTTGTTAGTTTTGTATTTGATGTATGTTGACTGTTTATTATTAGGATTCTATTGTGTTGAGACTGAATTTAGAATTAGTTTATATGTTATTTTAGTTTAATGTTTAGTACTTAATTATTTTGCTCTGTTTTAATTCTGTTTCAAATTTAATATCTTCATAAAATTAGCCTGCTTACCTTTCTATATACATGCTTCAATTTTATCTTAATTATTCATAAAAGCATGTTTAGAAGTTAATTTTTCTTTTTAAGATTGTTTTTTTACATACTAAAAATACTTATGATTTTCTTTCTCTCATACTTTCAAATTATCATAGTATACCAAAACTTAAGTTTGGGGGAAGGGAAAATCCATTCAAAATTAAATTTTATTTGTCCTTAAAGAGCTAATACTTTCTTAAAAATAGAAACTTTTTAACATAACTTAAGGAATGAAGAATTTATTTGAGATCACTTTTATTCTTGAAATTATAAATAATTTAGTGAAATTAACCAAAATTTTACTAACTTTGATTGATTTTAAGTATAGAATTATTTAACTTAAAGAAGAATGAGAAAAAGAATTTTTCTATTCATGATAGAAATAATAGAATTTAAGAAATATTAAGTCATCAAAAATTATCACTTGAAAAAGAAAAGATTGGAATTATTTTTGAATTTTTATTTATATTATAATAAATAAGTGGAGATGTATAAGTTTTGAAAATATAAGTAAAGGATAGTGAAGTTCAAAACCATTAACAGGCTATCCAGATATAGTAATCCTCTCTATAAAAAAAAAGGAAGAAGAAGAAGAAAAGGAAAAAAAAAAAGATAGAGAGGAGAAGCTTGAGGAAATGTCTAATCAAAAATTGGCTTCACTTGAGTTATCTTATAGGAAGAAAACTAATTACATACTTTACTTAATTTTTATGCATAAATATTTATTTAGAAAAATTTTTTCAAGAAAATCTTTCTCTTGTAAATAATCTATGAAAGCTTAATATAATAGACTTCTATTATTTTCAAAATGAATGAAAAGTTTGAAATCTTACGATTTGGTAGTTAAATATTCTTTAAATTCTTAATATTAAACCTAGTTAGTGAAATTGGGTTAATAATTTACTAAAGACTTTATAAAATCAAAAATTATAAGGAATCTTAAATATTTATCTTTTATTTCCAAAAGTTATATTTTATGTAGTAAAAAAGAGTTACTTGATGACAAGTAACATTTAAGTTTGGGGGATTTTGATCTATAAAAAAATACCTATTTCTTTATGTCTTAATTCTTATTAATTTCTAAGGATATTATGCTTTAATGAAAGGAATTTTTTGTATTTTTTGGATGTAGGTAATGTAAAAAGGTCTAAGAAGGAAAAAGGAGCAAAAAGGAGCAAAAATGGAGCAAAATACCAAAAGTATAAATAAATATGGCCTGGCGCCTAGGCGCCAGACTCGATACAAAAACTGTCAAGTTTTTGACAACGTTTGATCAGTTATTTTGATGGAGTGAGCATTTATTAGACATTCTAGAAGGTTGGCAGTTGTTCCTTGATAATAGGACATGTGATACATTGCATTTAGACCCTCCAAAAAGGTTTTAATCACGAAGAGGTGCGAGCCAAAGTGACGAGGTGCGAAGAACTGGACGCAGTGTCCGGCGCCTAGGTGCCAGATTCCGGTGCCTAGGCGCCAGACCGACCTTCTAAAAGATTCATTGAATGTGGACATGTTTTGAAGTGGTGCCTCAAGGCAACTCTTGAAGCCTATAAATAGAGGTCCAATTCTTCAGAAAACGTGCCCCTCCCATTGTACCCCTTTCTCTTATCTACTTTATGATCTCTCATCCTTAGAGAGAGAATTAAAGAGAGAAATTTAGGGCCACTTTTATTTAGTTTAGTGAGTTTATTTTCAAGTTATTGCATCTGGAGTTCATTACACTGTGGAGTCAGTAAGAATCAGAAGATCTGTAGAAGAAATATATGAGATAAGTATATTTTTACATTTGATTCAAAGTTTAATTATCATGTTTTTTTATTTATTTTCAATGTGTTCTGAGTAGTTAGTTACTTTCTTACTTCAATTATGAAGAGATAGATAAAATAATATAAAGATTCGATGGAGAATTAAAATTCAAAATATTTTCAAAAAATTGTGATGACATTAATACCTGATCTTACTTTACTTTTTAAATTGGCCCTTTAAATTGTTAAAACCTGTTGAAGAGTTTAAAAACCTTATAGGAGAAGAACTCTTAACTTGTAAATGTCACATGAATCCTTGGGTAGTCAAAGGCCATGTGCAGACTATTCATGGTGAAGTGCAAATAAATAGAAAGATAATATTTAAAGGGCGTAGAATCGATAAGTTTTTAGAGTGACAAACTAAATTCTTATAATTTGATTTATAGACTAGGAAAGGGTCACTAGTAGGGCCGACCATAGCCTCCCTTGGACATCTAGAAGTGTGAGCCAAGATTAACCTATTCTACTAACAATACATCCCGACCTATTCTGTAAATTAGTCAATGTTCTTTGCACCTGGATAAAAGGGTAAATAATAGGAATGCTTCTATTTGGCACAATACCATAAATTAAATTCTCAAATGAATATTAAATTATCATAAAAATATTAGATTAATTGAAGGAAAGAAAGTTGTTTATTTTATATAGAGTTTATAAAATCATTTTCTTATTATTGTTTTCTTTAAATTGCATCTAGTAAATTAATAGTAATTTATAATCAAAATAAAAATATTTTTATTATTATATTTCGCTTTCGCTTTATAGAAAATTTATTTCTATAAATCTTCCCTGTGGGATCGATACTGGGGTCTTTGTTTAAAACCCCTATATTACTTGAAACGATATGTATACTTGAGTAGTACCCCAAGTGTGTAAAAATATTACTTATATAATATTAATTTTATATACTAGCCGCTATTTATAAATCAAGTCAAAGCTTTTTGGCTATCTTTTGGAAGCAAACATTACTGCGTTAAGCATGGCGGTCGGGTCACACTCCCTCAACCATACCCAAGTTCCACTTTTGCCAAAATTTCTGGTTTTGACATTGGGCCCTCAAACTTACCCAAAATTACCTAAATTACCCCCCACAACCACCAAACTCTCCAAAATTTCCCAATAATTACCCAAAATTCCCAAAAAACCTAAAAATCATTTTGAAACAATTTCCACCTTTTAAATCCACCAAAATACCCCAATACCCTCAAAATAACCTCTCAATACCCTAAATACCCTTTTGGCCCAAAAAATCCAAAAGTTTCAAAAATTCCCAGAAAATTTCAGAAAATCTCAAATATTCCCAATTTCATTTTTTCCAACTATACCATAGGCTAATTTTTCCAAAATAATCCACTTTTATCAAAATCCCCAATTTGACCCATTTTTAACCTAAATGGACCCAATATCAAACCCAATCAACCCATTTGACCTCAATCTTGACCAATTTCAATTTCAAACTCTAATTCAACATCCACAATACCAATATAAACCAAATTCAAGGCCAAATTAATTCACATTTGAGTTCAATTCCATTTGAAACCTAAATCCCCACTTTTGCCAATTTAATCCAAAGTTCCCCAATTAACCTAATGTCAACTTTTTCTCCCCAAATTTCAATCATGAACCTTCCATGACATTCCCATGAAGCCCATGAAACCTTCAATTGCCCTAAATTAAGCCTAAGCTTAACCTAAATCCATTTGAAAACCTACCAAATTGATTAGCCTAATCCCAAAATTTCTTCCCAATTGATGTTGGGAACCCTTCAATACATTCCCCTAGACCATTTGAAACTTTCAATTGGGTCTAAACCCCAAATTAAACCAACATGGGCCAAACTTGATCCAACCTTTCCCAAATTAACCAAAATCCCAAAATCCACCTAATTGACCTTTCAATTGAACTCAAAACATTTCCATATCTTCATGTAAGTTCTTCATGTCAATCATTTCTACAATGTTGCTCCAGGCACTTGGACCTAAATCAAACCCAAACTCAAGTTAGCCCAACCTAAACCTAAGTGAGCCAAATTGAACCTATGGCCTAACCAAACCAAATTGAACCAAATGTAGCTAAACCAAATCTTCCACAGCCACCATTTGAACCCTAGGAACCACCCGAGATCCACCTAGCCCAAGCTAAGTGAGCCATGTACCAAGGGTTCCCCATTTTAAGGGATTTCTTCCCTTAAGTGGTTAAATACTCTTTTGACTTACCCCAAAACATCCCCATAACTGTTAATCACCACTAAACCTCTCCCTGACTCACCTCACTTCCGGGGCCAGCTCCCTTGTCCTTACTGGCTGGCCTAGTCACCGAAGGGGGTCAAAACCGAGAGCCACCACCAAGTTAAACTCACCAAAATCTCCCCAACTATCCACCTCAGCCAAATTAAACCTTGGAGCCTCTCTACCCTCCACCTAAGCAACAGAATTAACCCCTCAATTGAACCTAAACCCTGCTGAATGGCCCTAGCCATTTAAACACCTCTTCTCGGCCATGAGAAGGGTGTTGAAATTTTTCTCAACAGAGCCTCCCCAATTCACTCCCAGAACTTCTCCTAGCCCAGAGAAGAACTTCTCCACTGTTCTCCTGCCCTCATCCCCATTGATTGAGCTCAATTTCAAAGCTCAATTTTCAGGCCAAAACAGGACACTTCACCACAGTGAGCAAAACCCCAAATTGATCAACCCTTCACCATCACCAGACCAAGAGAGGAAGTTCCTCAGTGGAAGCCCCCTCACCAGGTCACCCATCTGTGCTGGAGACCAAAGCTTGAAATCGGGTTTGGTGGAAATCATACCTAGACATTTCACCACAGCTCCACGCTTCATCCCTAGCTTCCTCAGACTCCAACGAACATGCCAATCTCCTCTAATTCAAGCCTCACTTCTCAGAGCCAAGGTATTGAACTCCTCCTTCCTGAGAGCTTATTTTGATTCTCCATTTTGTTTGAGTTAATTTCAAATCATCATATCCATATAGATGTGTTTGCCTTGTTGAGACAAGTTCATAGAGCCCATGATCATGTAATTTGGTTGAGAAATGAGGGAGATCTTAAGGTTTGAGTGTGGACAGTTCTCAGGTTAGGGCACTTAGGGATGATGAACGGATGTCGTCCTTTCGCGCGTGTATTGGATGAAATGTGGAGATCAAGCCGGACAAAGAAATGGAGCAGGACAGTGGGCCGCGTGGCTGCCGAGTCAGATGATGGCATCGAACAGGAGTGCACCATGTGGAGCTTTCAACCCGGACGAGGATGACACAACACCGATGTGGTTAAGTAGATAAATTGGGTATTTTTGAATTATTTAAATGCCTAGAACTTCATAAATGCATATCTTTGTGTAGAAAAATCACAAAATAAACTAAAAATACCCTCTTGCTAAGCAAACAGAGGAGAATAATGTGGAAAAAGAATTGATCTATTTTGTTAAGTCTTTTATTTTTAATTAATTTAACACTAATTTGAGTATTTTTAATTCTCCATTAATGCATACAATTAACCATGGCATGAGACCATAGGGCTTTTGAAGCCTGTACACTTGGGAACATTCCTTAAATTTTTCAAAGCCAGAGGTCATCCCTATGACATGTTATCTATTTTCTAAATTTTTATGCTTGTTTTGGTATTTTAATTCAAGTAATTAGCATACTGTTTGGAATTTCTAGAAAAATTAGGATAGGTTTCCTATGACCATAGGGACTTGGGATAATTATTTCATGGTTTAAACATTATAAATAATCTTAATGGTTCACTTAGCCTAAAACCAACCTTGAATCAATTAGGGCAAATTAAAAATAAAAAAAAACTTGAAATCTTTTCTCCACTGATCTTTAGGGTCAAAGGAAGCCCCATATAAAATTTAGAATCAATTGGAAATGTTTTAGCCCACTAAATTAATTTTCTAATGAACATGGCCACTTTTAAACTTTAAAAATTCATAAAACTCAAAATAAATTTAAAAAATTTACCAAATTCATTTTGAGACCTCTCTGGCATTAGAGAAGTCTAAGAAAATCAAAATTGTAATTTTTTATGAAATTTTCATTTTTAACATATTTTTGAATATTTTAACAAATAAAAAATAATAAAAATCACAAAAATAATAAAATTCACAAAATGCTACATTCTGCTCCCTAATCACTTAAGAACCAACCAAGTATTTTTCCTAAGTCCCAAAACAAAGATGTTGAATTTAAAAGGCTTAATGCATTAATTAATACTAAAAAATGGATTTTTTAACCTTTCCCACTAAAAAAATTTAAAAATTCAAAGAAAAATCAGAAAAATATAAAATTTGTTTCTTTGAGTTCCTTGAGGTTAGAAAGATTCAAGAAAAATATAAAAGTTAATTTTCAAGTTTCATTTTATTTTATAACTAATTAATACTTCAAAATTTAAAATAATTATAATAAATAAAATATAATTAAAAAATATCTCCAAAATTGGTCCAAATGGTCCTCTAATCAGTGCGAAGCTCCCATAATTTACCTAAGGATAGAAGCTTTGTCTTGGTCATGTTGTTGAATTTTCATCAAAAATCCTTATTTTTCATTAAATAATTATATAAATTAAATTAAAAATAGAAAAATCACATTTTCTCCTCTAATGTCTTAATTGACATGTTGGTGAAGTGGCATAAAAATTTTAAGTTCATTTGAGCTTAATTTAATGAGTTATGAGATGAATATGTTTAAGAGGGCATAAAGGTAATTAAGGAATTTTAACCCTAATTAATGTTTTAGGCTTAATCTAAGGGACGGTAAAATATTTGATCTTAATATTTGTCTTGGATGATTGAAACTTAGGGAATTAAGAGGTAGAAACCCATTGATCACCTACAACATAAAAAAAATGAAATCTTAATTAATTAAGCCATTTAAATTTTGGAAGAATAATTAAATTTTGGATTATTAAAATTAGGGATATGAATTAAGAAGATATCAATTCTTTAATTTAAAGTCCCTAATTGAATTAATTCATCCCTTAATTTATTCTAATAATGATGATTGAAACTAATTAAAAAAAAGAAAGCAATCTTTAATTAAATCAATGTTGAAAACATTAGCTTATTTAAATTAAAATGAACCCGAAACGCTAAAGTTAATTGGAAATCATTGCAAATTTGAAAGGTTAAAAATTAATCTCGAAAACAAGCTAAAATTAAAATGTAATAATCAAATCAATCTAAAAATATTTTAAAAAAAATTTGAATTATCGAAACTTAATGGAATTAAATGGTTTAAACACCTCTTTAACTTGAACAGCTTACTCTTAAAAATCAACTTAAAATTTTATAACTAAGTTAAACTGTTTTGAAACAACAATTCGATCTTAGTGGTTAAATCCCTTAACAAACTGATTTTCCCCTGAAGGATTTTATTATCATAACTCTCAAATGAAACATCAAGTGAAATATCACTTCACTTACAGGATAATCAAACATCCTAATTCACTGAGCAAGAGTAATCTGGGTGATCGATTCATCACCACAATGAAACTAACAGAACTCAAAATAATCCCTAAAATTTTTAAGAAGATGTTCAAAATTTAGTTTCGAGCACTTCTCTAACTTGATGGGATATTTTAAAAGAACGGTGAGATTTCATTGTTCTTTGGTGAAGAAAAGCATCCTTAACCAAACACGAGAACCTAGACGTCATAGGAATTGACTAGCAATAGGATTAGGATTTTGGTAGACAACCAAAACCTTCCCTTAGTCTTACCTAGGTATTTTGCTCTGACATTTGTTTCAAGTGTAGCCTGGAATGACGAGAAGACCCGCCAGGTACGCTTTTATTTTATTGCAATTTATTTACCTGCGATGTACTTTCTTTCTTGCAAAACTTGCATGTTAAACAAGAATGTCACCCTGCATGAAAACTGAAACCTTTTAGGATAGCCACAAAACTAAAATCCAAAATTAAATTAAAAGTCACAAAAAGATAAAATTCACTCCACAACATTTAAAAGATAAAATAACTCAAAATTTAATTACAAACAGAACAACAAAACTGCAATTACAACAAAAATTAAAACGTCTAGTTGGATGATCGGAAATCCCTCGGATAATGTAACCCACATGTTGCTAACGAGATTTCCTACAGTCTAAATGAAAGTGTGGAACTCGTACAGTTGGGTTTAGCAAATTCATTTGGACTAAGTGAATCTGATGAAAATAGTGGTGTCGGGATGACGGAACCGTGAGATCTTAATCGGTTCTGCTTAATCAACTTTAAGATTTGTTTTAATTAAAACATTAAACCTCTCCATTTTTAACTTTTCTAAACCAGAACACTTCTCTCATCTCCTGATTGTCACTTTCTAAAACTAAACCTTTGCAACAACAAGGAGCTTGGAGCACAGTGGGCAGCACGGCCATCTTCATCAGCAAAACTTGTGTCTACTTTAGGAAAACCTTTCTTAGAAATAAATAACCAAGCTATAAGATTTTAAGGTAGTTTGCCTATCGCAATATAAATCCTCAACTTTTCGTTAGTCATTTGTATAATCATGTTACGCAAATTAATCCCTAACCGGTCTTAGGACTCTGAGGTAGTCATTGGGTACGACGTAAACCCTCACATCTTCGAGGCTATTTGTGTGACTATATCATACAAATATAAGTCTTAATTAACTTAAATTGGCAGGATTACAACATTAAATAAACTCTCAAATTGAAGCCAAACAATAGGATAGTTTGAGAAGTTGTCAAGATTCTTCTTGGATCCTCAGCTTCTCATACTTCTCTTCCTTTAGAGTCCTAAAAACCTGTTCCAAATTTGAGCTAATCCGTTTTGAAATTTCCAAAATCCAATTTGTTTAAAACCCTAAACTTTGAAATTCTTGAGAGAAAAACCACTGATCATTATCGAGATTTTTCATAAGTGATTCCTGTTACTTAAGATGTAATTAACTATAAGGGCTTGCCCTTATAGGGAACTTTATGAACCCTGGTAATATAAACCCTGCTTAATTCATTTATATTAAGCAGGGGAACTCGTCGGCTTAAAAAATTGATTCGCAGACCAAACGGATGTCACAAACCTTCTAGTTTATTTAATTGACCCCATCGTCAAGCAATGTGTCTATTCTTCGGGATAGATACGTGGTTTGTGATGCGGTGCTCGTTTATATAAACTATTTGGGATGTAGGATCAGTTTGATTTCATATCTTAAAATTTTCAAACTTAAAACAATTTTTGAAAACCAAAATACTACTTTTTCAAATTATATATATCTAAATTAAATTTAAAATCTAAAGTTCGCCGACAATTTCTGTAGGCAACCCCCTTTTCAAAACACTTAACCAAAAAAATATGCAAACATCCACCAATCTCTGAATCAGATTATTCTTAAAATGGGATCCTCCATTAGTGATAATAACTCTAGGCATTCCATATCTTGTGAAAATATTTTTCATTAAAAACCTCGTTACATTTATAGCATCACAATCAACAAAAATCAGTATATATATATATATATATATATATATATATATATATATATATATATATATATATATATATTAGCAAAAGCAAAATATCATTAAAATGATAAGGTTAGTTACATCTAATGAAGGAGAGGTGAAGAGAGTCCCCCAAAAGTAAAAGCCTTAAAGGCTCAAGAGGCAAAAAGGAAAAGATTACATTTTTGTTTGAGGTAGATGTCTTTGCCAACCAGTTGGTTGGTTGGTTCCCTTCTCTATGGATGTGAGACGATTTTAGAGTAAAGTGTAAAGAGAGGGATATAATTTTTCTATATAAGTAGACCAGATTCCATGGAGGAGTGAAGGTACCCAACATCATCTTGATAACCTGTTGTGAGTCGGATTCAATCCAAACATGTTGAAAGTTAAAGGCTCTAGCAGTATTTAAAGCCCAGAGGACAGCAGTCATCTCAGCTTCCAAGGCAGAAGAGGTAATTAGAGGAGACTGAAAAAACTATAATAAATGTCACAAATGATTTCTGCATACAGCACCTATACAAGCAGCAAAAGGGGTGAAGCTCCCATCAACATTAATTTTAATCCAAGGCTATATAGGCAATATCCAGCGCAATGAGGAGACTTTCTTTGGAGGAGTAGGAGAAACAGCAAATGATTTTTTAATGTAGTTGTAGCTATTGATCACAGCAGTTCTGGGGAGACTAGGTTTATCATCATACTTTGCCTGATTTCTAGCCATCCACAAAAACCAGTTAATAATAAGAGGGACACAGCACCATTTCTGATCTTTCTAATCATCCTAGAAAGTTTTAATTGTAACCCACTTATGTCTGTGGTGTGAGATATTTAGTAGTTGTAGAACATTATCCCAAAGCTATGTAGTGAAAGGGCAGTGTAGAAACAGATGTGGAAAGGTTTCTTCCTCAGAGTGACATAACCAACATCTTGAAGCTGTTCTTAAACCTTTTAGTTTCAGGATATCATCTAATGGAAGAAATCTATGGGATAGTCTCTAATTAAAGAAGAACATGGAAGGAGATAATTTGGGAGACCAAATAAATCTGCCCCAACTATTTGAAGGCCAATGAGTGAAGGAATTATGAATGAAGTTATTCACATATTGTGAGGGAGGGTGTTTAACCAAGAGTTTATCAGGTTCGTTAGGGTCAATAGGGATAGATAAAATTTCTTGCACAGTGTCCTCATCCACCACCTCTTTAAGAGCCTCCATGTTCCATTGATTCTGCAGCCAGAAATCAGAGACAGTAAGGTTAGAACTGAAATCAGGCAGGGGTGAAAGAGGGCCAGCAGGAAGCCAGTTGTCCATCCAGAAGCTAATTTTGCCAGCACCAACTTCCCAGCAACTCAATTGATTAGCAGCTTCTCTGATTTTTAACAGATTTTTCCAATGTTTGGAGTCACCTATTTTAGATTGGACAGCATCAGGATGCAGTTTCTTGCAATATTTTTCTTTAAGGAACTTAGCCCACATGGTATCTTGTTGCCTGAACTTAAACCATTGCTTACAGTAGATAAGATGGTTCATTTGCTGAAAACTCTTAAAGCCCAATCCCTCAGCAGTGGCAGGTTTACATAGCTTGTTCCAAACAGTCCAATGGGGTTGTTTATGTTCGCCTTCCCAGAGGAATTTGTTAAACATGGTTTCCAGCATCTTTTGAGTGCTTTTCTTCATTCTCACCATTTGCATTGTATAGAGGGGGAAAGTAGAGAGAATGCTTTTTAATAAGGTCAGTCTGCCACCATTGGAGAGGATGTTGTTAGTCCAACAGTTTATAGAGGAAGAAATTTTTTTAACCACATCATCATACTAAGTTTGTTTTTTTCTTACCTTAAGTAGGTGCACACCCAAATATCTGAGAGGTAAAGCAGCTAAAGCAAAGCCAGTGGTTTCCTTGAGCCAATTATGATGTTTATAATTCTTTCGAGCCAAGAATTGGCATTTCTGTTTATTAAGTTCCAGGCCAGAAACTTGGGTAAATTGATCTAGAATTTGCATGGTTTTCCTTATGGCATGTTTGCTACCATTAGTAAATAGAATAATATCATCTGCATAAGCCAGATGGCTAATAACTTAAGAAGAGCTATGCCTAAAACATCGATGGTGAGCATTACCCTGGGCTGATTAAGAAGTCTGGATAGATAATCAAAAGCCAATATAATAATGGTTGGAGACAAAGGGTCTCCTTGTTTGATGCCCCTCCCAGCAGGAAAGAAACCATGGCTTTCACCATTCACCAGCAAACTATAGAAAGAGCTAGAAAGCCATCTTTGGATGAAGTTACATAAGGAGGGGTTGAAACCCCTGGCCTTGAGAACCAAATCAATGAAATGCTAGCTGATGGAATCATAAGCTTTCTTGAGATCCATTTTCAGTATCATATTATGTCCTCTGCAGGGTTTATCCAAGTCAAGTAGCATTTCCTATTCTAATAGACAAATGTCAGATATGTTCCTTCCCTGCAGAAAAGCAGATTGATTAGAACTGATTAGTTTGTCTAAATGTGGTTAGAGTCTACTAATCATTATCTTACTAATAATTTTAGTAAGAGTGTTAGTGAGACAAATTGGCCTGAAATCAGTCCAACTAGAATTTTTATGTTCCTTTGGGATGAGAACAATGCTAAATGCAACAAAATATTTGGGCAGCTCAGCTCCAGAAAAGAAGGCTTGGACAGCATTACTAAGAGCAGCACCAAAAATGTCTCAAGCCTTAGTGTAAAAAGTTGCAGTGAAACCATCAGGACCTGCAGTCTTGTTCCCATCAGTACATTTTAAAGCTGTTAAGATTTCATTTGCATCAGGTAAAAGAGCTAGATTGAGCTGGTGAACATAATCAGCTTCAGTATTGAACACTTCAGAAATGAACAGTGAGGGGGTAATAGAGCGAGCAGCAAGTTAAGCTTGAAAATGATTCACAGCACTTTGAGAAATAAGATGTGGTTCAGTAATCCTTCTACCATCAGACTCTTTGATGCTGAGAATAGCTTTAATTTGCCTTCTGTATTTAATCATGGCATGAAAAAATTTAGTTTTTCTATCACCAAACAGTTGTTTATTGATGGAAGCTTTTTGTTGCAAGAACATCTCCTCTCTATCCAGAGCTTCAGCCAGCTAAGTTTGAGCATTGATCAATTCTTGAGCATCATTTCCTCCCAGATCTTGAGCAGCTTCAAGTAATTGGACTTTACAGTCAGCATCTTTAACCTGTTGAAAAATATTACCAAAGCAGTGTTTTTTCCATTGTCTTAAATGATAAGCCACATTTTTTGTAATCTCCAGAATTTAACAAGTGGATTTGGGTCAGTAATTATTGTACTATTCCATCCTTTCTTTACAATATCCAAGAAATTAGAGTGATCACTCCAGACAATCAGGAATCTGAAAGGAGACGATCTTATGCTAGGGAAAAAAGAGAGTTTAATTAAAAGAGGGGAGTGATCTGAAGCAGTTCTGTGCAAATGATGAACTTGGGTAATTGGGAAGGAATTCAACTAACAATCATTAGCAAGAATTCTATCAATTCTCTCAAGCAAATTACCTCTTTTCCAGGTAAAAGGAGTGCCAATGAAGCCCAAATCAAAAAGTCCAGCCTTAGTAATATTTTGGGAAAAATTCAGCATGGTTTGAAGATCTGGAGTTCTACCTCCAAGTTTCTCACTAGGATCACAAATAAAATTGAAATCTCCCCCTACAATCCAGCTTGTATGGACTTGGCTCAAATTGTGAACAGCATCCCAAAGAGCAGTTCTATCTTGATGAGTGCATCAAGCATAGACAAAAGTAGCAAAGCCAGAAAAATGTTCAACATCAAAGTGTAAATGTAAAAATTGATAGTTATCACTAATAACATTGCAGTTTAACTCTTTCTTGGTGAAAACCCAGATCTTATTATAGCAGTTAATATGACAGAGAAAGCCAGGAAATTGTTTAATGTATTTGGATATTTTTTGGTGCACCAAAGGTTCTAATAGAGCAAAAATCCATATCTTGTTGGTCCTGATTAAGTGTTTGAGTCTGTTAAGGGTGCCAGGACTAGAAATCCCCCTAACATTCTAACACAAAAGGTTAATCATGGTGTAATTCCTTACCAGCCCTAGTTAGCCTAGGGGGAGTGGCAGAAGAGCTTTTCAATCCAATGACATTTGATTGAGATAAGTTTCTGAGTTCTAGTGCATCTTTTCTTTTTCTTCTGCTTTTTTGCTGAGTCCACACCTCCTCTTTTTGTATTGCTAATTCTGACAATATGAGATGTGCTGAATGATTACCAGGAGCTATATCTGGTGGAGTGATAAAAGTACCCCCAATATCTGAGTTGTAATATAAGTCTTCTCCTTCTGATGAATCCCTTGGTTGTGTTGGGTTCTTCCCAATAGTTATATCTGGTGGGGAAGTTATAATACCCCCAATGTCTGAACAATGATGTATTCTTTCTTCTTCTGTTGTATCCCTGTTAAGTAAAGGTAGTTGTTGGACCTGCTCTCCTGCACCATGGAAGTCACTAAATGCAGTCACCTTATCATCCAACTGTCTTATAAAAGGAGTTAGAGATTCTGTATTTTAGGAATGCACCTTCTGAATGGATTGTTCTCCTTCACCCTGAAAATCTCTGATTTCAATCTCCTGGTCAGCTAAAATTCTAGCCCCAAGAATTAGAGAATCAATACTTTGAATTTGCACATTCTGACTGGGCTGAGGTAAAAGTATACCATCCTGTCTTGTTTCATTATGTGGACATTGTTGAGGTGGGGCAATATTTGGAATATAGTAAGAAGTACAGGGAGCAGATGGTAGGATTGGTGGATTAGCCTGGGCAGAAGGCTTACCACTTTTATTAGCAACATTATAAGGTCTTAATTCAGGATGAATTTTGAAACATTGCTCCATAGTGTGCCCAAAGATATGGCAATGTTTACAGTATAAGGGTTGATATTCCAGCACAATAGGTTGCCAATAACCACAATTGGCAGTCCCTAACCAAACTCCATCAATGTAGGGGAGATTAATATCTCTTTCTAGTAAAAATCTAGTATTAGAGATTCTGGTAACATTAACAGAGGGTATGTCCAGCTTTAGAGGTCTGCCCATGGAGTCAACTATGTCATAAATAATCTTGTGATTAATAAATGGATGTTTCAGGTTGGGCATGCTAAAACATATAGGTACAATAGGTGGTTCTTTGGAAGGATCAAAATCTAAAGTCCATTTCAACAATTTCATTGGCTTTCCATCTATCATGATAACCTTTTTGGAGAATATTTGTGCATAATCATCTTCTCTAGAGAGTTGTAGCATTATGTGCCTGCTGTCAAAGACTCCAATATTCCATCTTCCCACTAGCTTAAAGTCGTCCACAGCCTTCCTTAAAACATCAAGCTTTGGGTGACCAAACTGGAACTTTCCCACTAAGGTGAATTTATAGGGCTCAGATAGTTTATCTAGCTCCTCTTCAGTGAATATTAAAGCCAGTTTCCCTGCCTTCTTTGTGCATCGCATGATGAACTCACATTTAGCCTTCCCTGCAATAGCATCATGGTATAACTGGGGAAACACCAGTTTATCACCCAAAGTAGTTCCACCCTCTCTTCTTACAGTGACTTCAGCAAAGGTTCCTTTGTCCATAAAATTCGGATCAGCTTTGGTTAGCTCATCAGCCATCCCAATAGAACAGTAAAAAAATTCCAGAAATTCAAAAAACCAAAAGGCACGGGAAGGAACAAACACCTATCCCAAGTCAAACCAACCCCTGTGATGAAGACAGCAGCTAACCAACACCAACTTAGAACCTCAATCGTCGAAGAGGTCACCGCCGCCATATAAACCCTAGCAGAGCTCTGGAATAATTTCCCGCCTCCATTATATATATATATATATATTCCAAAAGACTTACCTAATAGGCAAGTGATATATTAATATCTATAATCAATACATCTATCTTCTTACGAAAGGAAGACCTAAACTATCCCCATGCACCAAAACAGCCAGGGGAGGGGGAGTTTTAGTATCTACCAAAATTTCACCATTACAATATCCCTGAGAGGCAAGCAAATGTGCAGGAGCATTGCCCTCCCAAGGTATATGAGAAAATTTTACATTGTTACTCTCAATCTATCTCTTCAATCTGTTCAGCCATCTCTGAATGTACCATGGAGCAATTTTAGAACCCTGCAGGAAGCTGAGGCAAATGGAAGAGTCAGATTCCACTATGAGGAGCCTCACTTCACAGATCTTGGCAATTCTGAGGGCCTAATAGATGGCAATCATTTCTGCCTCAAGAGCATCACATGCATCCGTGGGAGAATAAAAGAACAGAAGACATTGCCCCAACCCATTTCTGAAAATACCACCAATCCTAGCCTGCTGATTTTTAAAGCTTCCATCAGTGTTTACTTTGATCCAATTAGTAAGGGGAGGGGACCAACCAACTACCAGAGAGGATGAGGAAGAAGTCCCAGAACCTACTTGGAAAATATCCCTAAATTTTTTATATTTAGTGAGTTTCTAAAAGTAGGTTAAGCAATGAGCAGCAACAAGGGAAGCTGGGATAAAACACCCTTCAAACCTTACCTTCTTTCTGCACATCCAGATAAACCAGGCCACAACACAAGGAACCACCAGGAGATTCACCTTATGCCAGTCCACCCAACACACCAAAAGATCTAGCCAACTTAAATTCAATGTTTCCACCTGGATTCTGCTAATGATTTGAGTCCAAACCTCTTGAGAGAAAGAGCACCTGAAGAATAAATGTGCCCTAGATTCCTCCTCCTGCATACATAAGTGACAGCCGGAAGGTCCTCTAAGACCCTTTAATTTAAGGATATCATCAGTGGGCAACAGCAAATGCCTAGCTCTCCAGCAAAAGAATGACATGGATGGTGACAGTAGATTGTTCCACGACTCGAGGCCCCCACCTAATTTTATCCCAAGAATAAAATTTCTGAAAAATAAAAGACCCCAGCTTTTGTAGGTGTTGTTGTTTAGTGATAAGCTTATCTCTTCTATCAGGATGGAAGGGAGTCAAGAGAACCTGCTGTAGCTGATCAGAAGTTAAAATGTTCCTCAGAATTCTGCAATTCCATTGATTCTCAGACCAATAAGTATTAACATAACAGTTAGGAATAGAGAGGCCATCCACATTGTGAGGAATAGAGAGTTTCTCCCCTCCCCACACCCAATTATCAAGCCAAAAGTTAATTTGGCCCTCTCCCAGCTCCCAAATAAAGGTCTGTTCAGCCTGATCTTTGACCTTAAGCATTGCTTTCCATAGTCTAGAATCACCCAGTTTGGGCACCACCAAAGAAGGATGTTCCTGTCTGCAGTACTTACCATGCATGTAGTGTGACCAAATGGTGTCATTAGCTCTGAATCTAATCCACAATTTACATAAATTGATGAAGCTAAGCTGTTCAAAGCTATTGAACCCCAACCCCCCAGCCTGTAGGGGTTTACATAGCTGCTTCCAGGATAAACAATGGATCTGCCTATGTTGACCAGCCCACAGAAATTTATTAAACATTCTTCCAATACTTATTTGTGTGATCTTTTTCATGGTAAACATCTGTAGAGCATAGAATGGGAGGGCAGTTAATATGCTCTTCAATAATGTTAGCCTCCCCCCATTTGATAGAAAGGAATTAGACCAACCAAAAATCTGAGCTTTGATTTTTTCAGTAATTTCTTGAAATTGAGTTTGTTTAGATCTTCCCATAATCAAATGAACACCACGGTAATAGATAGGCAAATTGGCAGGATGAAATCCAGTATAATCAGCAATCCAGGTCCTCACCATAAGGCTAACATTAGAGCTGGGGTAGAAATGGCATTTCTGTAGATTAAGTTCCAAGCCATAAACCTCCTTGAAGTGTGCTAATGTTTTAATTACAGTTTTAATAGCAGCCTTAGAAGCCTTAGAAAAGATAATAATATCATCTGCATAAGATAAATGGCTGACAATAAAATTGGACCTGTGATGATAGGCTAAGCTGGGTGTTTGGGTAAAAACAAAATCTAATATTACGGATAAATAATCAAATGCGAGGATAAAAATGGTAGGGGAGAGAGGGTCCCCTTGTCCGATACCTCTAGATGCACTAAAGAACCCATGGCATCTACCATTCACCATAACGGAATGAGCATTATTACCTAGCCACCTTTGGATGAGCTCGAACAAAGCCGAGCTGAAAACCTCTTGCACATAGGGTTTGAGTGATGAATCCCCAACTGATGGTATCATATGCTTTTCTTATATCGAGTTTAAAGATGAAATTGTTGCCTCTGCATTTCTTATCTAAATCCAATACCATCTCTTGAGCCAGCAAAATATTGTCTGAGATTGATCTGCCTTTCACAAATGCAGCCTGACTTGGAGCTAATAAAGGTATTCAAGTGTGGCTGCAATCTTGTCATAATGATTTTACTGATAATTTTGAACATTACAGATGTAAGGCTAATAGGTCTATAGTCTCCCCAAGATTTTCTCAGCTTATTTTTGGGGATTAACACAATGGTGAAGGTAGAAAAGTACTTTGGAATATCAATACCCTGGAAGAAGTCTTGTACAACTTGAATAATCTCCTTCCCAATTACTGTCCATCCAGCTTTGTAAAAATTGGAAGAGAAACCATCTGGTTCTGCAGCTTTAGTACCACCAATGGACTCTAATGCATTCTTGATCTCATCTTCCCCAGGGATGTCTATTAAATGGAGATTTTGTACATATGGGAGCTGATCCTGGAGCAAACTATCATAAATAAGGGTAGAACATCTATTGGGCTGAATGAAGATTTTAGTAAAGTGTTTAACAGCATCCAAGGCAATATCCTCAGCATTATGGAGCTTAGTTCCAGCCTCATCAGTGATGGAAAGAATCATATTACACTTCCTCTTGTACTTAATGTATGCATGATAGTAATGAGTGTTTCTATCCCCTTCAATAAATTTGGCAGCAGCTGCTTTCTGTTTATAAAATTCTTCCTGATACTTTACCTGAACTAGCAGCTGATCATGAGCACTGTAAATAGCAGCTTCACTACACTCCCCATTAAGAAAACCAGCTTCAGCAGCAGCCACATCATCTTCAGCCTTCTTAAGATTCTCCTGTATGTTCCCAAACACTGTCCAATTCCACCTCCTGAAATGCTTAGCAGTGATTTTATGTAATTCCCAGAGATTACCCCAAGAGGAGCCATCCTTTGGAGAGACCCAAACCTTCTTAAGTTCAGCCAGGAAATCTGGGTGCTTATTTCACATATTTTGGAATCTGAACATGCCACCTGTAGTATTATCAGTGTTGTTAATAGAGATGAGCAATGGTCTGTGATCTGAACCTGCCATGGATAAGTGAGTTACAATAGTATAGGGAAATTGCTGAAGCCAAGAAGTGTTCCCCAGCATTCTATCAAGCCTCTCCCAGATTCTACCCCTTCTCCAGGTGAATGATGGACCAGTGAAGCCCAGATCAAAAAGAGCAGCATCAGCAAGAAATTGATTAAACCTATTCATGGAAGCTAAGCTAGGTGTAGCACCACCTTTCTTTTCTGCAGCAGAGGAAAGGCAGTTAAAGTCCCCTCCAACAAGCCAGAAAGAGTTAATACTGGGGGCAATGTTAACCAAGGTATTCCAAAGGTTCTGCTGGTGAACAGGAGAAGAGCTAGCATAAATAAATGTGACAAAACCAAAATGATCTCCAATAGAAACCTGAATGTGCATAAACTGCTGATGATCCACCAAAATAGAACAGTGTAGCTCCTTTCTAGAAAATACCCATATCTTATTACTCAGATTAATCCAACAGTGGAAATTAGTATACTTTTTAATAATGTTGTGAGTATTTTTATTAATCATGGGTTCTAGCAAAGCAAAACACCATAGTTTGTAAAATTTAACAAAGTAATTAATTATGCTGATAGAGGAGGGATGAGCAGCCCCTCTTATATTTCAACACATAAAGTTAATCATAATAAGAGGTTTTTGCCTTTTCCCCTAGTCGTAGGAGCAGAAGAGGGGCTATCAGGAGGATCACTTGAGGGCTGGGATTCCAGCAAACTTTGTAATTCTGATTTGCTTTTCCTTCTTCTACTGTTTTTCTGGATTTGCCATCCAGACTTCATTTCATCATTCACAACTTGAATCTTCCCCCGGATAAATCCATCCTATTTTCAACTTCACCGATTTCCCTAGAAGAGGAGCAATGTCCATTTCATTAGTGACTTGGGTAGTGACAAGCACCATCAACTGGCACCTTCCTCGCTCCTCCACAAGCCGCACATCCTCGGTCTCCCCCACTCGCCATCACTAGGAGGGTTAAGATTCACAACCTCCCTAGATTCGGTTCTCATGTTCAGGTTTTCCTGATCTTCTCTTGGGATATTGGCTGGGGCCAGGTTTACAGTCTTCTGCTGACCAACAGATTTCTTTCTTCATGGAGGATGAAGCCTTTAGCAATTCTCCATCTCATGGCCAAACATTCTACAATGCTTGCAGTAAAAATATTTAAATTTTACTTCAACCTCCTGCCAAAAACCTTCTTCTGGTATGTCCTCATCTGTTCTCACCCACACTTTATGAATATATGGGAGTGTAATGTCCCTTTCCACCAAAACTCTTGCTGCAGCTGGTCTTGCTAAATCAAATGTGTGTGTATCTGTTTTTAATGGGGTTCCCAGGGCTTGACTTATATTAAAAAGAGCATTATGATCATAAAGCTGTATAGGTAGATTTGGGAGTTTATACCACATGGGAATAATGGGTGGCTCCTTTAGTGGATCAAACTCAGGGGTCCATTTTAATAACTTCATGTATGTACCAGCAATTAGGATAGATTGCTTGCCAAATATCTTGGCATAGTCTTCCTCATTAGAGAGCCTAATGGGCAAGTGCCTTCCATCCAGCAACCCAAGCTTCCAACTGCCAGCAAGATTTAACTCCTCAAAACTTTTCCTTACATATTCCATTTTTGGGTGTCCCATCTGAAATTTCCCAATCAAGCAGTACTTAATGGCATCATTAAGGGTTTTCATATCTTTTTTAGAGAACAAGACAGCAGGAAAACCATCCTTGTTACCTACTGGATTAATAAAAGGAGCATTTCCCCTACCAGCAACAGTGTCATGCAGTGCTTAGGGAAAAATAAGATGGTTAAATGTTTTGTGGGCAGAATTCCCCATACCCACAACCCCTGCATAAGAGGCTTTAGCCCACATTACATTAGATGCTGCATCAATAGGATATGGCCGAGCAGAATTAGCCATAAACCCAGAACCTCAGAACCAGCCTCCAGGTGCAAACACAAGAGGACAGAACCCAGAGGAAAAGCCAAACCATAAGGTGCAGAACCAGGAGAAAAACCTACCAGCTCCAGCCATAATTCCAGCCGCCAAGAGCAAACCCTAGCAGAGCACCTCCCTCCAAACCAGCCTATATATATATATATATATATGTGTGTATATATATATATATATATATATATATATATATATATATATATATATATATATATATATATATGTATATATATATATACACACATATATCTATATATATATAGATGTATATATATAGATATATATATATATATGTATATATATATATATATATATATATGTATGTATATATATATATATATGTATGTATATATATATATATATAGCCAAATGAAGGTATAAATGGTCCCATAAAATCCAATCCCTATGCATAAAAAATTTCAACTTCTAAAGTAAAATTAGGAGGCATTTCATTTCTTCTATATATATTGCCTATTCTCTGACATCGATCACAAGTTTTGATAAATCTATAAACATCTCTAAAAAGTGTAGGCCAATAAAATCCAGACTGCAAAATCTTATGTGCAATTCTATTAAGAGGCATAAACGATCGCTAATAACTTTCTTTCAGTAGTAGTGTAATTAATATGAGCATAAGTAAGAGTCTTACTAGCGTAGTATATAACTTTAAACATTTTGTCATGCCTTTGCCTTAAAACAACTCCAATAGCATAATCACTAGCATCACACATTAATTCAATTTGTTTATCCCAGTCAGATGAAACTATTATGGGGGCAAAGATTAATTTTTCCTTTAATAGATCGAAAGCTTTTAAACATTTATAGTTAAAATCAAACTTCCTATCTTTTTCCAAAAGTTAGCCTTTAATATATCGCTTGTAGAATCCTACATGTCCTAAAATACTTCTTACCCCTCTCATAGTTGTTGGAGGTGGTAATTTTTCTATAATTTGAATATTTGCAAGATCTACTTCCATGCCATATTCATATATTTTATGCCCAAGCACAATTCCTCCTGCAACCATAAATTGACACTTTCCCCACTATAGGACTAAATTTGTTCTTTCGAATGCCTCTAAAACTTTTTCTAAGTTTCATAGGCATGCATCAAACGAATCTCCAAATATTGAGAATTCATCCATAAACACTTCTATTCCATCATCAATTCATTTGCTAAATGTGGATGTCATACATCTTTGGAATATTGTGCATTATATAATCCAAAGGGCATTCTTCTAAAAATGTAGTCTTCTCTTGATCCTCATGAGGAATAAGTTTTTGGTGATACCCAGTATATCCATTTAAAAAGCAATAATATTGTGTCCAGCAATTCTGTCTTGCATTTGGTCTAAAATGGTAAAGGAAAGTGATCTTTTCTGGTAGCGGCGTTTAATTTTCTATAATCAATACATATTCGCCAACCAGTTACTTCTCTTATCTGTATAATTTCATTTCGATCTTTTACTCAACAAGCCCTCCTCATTTCATAGGAACACAATGAATTGGGCTTACCTAAACACTATCAGAAGTAGGATATATAATTCCAACATTTAACCACTTATTTCACTATTGGGATTAGTCTCCCTTTTGGATCAACTATAGGTTTATGTTGTTTATCCAACAAAATTCTGTGCATATAGATCGATGGACAGATTCCATTAATATCAACGATGGACCAACCAAAAGCCTTTTTGTATCTTTTTAAGGTGTCCAATAATTTTTGTTCTTGATATTCATTTAAATCCGAAGATACAACGACTAGTAAAGTAGATGATTCTCCTAAAAAAATATACTTTAGATGATTAGGGAGAATTCTCAGCTCACGTTCAGGGGGTTTAATGATAGATGGAATTAAACTTTTATCTCCATTTTCTATAGTATCCAATCTTTCAGATTCTTCCTAAATAAATTCTAACTTTTCATTTGTCACATCATTGAAATCAACTTCATTTTCCTTCTCACATTCATCCTCACATTCAAAATTTTCTTCAAATAGTTTTTTAAAATGATCTCCTCTCAAATAATTGCAGATTTCCATTCAAAAGAACTCATCATCTTTTTCAGTTGAAGGGTATTTCATAGATTTCAAAATATTGAAAGTTACCTCTTGGTCATTAACTCTCATAGTTAATTCTCCTTTTTGAACATCAATCATAGCTCTCCTAATAGCAAGGAATGGTTTTTCCAAAATAATTGGAATTTCTTTATCTTGCTCCATATCTAATACAATAAAATCCATAGGAAAGATAAATTTATCCACCTTTACTAATACATCTTCCACAATTCCATTAGGATAAGTGATAGAACAATCAGCTAGTTAAAGAGTCACAGATCTAGGTGAAGTTTCTCCTATTTCTAATCTTTTGAAAGTTGATAAAGGCATAAGATTAATACTAGCTCCAAGGTCACATAAATCTCTTCTAAAAAATTTCTCACCAATAACAGACGGGATAGTGAAACTACCTAGGTCTTTAAGTTTTTCAGGAAGGTTCTTCTAAATAATTACATTACACTCACCGCTAATTGCTACAGTCTCGTGGACTTTAAACTTTCTTTTTTTTTAAGAATATCCTTCAGAAACATTGCATAATCAGACATCTGCTCTAATGCTTCAACAAAGGAAATATTAATCGTTAATTTCTTAAGAATTTCCAAAACCATTGGAAATGTGTTATCCCCGTTATGTTTCTTTTGTCTTTGAGGAGAAGCAAGAGGTGGTTTTTCAACTGTTATGTTCATTAGTTCTAGCGGATATTCATCTGGATACGTCTTATTAGAACTTTTCTCAATGTTCACTTCCTCTCTTTCAACTTTGACTTCTTTTTGAACTCTTGGTTCCAATTCTTTTCCACTCCTTAATTAAATAGCCTTAATTTGCTATTTGTTTTGATCTTTAAGGTTGATCTCAACATTGATAGGAAGATTTCCAGAAGTTCTATTATTAAGCGCAGTACAGATATGTCCCAATTGATTCTCAATGTTCTTCATTGCAACATTTTGAGCTTGAATTTGATTACCCATATTCAGAATAATATCTTCAGTAGACAACTTTTTCTCCTTAAATTGTTGATTACTATTAAACTAGAAGGATAAGAAGGTCTATAATTGGTATTTCCTTGGTTGTTCAGATTTCCAACTGGATTTAAAGAATTGTTTCCCCATTGAGAGTTAACAACAACATTAGTGTTATTCCAGTTAAATTTTGGGTGATTCCTCCAACTAGGATTATAATAATTCAAATAAGGATTATTGATTTTGTTATTTATGGAATTCATTGTTTCATAAGACACTTGAGAGTCTATCATCTTTCTTGATGAATTTTCTTCTAACACTGGGGTTGTTGGAGAATAATTCATTCTATATTAATCTATTTTCTTGGAAAGTGCAGAAATTTGAGAGACTATCATAGTTATCACATCAAAATTATGAATATTAGCTACTCTATTAGGATTTACCCGCTTAGAGGGCCATTGAAAATTATTAGTAGTCATCTCTTCCATTAACGAATATGCCACATCAAAAGGTTTTGACATTAATGATCTACCAGCAGCAGCATCGATAATAGATCTTAAAGATCTCACTAATCCATTATAAAAGGTTTGAATTACTAAATAGTCTGGTAAAGCATTGTGTGGACACTTCCTTAGAAGATCATTAAATCTTTCCCAAGCTTTATATATAGATTCTCCATCAAACTGACTAAGATAAGTGATATCATTCCTCAGCTTAGTAGTTTTGGAAAAAGGGAAATATTTTGACAGAAACTTTTGTGAAAGCTCTCCCTAAGTTCTGATAGATCTCGGTTCTAACGAATTTAACCACGCCTTAGGCTTATCCCTTAGTGAAAAAGGAAAAAGTCTAAGCCTAACAGCATCGTTTGACACTCCATCATATTTAAAAGTAGCACACAGTTCTAGAAAACTAATGAAATGTATGTTAGAATCTTCATTAGGTGTTCCTCCAAATTGATTATTTTGTACAATTTGGATAATAGCAGGTTTAAGCTCAAATGAATTAACAGCAACATCTGGGTTTTGGGTAGTTAAGTGAATTTCATCAGTTGCTGGAGTAGTGATCCATGAAAAAAATACCTATTTTTATGCCTTGATTTTCATCAAATTTTTAAGATATTATGCTTTAATAAAAGGTATTTTTATGTTTTTGGATGTAGGTGATGTAAAAATGTTCAAAAAGGAAAAAAAGATGAGAAAGAATGAAAAAGGAGCAAAACGGAGCAAAAATGGAGCAAAAATGTAAAATTGCCAAAATAATGAGCCTGACACCAGAATCCGGCGCCTAAGCACCATATCGATACCAAATTTGTGACGATTTTTGTAACTACTTTGGACGGTTATTTTGACGGTTAGAGCGATTAATGGACCATCTAGAAGATTGGCAGTTTCCTGGATTATATGACATGTGATACATTGTATTTAGACGCTTGGAAACGGTTTAAATTGTGAAGAGGTGCGATCCAAAGTGAAGAGGGAAGAACTAGATGCGAAGTCCGGTGCCTAGGCACCTGATGCCGGCGCCTAGGCACCTGATGCCGGCGCCTAGGCGCCAGACACACTTTCAAGAAGATTCATTGAACTTGGACACATTTTGAAGAGGTGCCTTAGGCAACCCTTGAAGCCTATAAATAGGAGGCTATTCCTACAGAGAAAAATGCCAACCCCAAGTAGCCCAATAAGAAATCCAAAAATTAATGAGATAATTTTAAGGGCCATACTTCTAGTTTACTTTCCTTCATAAATTTGTGAGTTTATTTTATTTAGAGTTTGTATTGAGAGTTTGGAAGAGTTGGTGCTTTTGAAATCTATTTCGTTTTGGAGTCAGTAAGAATCAGAGGTTCAGTTGGAGAAACACTTGAGATAAGTATTTGTAGTTTTTTTCAAATTTTTATTTATATGTTTTGTTATTTAGATTCAATGTGTTATGAGTAGTTACTGTATTTTCTCCTTTAAATTATGAAAAGATAAATAAGATAATCTAAAATTCGTTGGAGAATTAGAAACGAAAATATGTTTTAACTATTGTGATGATATTAATACCAGATCTTAATTTACTATTTAAATTGGCCATTTAAATTGTTAAAATCTGTTGAAGAGTTTTAAGTCCTAGAAGGAGATGAACTCTTAACTAGTAAATATCACATGAATCCTTGGGTACTCGAAGACCTTGTACGGGGTATGGGCGTAGAATTGATAAGTTTTTAGAGTGACAGACTAAATTCTTGTAATTTGGTTTATAGAGAGGGAACGGGTCACTAGTAGAGCCGACCATAGCCACCCTTGGACAACTAGTAGTGTGAGCCTAGATTAACCCATTCTACTAACAATACATCCAGCACTCGATCTATAGATTAGCCAATGTTCTTTATACTATTGAGTGAAGGTAAAGAATAGGATTACTCTATTTGGCACAATACCATAAATTTATATTCTCCACGAATATTATATTATCTAAAAATTCTTGGATTAATTGAAAGGAAGAAAGTTGTTTGCTTATTATTATTTACATCACTCATTGTTTTAGTACTACTTTAATTCTACTTTTAGTAAATTAAATATTAAATTTAAAACTTTAAAAGAAATACATAAAAATAAAATTTAAATATTTAAAAATCTATAAACCTCCTCGTGGGATCAATACTAGGGTCTTTATTTAAAGCTCTACATTACTTGTAACGATACGTATACTTGCGTAGTACCTCTAGTGTGTAAAATATTTTTCATAAAATTATATTTATATACACTAGCCGCTATTATTATTTGGGTCAAAGTATTAACTATAACATATTTTTAGAGCATAAATTACTACGTTGTTCGCGGATTGAGGTCAAGTTTTTGGCACTGTTGCCGGGGAGGGCAAATTTTTAGATTTTAAATATTTATTTTATTTTATTTATATATTTTATTGTCAAAATACAAAAATATAAAATATAAAAATATTTATAAAAACAAAAAAAAGTAAGTAGAGATTTTATTTTTTTGTTATTTTATTTTACTTTTGATTTACTTTTTATGCATAGTTCTGGTTCTGAAGGATTATTACCTTTAGATTCTGAATGAGAAAGAACTATTAGAAGAATTAAAAAAGGAAAACAAATTCAAAAATATCACGAGATGGCTAATCTACATAACAATTTACAAAATCCAATTGAAATTAATGAACAAAATATTTACAAACCATTAAGGGATTATGCTAACCCTACAGTTGATGAACTTCATAATAGTATTCAAATACCTACTGTAGATGCTAATTCTTTTGAGCTTAAACCGTTTATTATTCAAATGGTTCAAAATAATCAATTTTGGGGAACACCAAATGTGGATCCAAATTTAAACCTGTTGACCTCATTTTTGATGAGGTCTTCCCTTCTTCTTTTTAGTGCTTAGGATCTGGCCTTAGGCTTTTCCTTTGACTATCTTAGAAGACTAGAATTGGGACCCGCCTTTTAGAAATTCAAACCACTTCTAAACTCCCTGCAAACTCCACAAACTTGACTATAGACCCCTAATCACCTAGAGGGTTGAAATCAAATGTAGAAGTTTAAAGGATGAGTTCCTATAGGACTCTTTGGCTTTAGGACTTGCCTCAGGTGGCTCAGGTCCAGTGAAGGGGCTTTCTTACACATACACTTACATACACACTACACTTACACACTACATTTCCACACACTTCCTAAAACACACCCATACCCAACTTAACCTCCTGACTCATGTAGGTGATTCACATGGATGGTCCTTAACCCCTAAGCCCTTGGCTAAGAGGGTTAGGAACAACATAGTGAATGCCTCAAATGAGTCCTTTCATGGCTCATATAGGCTTGAAATGGCTTCATGGCTCAACCAAAATGATTTCTTTCCACCTCGATTCACCCAATCTTCAATTTCCCAAATTTTCAATTTTTGACCCCGGGACCCTACACCTACTAAACCTACCCAAAACCCTTGAAATTACCCAAATTTTTGCAAAATTTCCAAATTACCCAAAATTTTCCAAAAATCAATCCCAAACATCTCCACATCACTCAAATTGATCATCCATACCCAAAAATACCAAAGATTCCAAAAATACCTCCCAATACCCTCCAAATACCCAAAATACCCTTCTTGGCCTAAAAATCCAAAAATTCAGAAAATTCCCAGAAAATTCCAGAAAATCCCAAATATTCCCAATTTCATTTTGTCCAACTACACCATGGGCCAATTTTGTCAATTTACCCTACTTTTGTCAAAACCCCCAATTTCACCCATTTTAACCCAAAGTGAACCCAATGTCAAACCAAACCTATCCAATTGACCCAAATTCTGGTCCAATTCAATTCTAAACTTCAATTCAACATCCCCAATACCAATCTAGACCAAATCCAGGTCCAATTTGGTTGACATTTGGATCCAATTCCACTTTTGGCCTTAAAGCCCAATTTGGACCCATGACCCAAACTTAACCCAAACTCACCCAATTCAACTCCAATTAACCTCAAATCTTTTCTAAATCTTCCTTAACATTCCCACAAACAAAACCCTAACATGACTTGCCCAAAATTTGAACCCAAACCCCACTCAAACTCAACCCAAGGTTAAAAGGCCCATTTTTGACCTAAGCCCAAACCTAACCCAAATTCAACCCAATTCAAATCCAAATTATCCCCAATTTGTTTCAAATCACTCATGACACATCCATGAGCTAAACCCAACAATTATTTGGCCCAACCTCTTTACAAAATTCCCATCCATAAATTCATTTTTAAACTTAAGGGCCCATTCCTTAAACCCTCCTAAAAGCCCATTTCCTTCAAAATTCAAAAGCCCAAATCATCCTAAAGCCCACATGACACTTCCCCTCATCATCCATTTGATCAAAATCACCCCTAAGTTGCAAAATCATCAATTAAACCATTCCAAATCAAGCCACATGTCAAATTACCCCTAAATGCCAAATATTTCTAAAACCCTTTTTCATGAAATAAGCCAACCTTTTCCCAAGCCAAATGGAGCCATGAACAAGCCATTCTCAAGCCACATGAAGCCATGAGGGCTTTGACTTGTCATTAGTCCATTTATGGCAAGAAGAGGGGGATCTTTCTTAAGCCTCCCTTAAGCTTTTTACCTTAAGCATGTCACACTCTAAACCATGCTTTGCCACCTAATCCTCGATGGAGACTCCACCACACACTGGGAGGTTCGACCCACCCGACCTCCTAAGCCCAAAACCAGGTCTTGGGGAGGTGCACCCAACCCATTTGCATGGGTTGACCAAAATAAGCTAAAATGGCCCCTTCCCCTTTCTACTTTGATTCAACCACTTTACACATGGAATTTGCCAATTGCTCACACTAAACCCCAGCCCCGACCCACCCGACCAAGATGGTGACCATTGCTCGGCCGGCCGGCCACCGTGCCGTCGGAAAACACCATGGCCGAGAGCTCACATGTGAGCCAACATTGAAATTCTCACTTGCCGAGCTGCCCCATCCCGAGTGGCTACCATGGCTGATTTTCTCCTCACTCGCAGCAGTCGATCCCAAGCCCTAACTCCCCCGGGAGGCCCCCCGCCAGCCTCTATTTAAACTCCACCCCTCTCGGCCATGAGAGGAAGAGAAGCATAAACCTTGCCAAAACTCGCCAAAATTGTTCCGGACCCTCTTCCACCCTTAGAGCACTTGATCCCCAGTGGAATTCCCCTGCCATTTCTCCTCTGAAAGCTCAATTTCAGAGTTGAAATTCCACTCAAAACCAGGACACTTCTCCACAGTGAGCCAATTCCCAAATTGATTGGCTCTACACCTTCACCAGACCAAGAGAAGGTGTCCACCATCAAAAGCCCCATCTCCAGACCACCCAGTTGCTCCAGCCTCCAAGCTTTGTGATCGGGCTTGGTCGAAATCATATCCAGACAATTCACCAGACCGGGAGACTTCATCTGGAGCTTGCTAGGACCCAATCGAAGGTGCAACAACTCTCAGATTGAAGCCACACTTCTCTGAGCCAAGGTATGAGCTAACTCTTCATCCCGAGCTTCTGGAGATTCTCCATTTTAAATGCTTTAGTTTCAATGCATGTTAACCGTATAGATGTGTTCGTCTCTTCAAGACGAATCCATAGAGTATAAGAACATAAAAATCCATTGAGAATCGAGTGAGATCTTAGGGATTTAGTGTGGACGGCTCTCGGGTGAGAACGCTTGGGGACGATGAACGGATGCCGTCCATTCAATACACGCGCGGACGGACGGCTCAGATGGCGTCGGACCAGGAGATGGTACGAGAACCGCGGGGCACGGGCTGCTGACTCAAGTGGCGGCGTCGAATGGGAGCGCGCCGCGTGGCCTTTCGGAGCTGCCGAGGATGCGTTGGCACTGACTCGGATAAGTAGAAAATTATGGATTTTTTGATTTATTTAA
Source organism: Papilionanthe hookeriana x Papilionanthe teres (assembly GCA_022702705.1). Taxonomy (NCBI): domain Eukaryota; kingdom Viridiplantae; phylum Streptophyta; class Magnoliopsida; order Asparagales; family Orchidaceae; genus Papilionanthe; species Papilionanthe hookeriana x Papilionanthe teres. The sequence continues at coordinate 41,363,008 of CM040432.1, forward strand.
TTCCCTAAACTTCAAAAATTCATATTTCTGTGTAGAAAAATCAGAAAAATAAAATAAAAATACCCTCTTGCTCGATGAAGAGAGGAGAATAATGTGGAAAAGAAATCACTTAATTTCATCAAATATTTTATTTTTTATGATTTATTTACTCTCTGCATTGTTTTAATTCTCCATGCATGCATACAATTCACCATGGCATGAGACCATAGGGCTTTGAAGCCTCTGAATTTGGGAACATTCCCTGAATTTTCCAAAGTCGAGGCCATCCCTATGAGGAGTTCTTGATTTTTCAAGTTCAGTGTCACTGTTTTGAGTATTTTAATTCCAGTAAATAGCATGTTGTGAAATAAATTCTAGGAAAATTTGGTGATGTTCCTTATGACCAGAGAACCCTAGGAAAAATAGGTTTTGACTTAGTTCATTTAAAACAACCCTAATCGGCTTAAACACCCAAAATAGGTCTTTAATTAATTAGAGTTAACCAGGTATCAAATTGACTTGAAATCAATTCTCCACTGACCTTTAGGATCAGAGGAATCCACCATAAAAATTTGAGGTCAATTGGACTTGGTTAGCCCCACTAATTGGGTTGATTAAGTCACTTAGCCATTTTAAACTTTAAAAATTCATAACTTTCAAAATACTTTTTAAAAATCCATCAAATTGGTTTTGGAGCCTCTCTGATATCAGGGGAATCTAAGAAAATTAAAATTTCAATTTTCTAAAAAAGTTGATTTTTAATAATATTTTAATATTTTTAATAATTAAAAAATAATAAAAATCACAAAAATAATAAAATTCACCAAAATGTCACATTTTGAATTTTAATCACTTAGGAACAAATCTCACATTTTTCTTAGGTCTATTTAGTGAGATATTGAATTTTAAAGCCCTAGGGTAATTTTAAAATTAAAAAATGTATTTTCTAGCATTTTCACTAAAATAATTATAATAAATCATAGAAAAATCAGAAAATTGCAAAATTTGCTTCTCTAGTTTCCTTGATATCAGAGAGATTTTTGAAAAATATAAAATCCATTTTTCAACATTTATTTTATTTTTAAATTAATTAACACTCCAAAACTCAAAATAATTATAATAAAAATAATATAATTCAAAAAATCACCAAAATTGGTCCAAGTGCTTCTCTGGTCATTAGGAATGTCCCCTAATTTTCTTAAGAACAGAAACTTTCCCTTGGTCATGTTATTAAATTGTCCTTGAAAATCTCTATTTTCCACCAAAAATAATTATATAAATAAATTAAATACAGAAAAATCACATTTTCTCCTCTCATGTCTTTATTGACATATGAGTGAAGTCACATAAAAATTTCAAGTTCATTTAAGTTCAATTTAGTGAGTTATGAAATTATTAAGCTTAAGGGGTAAAATGGTAATTAAACTCTTTAACCTTTAATTAAAACTTTAGGTTTAATAAAAAAATCAACAAGTAAAATATTTGATCTTAATCTGATTTGGATGATTGAAATTTAAATAATTAAAGGGTAGAAACTCATTAAACAATTTTTAAAATGATTAAACTTTAATTAAATAATAGATTAAATTTGGAAGAATAATAAAATTGGAATTATTAAAATAAGAGATATTTATTAGGAAGAGATTTATTCTTTAATTTAAAAATCCCTAAATTAATCATCTCATTAATACTCAACTCTTAATTAAAATGATAATTCAAATTCAAAATATTAAAAGACTTAATCATTAAACTTAAAATTAAATTATTAAAACTCTTTCAAAAATTTCAATTAAAATTAAAGATAAAAACTAAATTAAAAATTAAATTAAATTAAGTAAATTAAATTGGATTAAATTAAATTAAATTAAAATTAAATTAAATAATTAAATATAAATTAAATTAAATCAATTAAATTAAATTAAATTAAATTAAATTAAATTAAATCAAATCAAATTAATTAAACACCAAATCAAATTAAATTGAACTATGTTAAACTAAATTAAAACTCAATTAAATTAAGTTGAATTAAATATAACATCACCTAAGACATAAAAAGAAATTAAATATAAAGCAACTTGAACACTATTCCAAATTTAAACCCTTTAACTTAAATCAAATCATTTGAATACTAATTTACCCTCGAAAGCTTTGATTATTATAACTCCTAAATGGAACATCAAATGAAGTGTTACCTCACTCATAGGATATTCAAATGTCCTAGTTCACCGAGCAAGTTAACAAAACTCGAAAACCTCGGACGATCGATTCATTTATATAATTAAATTCATTTGGACTTAAAACAATCCTCGAAATATCAAAAGATGTTTAAGATTCTTCTTAAGCACTTCCTCAATATGATAGGATATTTATAAGAACAATTGGACTTAATTGTCCTTCGATGAAGAAAATCGTCCTCAAACAAAAACACAAAGAACCTAGACGTCATAGGAGTCGACTAGCTATAGGATTAGGAATTTGGTAGAAAACCATAACCTTTCCCCTAGCTTTACCTAGGAACTTGCTTAAATATTCTAATCGTGTTTTAAGTGCAACTTGGGATGACGGGAAGACCCTCCAGGTACGCTTTTATTTTATTGCAATTTACTTTCTTGCAATTTACTTTCTTGCAATTTACTTTATTGCAAATGCATTTTACTTTTCTTGTATGATAAAACAACTGTTGCATGAAAACCCACACCTTTAGGATAGTCCCTAAAACTGAAACCAAAACTAAGTTAAAAGTCATCGCAAGATAAAATTCACCGCCACAACATTTCAAAATATAAAACAACTCAAAATTTAATCACAAACGGAACACAAAACTACAATTGCAACTAAATTAAAACGTCCCGTTGGATGATCGGGAATACCTCTGATGATGTAACCTACGTGTTGCTAACGGGATTTCCCACGGTCTAAATGAAAGTGTGGAACTCATTCGATTGAGTTTAGCAAATTCATCCGGACTAAGTGAATCCGATAAAAATAATGATGCCGAAGGATGGAACCGCGGGATCTTAACCGGTGTCGTTATAATCAACTTTAAGATTTGTTTTAATCAAAATAAAAAAAAACACTTGGAAATTAAGACTTCTCTAAACCAAAACACTTTTCTCATCTCCCGATTTATGATTTCTAAAACTAAACCTCTCGCAACAACCAGGAGCTTGGAGCATGGTGGGCAAGCACGGCCATCGTCGTCAGCAAAACTTAAACCTACTTCACAGAAATCTTCTTAGAATTAAAACAACAAAGCCATAGGATTTCGAGGTAGCTTGCCTAGTGCAACATAAATCCTCAACTCTTCGTTAGGCATTTGCATTGCAAATTAAGCCCTAACCGGTCTTAGGATTCCGAGGTAGTCGTCCGATACGACATAAACCCTCACATCTTCTAGTGCTATTTGTTTGATTTTATCATACAAATATAAGCCCTAATTAATTAAAATTGGCAAGATCGAAATACTAAATAAACATTAGGACTTTCCTAAATTCAAGCCAAACAATAGGATAGTCTGAAATTACCGAAGTTCACTTCGAATCGCTGATTTCTCCTACCTTTCTTCCTTTGGATTCACAAAACAAAATGTTCCAAATTTGATCCATTCCCTATTGAAATTCCAAAATTCAATCTTTGAAAACCTTAAAGTTCGAAATTCTTGAGAGCGAATTATCAGGTTATTATCGAGAGTTTTCTTAGGTGATTCCCGTCACTTAAGATGTATTTAACTATAGGGGCTTGCCCTTATAGGGAATTTTAAAGAACCTGTGTAATATAAACCCCGTTTAATGTTTTCATATTAAGCTAGGGAATTTTGTCGACTTATAAAATTGGTTCGCAGACCAAACGGATGTCACAAAACTTCTAGTTTATTTGATCGAGCCCCACCCTCAAGCAAGTGTGTCTATCTTTAGTGGATAGATGCACGGTTTGTGGTGCGGTGCTCGTTTATATAAACTATTTGGGATGTGAGATCGGTTTAATCTCATATCTTAAAACTTTCAAATTTAAAATTATTTTCAAAGTCAAATACTACTTTCTAAATTATATATATATTTAAATCAAATTTAAAATTTAAATTCGCCAACAACTTCTGTTAAGCGACCCCTTTTAAAAAAAACATCACACAACCTAAAAAAATAGTGCCGGCAGATTTCTGGCGACTCCGCTGGGGACGATTCCTCTCTCCATTATAATCAAATAATTCTGCTTTCAAAAATCGGAAGTGTATCCATATCCCTAATGGATCAAACTACCCTTCTTTCCGTTGGAATACTATGTTCATTTCTATCTTGAACAAGTATAGCCAACATTCTCTCGGATTTAGGAGCCACCGTTTAGACACCCCTAAACAGAGAGGTTCCGAGATCCTTTTACCTCATTTCGAGGTGGGGCGACCCCCGATAGGTGTTAGCTTAGGAATGATCCTTCGAGTCGAGAAGTCTTGCTTAAGACTTTCTTTCCCTTTCCAACTCTGAATCGGATTCCTTACCTTCTCTACACCTTTGAACGTTCCGTTCTAAATAAACAAACCCTCTAATAAGTGATTCTTTTAACAAATGATTCTTTTTTATAAATACATGAACAAAGAATGAGTTCGGACTCTTTTCAATTCCTTTCTTTTCGTCCCGAAGAAAAGAAGAATAACTTGGGATCGACAACCAGAATCTACCCCGCGAAATGGAAGCCCCGAAACCGATTTTCTCCTTCACCAACGGACCGGACTTCGCTGTCTATAAGGATGAGCCGCCCGACAATGGGGTCATCCGATTTGGACGAGGATTCGAAAACACGAACGTCAAGGTCACCGACGTCTCCCTCTTCGCACCGACAAACAAGGTATCCGAAGCCGAGGAGCCACTCGCTCGAGTTCAACCTTAGGTCGACCCAAGAGTTTCCTCCCCGCAAAGGGTCCCGACTAGGAGGAGTACCGCCGTCCGCAGGAGGACCGCTCTTACTACCCCCACCGGTCTAGTTGTTTCGCACCTACCCCGACTTCGCCAAATCAAAGGGGAAAGAAATCCGTAACTATGGTAAACCCGTTACCGTGGAGGGTACGGATCTTCCCGTAAGACCTTCTCGTTTTCGAAATCGGGTCCAGCTCAAAGATTCCGTCGCCGACAAAGACCCAAAGAAGAAATAGAAATGAAGGATCGCCGTGGAAGCCGTAGCCGCCGAGATCGCCTTCCTGGAGGAAATTCCGCAGTTGCCGTAATATACACCGCTACCGAATATACACCACCGCCCGACTACATACCACTTTTGGGAGGAAGCGAGTTCCATCCCCTCTCCGCCGCAGAGGACGAGGAGAATGTTCGCAAGATTGTCGCCACATTACCTCGGCCCGCATACTACAACGATAGCCGCAAGAAAAGAACTAGAACTACGCCGTTTCGCTCGACCGCAAACTTTGGTAGAAAAGCTAGCAAAGAAGGAAAACCGCCCCGTGTCGGAAATTCTACGAAGGATAGTGGCGGGTGCCGCCAAATCCCGTCTCGGGCCCCGAGTAGAACCCGCCGTCATGATAGAAAAGCCAAGCAAGAGAATGAAGGCTAGCCCGCCCGTCGTAGTATCGTGATTACGGATTAGGGAGGATACCACCTTCCAAGCATTTGGCCAACGGCACCATCTCGGTCCTAGACCTTCCGCCGCTAGAAGGATGGTGTGGCGTCCCACTACGGGGCAGCTGAGATTGAAACAGCAGCTCCGAGAGAGAAAGTCTCTCCGTGAGGCCGGAATCGAAGAAAGTGCTACCGCGATGAAGGGGACTCGTGAAAAAGGACCCGACAACCATCGCATGACAACCACAAAGATACACGTAAAGCTCCGCTAGAAGATGCCATGGAAAAGCCGAGAACCGACATCCGACGGTTGGCAAAAGAAAGAGAAGAAAAGTTCGGAGATGAGATCGACTCATCGGAATTCATGGACAACGAATATGCGAGAAATCAACATGGTCGAGACACGAGCTTCATCGCTTCTCAAGGTGCTCCCGCAGCCGCAGAAGAGAGGAGCCGGAACCGATGAAGAGACGCCTTCAGGAAAAGGACGACACGATCGCTCAAATGGCGAAGAGGATGGAAGAGATGGCCGTAGCTCGGCCACTCTCCGCAGTCAAGTACAACCACTTAGAGAGACACCCCCGCAGGTCATTCACATCGTAGACGAAGGAAAGGAGATTACATCCGTCAATGGGGATGATCACCGAAAAGGATACAACACAAAGTATGATCCCCGAAAAGGATATCAAGAACTTGGTGGAACAGCAGAAAGCGAGAAGCCTTAGCACAATCGAAGAGCGGGACATCCATTCGGACGGTAGACCTTACCCAAAAGAATTCGACGTTGTCCAATACCCGAAAGGCTTCGTACCACCTCTCGTTCAAGACCTTCGACGGAACCGGAACCCCCGACAAGCATGTTGCACACTTTCGTGCCGCTTGTTGTAATGCCGGCGGGAGCGATGCACTACTCTTCCGACAGCTCGTCAGCAGTCCATCGTGAATCGCCTTCGACCGGTATGCGAATTACCCAACGGTTCCGTGAAGACATTCTCGCAGCTAGAGAGCCTCTTCATTAAGTGATTTGTCGGAGCTCAGCACCACATCACTATAGGTGATTTAGTGGTAGAGAAACAAAGGCCGAATGAAACTCTAGTGGATTACATACTTCGATGGAGAAATTTAAGCATGAAGTGTGAACCACAACCGCAAGAACAACATGCGCTCGGCATCTTGCTTAAAAGCATTCACGGCCCGATAAGCACTTCTCCTCAAGGGATTCACTATTAAGACTTTTGAGAAGTTGTTAAGCAAGGCCGGAAGCTTGCAAGAAGAGGCGAAGCAATTAAGTTTTGCCGACAAGACGGACAAGCGTAAGCCGGTGAAGACCTTCGAGAAGAAATCCGGATCGTTGCAAGCAGCTGACAAAGGCAAACAACCGATGCAAATACCACCGTAACGGCCGCAACGAACCACAACAAAATTACCAAGAACCCCGGTCCAACTATCAGTCGTCTCCGCAAGTATGAACAACCGTCTCGTCCGCAACGTACATCGAGGAGCTTCGAGCGGAGAATATCCGTTCAAAAATGAAGCAAGTACTAAAGATGTTCCGTAGCTTAATGAAAACTCCGGATTTCCAGATGCTGAGCCCAAAAGACCAGAGGAAGTCAACAAGAAAGGTGATCCCAACTTTTGCCCCTACCATCTGGATGCTTCGGGCACAAGATAGAAGACCGCATTACCTTCAAAAGTTTGCTCAATGACAACCTTCGGAAAGGAAATATAACAATCCCGAAGGAGTACATGAAGGAACCCCGTAAAGGAGGTTCCGTCAATGTTATCTCAACCGATCCCGTCATTCCGATGCATCCCTATGCAACCGACGATGGATGGACTACCGCCTCGGACAAGGTCTTCGAAGAAGATTTTAGATAACATCCGAACCGCTTCGTGCGAGCTTCAATTCGTAGTTCGAGACCCGTTAAGCCGTACTATCACTTGCGATAGAAGAACCACCTCGACAGGAGACAATCGAAGAGAAGAAGAAAATTGACGAAGAAGAGGGGACCGAGACTCCTAAGGCTAGACTAGGGGCCGCTTATCCTAGGATAGTTGTTTCCGATTCGGGGAGAAATCCCTCGAACCTCCGATTTTGTATGATTATCTCGCTCACTTCGGTGGGATCATATAATGATAAGGGTGATGGCGTTGGCTACGTTTTGACTCGTTTCTAACGATTACGTAACTAGCGACAATCCGGGCGTCGATTTCGATACCAACAACAATTCTCAAATCATACAAGATCTCGACGATCAAAATGACGAAGAAGGCATCCATCAAGGAGGCTACGAGAGTTCAACAAGCAACGGATCTATCTCGTGAGTTTCGAGGAGCTCCAGCTTACGATAGAGTTAGAGCCTTCGGATTTGGAAGATAATCCGTAAGAGCCAGTCATTCCGATTCGTGAGGAGACACCGACAAACTCAACACTAGATTCGAAGAAATTACGAAGTCAACCTAAGAAGTGGAAGAGTTCTACCTCCGAGAATGGGTCCAAAAGACAAAGGAAAGCGTGTGGTTGTTCAAGAAGAACCAACCCCGACAGAAGAAATACCCATTCGAGAAGAAGCCGAGACGCATGAGAATAAAGTCGACTACAACGTGCTAGCCCATCTTAGGAAACTACCGGCCAAACTGAGCATTTACGACGCTCTCATCTTATCAAAGGAGATGAGAGAAGCTCTGATCAAGGCCTTACTTGACCCTAAAATTTGCTTAGCTCAAATGGCTGGAGATTCCTTAGATGAGGTTTGCTCGTTAAGGGAACAGCGAGGTGTTACCTTCACGGACAATGACCTACTACTTGGGACAACAGATCACAACTGACCGTTGTACATTTCAGCTACAATCGGGAAGTTTACGCTCTCCGCAGTATTGGTGGATCCAGGAGCATCAATCAATATAATGAGTCTTCGAACACTAAGCATACTTGAAATTGATGCTCGCGAGCTCGAGGCCGACAAAATGTTATTAAGAGGATTCAACCGTAAAGGAGAAAGAGCCCTCGGGTCAATAACGCTATCGATGAAAACCGGTGACTTAGCAAAGACAACCGCAAAATTTCATATAATCGATTCGGAAACGTCGTTCAATGCTCTACCGGGCCGACCATGGATACATGAAAACAGGATGGTACCATCATCTCTCGCATCGTTGCATCAAGTATTACGATGGAGGGGAACAAGGCATCAAAGGCGACTTACAACCATTCTCCGTACATGAGATCGGAGTCCATGAAGATGCAGCTTATTATGCACCGCCAAAGAAAACAATCTTCTCCGGAGATACCATAACAAATGAAGCAAAGAAAGTTCGAGACAACGAAGAACTCGAAGTTCTAGTCCACCAGTCACTCACCACTCCCTTCCGGCGAGATGGTGAAGGTGTCTCCACAACTCGCATCCGAGGACGAGGCCGGGGACGAGGCCGTGGTAGAGACACTAGAACAATCGGACGAGGAAACCAGCCATCAATGTTGATTGGAATGATAGTTCTGAAGAAGAAAAAGAAATCAAGCAAGAAGCAGCAACAATAAGTCGAAAGAAGCCGCAATACAAGATCTCCCTCGAAGATGAAAAGAACGAAGAATACAAATCAATGTACGAGAAGATTAACCACTACGTACATACTATGACCCTAACTCCGATCCATTCTAATAAGATCGAGGGTATGGAGGTCAAAGAGGTACGTAGTGACGGTGCAAAGCCGATCAAATTCTACCGTGGTGCTTCTTCCTCCAAAACCGAAAATAATGTACAATTCGAAGATGTCACTTCATCGAATTAATGGAATTACCTTTTGAGTGGTACTCTCCCCGTGTTCAAAATTTAATTCAACGTGGTTTCTTACCTCGACAATGGACAAGAGGCCAATCACAACATTTTGAAAAGTTATGGAATAACTCCGGTCGTCCTCCCAATTCAAAGTATGGACTCGGATTCGGCACGTAGTGGTCGGCTGACGATACCGAATTTTGCTTGGTTGTCACTTGCAAGTCCAATGAAAACCGCATGGAAACTACGGACGAACTCGAAGATTTACAAATTGGAGACGCTCCACCGAATTCGAAGAAGAAATTAAATCCACAATAGATGAGTTAATGGAAGTTAACTTAGGTACTAGCGAAGAGCCTAGACCTACCTTTGTTAGCTCCTTACTCAACAAAGAAGACTCCGAAGAAATAATCAAGTTATTAATGGAATTTAAAGACTCGTTTTGCTTGGAGCTACGATGAAATGCCGAGATTAGCTCCGAGGTTTGCAGTCCATAAGCTAGGAGTGGATCCTACTTCGCTCCGACGGACAAGGTCCTGTAAGAATGCGTCTAGAAATCGAACAACAAGTCATAGCCGAAGTTAAAAAGCTAATAGACGCTAAATTTGTCCGTGAAGAACAATACCCGACTTGGCTAGCCAATGTGGTGCCAGCCGAAAGAAGAATGGTCGAATCGAATTTGTGTGGACTTCGCAGATTTAAACAAGGCATGTCCAAAAGATGAATTCCCTCTACCGATTCCAGAACCGATGATCGATATTGCTTCGACACATGAAATATTCTCGTTCATGGATGGATCTTCGGATACAACCAGATAAAAATGGCTCCGTAAGATGAAAAGCTTACAAGCATTCGTAACGCCGATCGGAGTATTTTGCTATACAGAGGATGCCATTCGGATCGAAGAACGCAGAGCAACCTACCAAAGAGCAATGACAAGAATTTTTGATGATCTCATCCACAATCAAGTCGAATGCTACGTGGACGATGTCGTCATCAAAAGCAAAGTAAAGGAAAACCACTCGTATGATTTGAGAATTGTTTTCGAACGATTAAGACAATTTAACCTTAAGATGAATCCCTTAAAATGCGCCTTCGACGTCACCTCCGGAAATTTTTAGGATTCGTTGTCCGACATCGTGGAATTGAAATCGATCCGGAGAAGATTAAAGCTATCTTAGAAATGCCGCCTCCCAAAACCTTAAAACAATTACGATCTTTTCAAGGGAAGCCGGCATATCTTCGATGCTTTATCTCAAACCCGTCATGTAGGTGTCGACCTTTCTCGGCACTAGTTAAAAAGGACGCCAAATTTATTCGGGAAGAGAAATGCCGAAGGCCTTCGAATACATTAAACAATATTTAATGACACCTCCTCGTCTTAGCAGCCCCGGCCTCGGTAGACCGCGATACTTTACACCGCGGCTTTAGACGACTCTCTCGAGCCCCGTTAGCCTGTGTCAATGATGAGGGTAAAGAAAATGCTCTTTACTACTTAAGCCGTCGTTTACTTCCGACGGAAGTAAGGTATCCCGCAATTGAAAAGCATTGTTTGGCCCCGATCTTCGCCGCTCAAAAGCTCGTGCACTACATGCTTTCTCATAAGGTCAACCTGATCTCGAAGTTTAATCCATTGCAATACTCGATGACTCGTCCAACACTTTCCGGCGGACTTGCCGGATGGTCAATGATATTATTGCAATTCGATATAACTTTCGTGCCTCCGCGTGCCGTAAAGGGACAAGTCTTAGCGTACTTCCTCGCAAGACACCCTTTGCCGCCGAATCTCCTCTCAATGATGATTTGCCGCATGAACAAATAATGAACCTAGAAGACCTCGACGATCGACGTTGGGAATTATATTTCGACGGAGCATCTTCAAGCACACAAAGACGAAGAATCGCAAGTGATAGTGCCCTGTAAGGCAGGAATCGGGCTAATCTTTATAACACCGGAGCGGGGGATGTTAAGATACTCCTACCACTTGACGAACCGTGTACAAACAACGAAGCGTAATATGAAGCCCTCATAACGGGATTGGAATTAACTATTCAAATTGGGGATAACAGACATCAACATCTACGGGGATTCACGCTTAATCATTCAACAGATTGCCGGACAAGACATAATTTTAAAGCCAAGACTCGAACAATACTTCCAAAGATGCCATACAACTGTTGGAACAGATTCCAAATGTGACAATCTACAAAATTCCTAGAAAAGAGAATGCTTTAACAGATGCTTTAGCCCGTCTCGCAAAAGAATTTGCCCGTTTGCAAGATGAATCAGTGGAAGTGTCGGCTCACTGACGTCGAGTCCTATCACGACTTGACATAGACACAATACACAAATCGAAAAAGAAAAAGAAGTCAGTTGCAACAGAAGGACGAAAAACACGTAAGATCGAGCGACGACCATTGATAGACTACCCGCAAACGAGAAAGCTACCAGACGATAGTCGCTAGCCCATCGGATCAAGAAAAGAACTCGTCCTACGCATTAATAAACAACACATTATACGGAAGGTCTTTTGATCAAATGTGGCTAAGATGCCTAAGCGGGTCCGAGGCCCGTGAAATTGTTAAGGAGGTGCATTCAGGACTCGTGGCGCTCACCGCCGGGTCCAAAGATGAAAATGAAAATTAAAAGACTAGGGTACTACCGGCCCTCGATGATGACCGACCGCATGAAAATCGCCAAGAGCCGTCATCAATGCCAAGTGCACGGAGTGGTTCTACACCAACCTCCAAATGTGCTACACCCGACAATTGCGTCGTGGCCATTCGAATGTCAGGGTACGTATATAGTGGGTCCGATAGAACCACCATCTTCAAAAGGACATCGCTTCATTCTTGCGGCTACAGCATTACTTTTCCAAGTGGGCGTACGTGCCCACTTAGAGAAGTGAAAGCACACCACGTGCTACGCTTTTCAAGAACCAAGTTGTCTACCGTTTCGGAGTGCCGCGCGAGATCATCTCGTATAATGGGTCGCATTCGAAGCACACAAATCAACAATTTTGTCAGAGACACGGAATCGACCGGCGATACTCGACAATTTACTACCCAAGAGCAAACGGTCTCGCCGAGGCTTTTAATAAGACTCTCGTTCAAATCTTAAAGAAAACCCCGGACGATAATAAGAGAAATTGGCACGAGAAATTGTTAGAAGCCTTATGGGCCTACCGGACAACCTTCGTAACTCCTACTCAAGCTACACCTTACGCTCCGGTGTATGGGTCCGAGGCAAGGTTACCTTTAGAGGTTCAGCCTTCCTTCACTCGGAATTGCAGCTTGCAAACAAGATCACGACGAAGAAAACGCCAGATTACGACTCGAAGAATTAGAAAGCTTCGGAAGGGAAAAGACTTGCAGACGCAACGTAATTTAGAACTATACCAAGCTAAGATGGTTCAAGCCCATGACAAACCGGTCCACCCGAGAACCTTCAAAGTTGGTGACTTAGTTCTCGTTCTCAAGAGACCTATTCTTGCACACCGCAAGATAGGAGGAAAATTCGAACCCACTCGGGAAGGACCATTTGTGGTCAAGCAAGATACTCGGGAGGTTCCTACCAGCTAGTGAATCGCCGTGGAGAACGACATATGCTTCCGATCAACGGACGATACTTGAAAAAGTATTACGCTACTCGATGTTTCGAAGGAATGAATTCTTCATCCCTAAGAAACACTGAGCGGAGTAATTACTTATGATTGGGTCCGAACCCAAAAAAAAAAAAAAAAAATCCGAAAAATGACAAATACCAAATTCACATGAACGTTAAATAAACGATAAAATAAAATAAATCATTAAAAGATAAACGAAATCAACACAAATCTCAAATTCAATCTTTCCGGATTCTAAATCTCTATCAAATCTCAAATCCGATCTTCTAGATCTCAAATCAAATCCTCAATCAAATTTCAAATCCACTCTCGATCAAATTTCAAATTTCATCTTTCCAAATTCCAAATCAAATCCTCAATCAAATTTCAAATCCACTCTCGATCAAATTTCAAATTTGATCTTTCCAAATTCCAAATCAAATCCTCAATCAAATTTCAAATCCACTCTCGATCAAATTTCAAATTTGATCTTTCCAAATCTCAAATCAAATTCTCAATCAAATTTCAAATCCACTCCCGATCAAGTTTCAAACTTGATCTTCCAAATTTCAAATCAAATCTCAAATCAAATTTCAATCGAGTTCAAACTCATCCTTCCAAATTTCCAAATTCAATCTTTCCAGGCTTCAAGTCTCAATCAAATTTCAAATTTGATCTTTCCAAATTTCGAATCAAATTCTCAATCAAATTCAAAAATTCAACTTTTTGGGTCGAGGATTTTACATCCAAGACTGCACTGCTTTAGGATCCTTTTCCTATTGCACTGAAATACATCAAATTCAAATTTTTGGGTCGAGGATTTTACATACAAGACTGCACTGCTTTAGGATTCTTTCCCTATTGCACTGAAATACATCAAGTTCAAATTTTTGGGTCGAGGATTTTACATCCAAGACTGCACTGCTTTAGGATCCTTTTCCTATTGCACTGAAATACATCAAATTTAAACTCTTTTGGGTCGAGGATTTTTACATCCAAGACTGCATCGCTTTAGGATTCTTTTCCTATCAGCACCGAAATACATCAAAATCAAACTCTTTTGGGTCGAGGATTTTACATCCAAGATCGCACCGCTTTAGGATTCTTTTCCTATTGCACTGAAATACATCAAATTTAAACTCTTTTGGGTCGAGGATTTTTACATCCAAGACTGCACTGCTTTAGGATTCTTTTCCTATTGCACTGAAATACATCAAAATCAAACTCTTTTGGGTCGAGGATTTTACATCCAAGACCGCACTCGCTTTAGGATTCTTTTCCTATCGCACCGAAATACATCAAATTTAAACTCTTTTGGGTCGAGGATTTTTACATCCAAGACTGCACTGCTTTAGGATTCTTTTCCTATTGCACTGAAATACATCAAAATCAAACTCTTTTGGGTCGAGGATTTTACATCCAAGACTGCACTGCTTTAGGATTCTTTTCCTATTGCACTGAAATACATCAAATTCAAACCTTTTGGGTCGAGGATTTTACATCCAAGACCTGCACCGCTTTAGGATTCTTTTCCTATTGCACCGAAATACATCAAATTCAAACTTTTGGGTGAAGGATTTTACATCCAAGATCGCATCGCTTTAGGATTCTTTCCTATTGCACCGAAATACATCAAATCAAGTTCCCGGGGTTAAGGATTTTACATCCGAGACAGCATTGCTTTAGGATCATTTCCCTATCGCAATGAAATACATCAAAATCAAACTCTTGAGGTTAAGGATTTTATATCCAACACCACTTTGCTTTGAGATCTCTTCTCATTGCAACGATTCAATCTAATCAATTCGATTTTCTTTCGAGGTTGAAGATATTACATCTAAAACCCCAGAATTCCAATTTTCATTTCAAATCAAATCCTTCAAATTAATTTTGACAAACTTCAATCTAAATTGAAACTCCAAATTGAAATCTAAGCTCACACATCAAAAACTTAAACTAAAACAAAATAAAATCGAAATCCCCCGCATCATGTGATTTGGGATTCACCTCCTTTTCCTTTCCCCAGCCGAGAGTTCAAGAATCTCCGGTTCCGTAGATATACTTGACACTCCCCAGCGAAACTCTTCTACTTCGTCCTAAGTTCGTCACTTGGACATCTGTGTTGGTTTTGTTGATCACTTCGGTCAACACCAATACGCGCGGTGTGCTCCGTCAGCTCACCACACCTATTGGGGGTCCATTTGTTGACCTCATTTTTGATGAGGTCTTCCCTTCTTCTTTTTAGTGCTTAGGATCTAGCCTTAGGCTTTTCCTTTGACTATCTTAGAAGACTAGAATTGGGACCCGCCTTTTAGAAATTCAAACCACTTCTAAACTCCCCGCAAACTCCACAAACTCGACTATAGACCCCTAATCACCTAGAGGGTTGAAATCAAATGTAGAAGTTTAAAGGATGAGTTCCTATAGGACTCTTCGGCCTTAGGACCGCCCCAGGTGGCCTCGGTCCAGTGAAGGGGCTTACTTACACATACACTTACATACACACTACACTTACACACTACATTTCCACACACTTCCTAAAACACACCCATACCCAACTTAACCTCCCGACTCATGTAGGTGATTCACATGGATGGTCCTTAACCCCTAAGCCCTCGCCAGAGGGTTAGGAACAACATAAGTGAATGCCTCAAATGAGTCCTTTCATGGCTCATATAGGCATGAAATGGCTTCATGGCTCAACCAAAATGATTTATTTCCACCTCGATTCACCCAATCTTCAATTTCCCAAATTTTCAATTTTTGACCCCGGGACCCTACACCTACTAAACCTACCCAAAACCCTTGAAATTACCCAAATTTTTGCAAAATTTCCAAATTACCCAAAATTTTCCAAAAATCAATCCCAAACATCTCCACATCACTCAAATTGATCATCCATACCCAAAAATACCAAAGATTCCAAAAATACCTCCCAATACCCTCCAAATACCCAAAATACCCTTCTTGGCCTAAAAATCCAAAAATTCATAAAATTCCCAGAAAATTCCAGAAAATCCCAAATATTCCCAATTTCATTTTGTCCAACTACACCATGGGCCAATTTTGTCAATTTACCCTACTTTTGTCAAAACCCCCAATTTCACCCATTTTAACCCAAAGTGAACCCAATGTCAAACCAAACCTATCCAATTGACCCAAATTCTGGTCCAATTCAATTCTAAACTTCAATTCAACATCCCCAATACCAATCTAGACCAAATCCAAGTCCAATTTGGTTGACATTTGGATCCAATTCCACTTTTGGCCTTAAAGCCCAATTTGGACCCATGACCCAAACTTAACCCAAACTCACCCAATTCAACTCCAATTAACCTCAAATCTTTTCTAAATCTTCCTTAACATTCCCACAAACAAAACCCTAACATGATTTGCCCAAAATTTGAACCCAAACCCCACTCAAACTCAACCCAAGGTTAAAAGGCCCATTTTTGACCTAAGCCCAAACCTAACCCAAATTCAACCCAATTCAAATCCAAATTATCCCCAATTTGTTTCAAATCACTCATGACACATCCATGAGCTAAACCCAACAATTATTTGGCCCAACCTCTTTACAAAATTCCCATCCATAAATTCATTTTTAAACTTAAGGGCCCATTCCTTAAACCCTCCTAAAAGCCCATTTCCTTCAAAATTCAAAAGCCCAAATCATCCTAAAGCCCACATGACACTTCCCCTCATCATCCATTTGATCAAAATCACCCCTAAGTTGCAAAATCATCAATTAAACCATTCCAAATCAAGCCACATGTCAAATTACCCCCTAAATGCCAAATATTTCTAAAACCCTTTTTCATGAAATAAGCCAACCTTTTCCCAAGCCAAATGGAGCCATGAACAAGCCATTCTCAAGCCACATGAAGCCATGAGGGCTTTGACTTGTCATTAGTCCATTTATGGCAAGAAGAGGGGGATCTTTCTTAAGCATCCCTTAAGCTTTTTTACCTTAAGCATGTCACACTCTAAACCATGCTTTGCCACCTAATCCTCGATGGAGACTCCACCACACACGGGAGGTTGACCCACTCGACCTCCTAAGCCCAAAACCAGGTCTTGGGAGGTGCACCCAACCCATTTGCATGGGTTGACCAAAATAAGCTAAAATGGCCCCTTCCCCTTTCTACTTTGATTCAACCACTTTACACATGGCATTTGCCAATCGCCTACACTAAACCCTAGCCCCGACCCACCCGACCAAGATGGTGACCATTGCACAGGCGGCCGGCCACCGTGCCGCCGGAAAACACCATGGCCGAGAGCTCACATGTGAGCCAACATTGAAATTCTCACTTGCCGAGCCGCCCCATCCCTAGTGGCTACCATGGCTGATTTTCTCCTCACCGAGCAGACTGATCCCAAGCCCTAACTCCCCCGGGAGGCCCCCGCACCGCCTCTATTTAAACTCCACCCCTCTCGGCCATGAGAGGAAGAGAAGCATAAACCTTGCCAAAACTCTGCCAAAATTGTTCCAGACCCTCTTCCACCCTTAGAGCACTTAATCCCCAGTGGAATTCCCCTGCCATTTCTCCTCTGAAAGCTCAATTTCAGAGTTGAAATTCCACTCAAAACTAGGACACTTCTCCACAGTGAGCCAATTCCCAAATTGATTGGCTCTACACCTTCACCGTACCAAGAGAAGGTGTCCACCATCAAAAGCCCCATCTCCGGACCACCCGAGTTGCTCCAGCTCTCCAAGCTTTGTGATCGGGCTTGGTCGAAATCATATCCGGACAATTCACCGGACTAGGAGACTTCATCCGGAGCTTGCTAGGACCCAATCGAAGGTGCAACAACTCTCGGATCGAAGCCACACTTCTCCGAGCCAAGGTATGAGCTAACTCTTCATCCCGAGCTTCGGAGATTCTCCATTTTAAATGCTTTAGTTTCAATGCATGTTAACCGTATAGATGTGTTCGTCTCTTCAAGACGAATCCATAGAGTATAAGAACATAAAAATCCATCGAGAATCGAGTGAGATCTTAGGGATTTAGTGTGGACGGCTCTCGGGTGAGAACGCTTGGGGACGATGAACGGATGTCGTCCATTCAATACACGCGCGGACGGACGGCTCGGATGGCGTCGGACCGTGGAGACGGTACGAGAACCGCGGGGCCCGGGCTGCCGACTCAAGTGGCGGCGTCGAATGGGAGCGCGCCGTGTGGCCTTTCGGAGTCGCCGAGGATGCGTTGGCGCCGACTCGGATAAGTAGAAAATTAGGGATTTTTTGATTTATTTAATTCCCTAAACTTCAAAAATTCATATCTCTGTGTAGAAAAATCGGAAAAATAAAATAAAAATACCCTCTCGCTCAGTGAAGAGAGGAGAATAATGTGGAAAAGAAATCACTTAATTTCATCAAATATTTTATTTTTTATGATTTATTTACTCTCTGCATTGTTTTAATTCTCCATGCATGCATACAATTCACCATGGCATGAGACCATAGGGCTTTTGAAGCCTCCGAATTTGGGAACATTCCCTGAATTTTCCAAAGTCGAGGCCATCCCTATGAGGAGTTCTTGATTTTTCAAGTTCAGAGTCACCGTTTTGAGTATTTTAATTCCAGTAAATAGCATGTTGTGAAATAAATTCTAGGAAAATTTGGTGATGTTCCTTATGACCAGAGAACCCCAGGAAAAATAGGTTTTGACTTAGTTCATTTAAAACAACCCTAATCGGCTTAAACACCCAAAATAGGTCTTTAATTAATTAGAGTTAACCAGGCATCAAATTGACTTGAAATCAATTCTCCACTGACCTTTAGGATTAGAGGAATCCACCATAAAAATTTGAGGTCAATTGGACTTGGTAAGCCCCACTAATTGGGTTGATTAAGTCACTTAGCCATTTTAAACTTTAAAAATTCATAACTTTCAAAATACTTTTTAAAAATAAATCAAATTGGTTTTGGAGCCTCTCTGATATCAGGAGAATCTAAGAAAATTAAAATTTCAATTTTCTAAAAAAGTTGATTTTTAATAATATTTTAATATTTTTAATAATTAAAAAATAATAAAAATCACAAAAATAATAAAATTCACCAAAATGTCACATTTTGAATTTTAATCATTTAGGAACAAATCCCACATTTTTCTTAGGTCTATTTAGTGAGATATTGAATTTTAAAGCCCTAGGGTAATTTTAAAATTAAAAAATGTATTTTCTAGCATTTTCACTAAAATAATTATAATAAATCATAGAAAAATCAGAAAATTGCAAAATTTGTTTCTCTGGTTTCCTTGATAACAGAGAGATTTTTGAAAAATATAAAATCCAATTTTCAACATTTATTTTATTTTTAAATTAATTAACACTCCAAAACTCAAAATAATTATAATAAAAATAATATAATTCAAAAAATCACCAAAATTGGTCCAAGTGCTTCTCTGGTCATTAGGAATGTCCCCTAATTTTCTTAAGGATAGAAACTTTCCCTTGGTCATGTTATTAAATTTTCCTTGAAAATCACTATTTTCCACCAAAAATAATTTTATAAATAAATTAAATACAGAAAAATCACATTTTCTCCTCTCATGTCTTTATTGACATATGAGTGAAGTCACATAAAAATTTCAAGTTCATTTAAGTTCAATTTAGTGAGTTATGAAATTATTAAGCTTAAGGGGTAAAATGGTAATTAAACTTTTAACCCTTAATTAAAACTTTAGGTTTAATAAAAAAATCAACAAGTAAAATATTTGATCTTAATCTGATTTGGATGATTGAAATTTAAATAATTAAAGGGTAGAAACTCATTAAACAATTTTTAAAATGATTAAACTTTAATTAAATAATAGATTAAATTTGGAAGAATAATAAAATTGGAATTATTAAAATAAGAGATATTTATTAGGAAGAGATTTATTCTTTAATTTAAAATCCCTAAATTAATCATCTCATTAATACTCAACTCTTAATTAAAATGATAATTCAAATTCAAAATATTAAAAGACTTAATCATTAAACTAAAATTAAATTATTAAACTCTTTCAAAAATTTCAATTAAAATTAAAGATAAAACTAAATTAAAAATTAAATTAAATTAAGTAAATTAAATTGGATTAAATTAAATTAAATTAAAATTAAATTAAATAATTAAATAAAATTAAATTACATCAATTAAATTAAATTAAATTAAATTAAATTAAATTAAATCAAATCAAATTAATTAAACACCAAATCAAATTAAATTGAACTATGTTAAACTAAATTAAAACTCAATTAAATTAAGTTGAATTAAATATAACATCACCTAAGACATAAAAGAAATTAAATATAAAGCAACTTCAACACTATTCCAAATTTAAACCCTTTAACTTAAATCAAATCATTTGAATACTAATTTACCCTCGAAAGCTTTGATTATTATAACTCCTAAATGGAACATCAAATGAAGTGTTACCTCACTCATAGGATATTCAAATGTCCTAGTTCACTCGAGCAAGTTAACAAAACTTGAAAACCTCTGACGATCGATTCATTTATATAATTAAATTCATTCGGACTTAAAACAATCCCGGAAATATTGAAAAGATGTTTAAGATTCTTCTTAAGCACTTCCTCAATATGATAGGATATTTATAAGAACAATCGGACTTAATTGTCCTTCGATGAAGAAAATCGTGCTCAAACAAAAACACAAAGAACCTAGACGTCATAGGAGTTGACTAGCTATAGGATTAGGAATTTGGCAGAAAACCACAACCTTTCCCCTAGCTTTACCTAGGAACTTGCTTAAATATTCTAATTGTGTTTTAAGTGCAACTTGGGATGACGGGAAGACCCTCCAGTGTACGCTTTTATTTTATTGCAATTTACTTTCTTGCAATTTACTTTCTTGCAATTTACTTTATCGCAAATGCATTTTACTTTTCTTGTATGATAAAACAACCGTTGCATGAAAACCCACACCTTTAGGATAGTCCCTAAAACCGAAACCAAAACTAAGTTAAAAGTCATTGCAAGATAAAATTCACCGCCACAACATTTCAAAATATAAAACAACTCAAAATTTAATCACAAACGTAACACAAAACTACAATTGCAACTAAATTAAAACGTCCCGTTGGATGATCGGAATACCTCGGATGATGTAACCTACGTGTTGCTAACGGGATTTCCCACGGTCTAAATGAAAGTGTGGAACTCATTCAGTTGAGTTTAGCAAATTCATCCGGACTAAGTGAATCCGATAAAAATAATGATGCCTGAAGGATGGAACCGCGAGATCTTAACCGTGTCGTTATAATCAACTTTAAGATTTGTTTTAATCAAAATAAAAAAAAGACACTTGGAAATTAAGACTTCTCTAAACCAAAACACTTTTCTCATCTCCTCGATTTATGATTTCTAAAACTAAACCTCCGCAACAACCGAGAGCTTGGAGCATGGTGGGCAAGCACGGCCATCGTCGTTAAGCAAAACTTAAACCTACTTCAAGCAAAATCTTCTTAGAATTAAAACAACAAAGCCATAGGATTTCGAGGTAGCTTGCCTAGTGCAACATAAATCCTCAACTCTTCGTTAGGCATTTGCATTGCAAATTAAGCCCTAACCGGTCTTAGGATTCCGAGGTAGTCGTCCGATACGACATAAACCCTCACATCTTCTAGTGCTATTTGTTTGATTTTATCATACAAATATAAGCCCTAATTAATTAAAACCGGCAAGATTGAAATACTAAATAAACATTAGGACTTTCCTAAATTCAAGCCAAACAATAGGATAGTCGGGAAATTACGAAGTTCACTTCGAATCGTTGATTTCTCCTACCTTTCTTCCTTTGGATTCACAAAACAAAATGTTCCAAATTTGATCCATTCCCTATTGAAATTCCAAAATTCAATCTTTGAAAACCTTAAAGTTTGAAATTCTTGAGAGCATAATTATTGGTTATTATCGAGAGTTTTCTTAGGTGATTCCCGTCACTTTAGATGTAATTAACTATAGGGGCTTGCCCTTATAGGGAATTTTAAAGAACCCAGGTAATATAAACCCTGTTTAATGTTTTCATATTAAGCAGGGGAATTTTGTCAGCTTATAAAATTGGTTCGCAGACCAAACGGATGTCACAAAACTTCTAGTTTATTTGATCGAGCCCCACCCCCAAGCAGTGTGTCTATCTTTAGGGATAGATGCACGGTTTGTGGTGCGGTGCTCGTTTATATAAACTATTTGGGATGTGAGATCGGTTTAATCTCATATCTTAAAACTTTCAAATTTAAAATTATTTTCAAAGTCAAATACTACTTTCTAAATTATATATATATTTAAATCAAATTTAAAATTTAAATTCGCCGACAACTTCTGTTAGGCGACCCCTTTTAAAAAAAACATCACACAACCTAAAAAATATGCCAGCAAAACCTTGCTAGTTTTTTAGAACTTTGTGCTACTTTTAAATATAACAATGTTTCTGATGATGCTATTAGACTTAGACTCTTTCCTTTCTCTTTAAGAGATAAAGCAAAGATGTGGTTGAACTCATTAGCAACAGGTTCTATTAAAACATGGGCTGAAATAGCACAAAAATTCCTTGCTAAATATTTTCCTCCTTCTAAAACTGTTAAATTAAGAAATGACATTACTTCATTTAGTCAATTTGACGGGGAGACAATTTATAAAACTTGGGAAAGATATAAAGAACTATTAAGAAAATGTCCTCATCATGCTTTACCTGATTGGTTAATTAATCAAACATTTTATAACAGACTTATTGGATCACTAAAATCAATTATTGATGCTGCTGCTGGAGGTTCTTTAATGGCTAAATCATTTAAAGAAGCTTATACTTTAATTGAAGAAATGGCTAACAATAATTTTCAATGGCCTTCTGAAAAGATTAATCCTAAAAGAATGGCAAGTATTCATGATAACGAAGTCTTTTCTATCTTAGCTTCACAAGTAGCTGCAATATCTAAGAAATTAGATAATTTTGCTATCAATGTATCACATAACAATTCTGCTAATATGGAAGATTCTCAAACTATTGAAACTTTACAAGCTATTGCTAGTAAAAATAATCCTTATTCAAATTATTATAATCCTGGATGGAAAAATCACCCTAATTTTAACTGGAATAATTCACAACAACAATGGGGTAATAATCAATCTCATCTAACTAGAAATTGGAACAATCAAGTAAATTCAAACTATAAACCTCCTGGATTTAATAATCAACAAAAGAAGTTATCTGTAGAAGAATTAATTTTACAACTGAGTAATTAATTACAAAATCAAAACACTGCTATTCGTAATATTGAGAATCAAATGGGACAAATCGCTAATTTAATTAATTGCAGACCTCCAGGAACACTTCCTAGTAATGTTGAAATCAATCCAAAAGAAACTGAAAAAGAACATGATCATGTTAAAGCTGCACAACATAGAAGTGGAAAGGAATTAAAAGAAAGAATTTAGAATGAAATTGAAAATGGATTGGGGTTGAAGAGATTGAAAAACCTAAAGAAACTCCTTCTCCTAGTAAAGATTAGACTGTTATTCATATTAATGTGGAAGTTGAAAAACCACCACCACCTTTTCCTCAAAGATTAAAACAACAGTAAGCTTGATCATCAATTTTCTCGAGTTCTTTGAAATTTTTAAGAAACTTACCATTAACATACCTTTTGCTGAAGCTTTGGAACAGATGCCAACTAATGCAAAATTTATGAAGGATATTTTAAGTAAGAAACGAAATTTGAAGCTGTTGAAATTGTTGCATTAAGTGAAGACTGTAGTGCAATAATTCAAAAGAAATTACCTCAGAAACTTAAAGATCCTGGAAGTTTCACTATACCTTGTGTTATTGGAGAAAAATTTTGTGGAAAAGCTTTATGTGATTTAGGTGCAAGTATTAATCTCATGTCATTTTCTATTTTTCGAAGGTTGAATTTAGGAGAGATTACTCCCACCACTGTAACCCTTCAGTTAGCTGATAGATCTATCACTTACCCTAAAGGAGTTATAGAGTATGTTCTTGTTAAAGTGGATAAATTTATTTTCCTTCTGGATTTCATTGTACTTGATATGGAAGAAGATAAAGAGATACCTATTATTTTAGGGAGACCTTTTCTAGCTACCGGACGAGCTATGATTGATGTGAAAAAAGGAAAACTAACCATGAGAGTTAATGATCAAGAAATTAAATTCAATGTTCTTAAATTAATGAAGTATCTGGATAAAGAGAAATGTTATCGAATGGATATAATTGATTATTTAATTAAAAACATTATCAAGAAAAATGTAAAGTCATTTTTGAAGAAAATTTTGAATTTTTAACTGATGTAGATGAAGTAGTAGAAGAAGAAGAGACTCATTTTATTAAAGATAATTGGGAAACTTTAGACATAACTCAAATTGATATACTTTTACCATCAATTAAAAAAGCCCCTGAACTGGAATTAAAAATGTTACTTTCCCATTTAAAATATGTGTTTCTTGGAAATTCGTTAACTTTACCCGTTATTATTTCTTCTGAACTTAGGAAAGATCAAGAAGAAAAACTACTATGTGTGTTAAAGAATTATTAGAGAGCTTTTGCTTGGACTATTGCTGATATAAGAGGAATAAGCCCTTCCATTAGCATGCATAGAATCTTAATGAAGAAAATTTTAAACCTACTATAGAATCGCAAAGAAGATTAAATCCTATCATGAAAGAGGTTGATAAAAAAGAAATTATTAAGTGGTTAGATGCTTGTATTATTTATCCTATTTCGGATAGTCAATGGGTAAGTCCTATTCATTGTGTTCCGAAGAAAGGAGGTGTAACTATCATTGTTAATGATAAAAATGAACTTATTCCTTCAAGACAAGTTACTGGATGGCAAATTTGTATTGACTATAGGAAATTAAATAAAGCCACTAGAAAGGATCATTTTCCTTTACCTTTCTTGGATCAAATGCTCGATAAATTAGCTGGACACTCATATTTCTATTTTCTGGATGGATATTCTGGTTATCATCAATTACTTATTGCTCCTGAGGACCAAGAAAAGACAACATTTACAAGTCCTTATGGAACGTTTACTTTTAGAAGAATGCCTTTTGGTTTATGTAATGCACCTGCAACTTTTTAAAGATGTATGATGTCAATATTTTGTGATTTGATTGACAAAGGAATTGAAATATTCATGGACGATTTTTCAGTCTTTGGAACTTCTTTTGAATCTTGTTTGGAAAACATAGCCAAAGTTTTGAAAAGATGTGAAGAAACAAATTAAGTTCTTAACTGGGGAAAATGTCAATTCATGGTCACAGAAGGCATTGTACTTGGTCACAAAGTATCACAAAAAGGGATGAAAGTAGATCAAGCAAAAGTAAAAATTATTGCTGAATTGCAACCACCTACTATCATTATCGATGTGAGAAGTTTTCTAGGTCATGCTCGGATTTTATAGAAGATACATAAAGGATTTTTCTAAAATTGCTAAACCTCTTTGTCATTTATTGGAAAAATATGCAAAATTTGAATTTAATAAAGAATGTATTAATGCTTTTAATATTCTAAAAGAAAAATTAATAACTGCACCTCTCATTATTGCACCTAACTGGAATAAATCTTTTGAATTAATGTGTGATGCAAGTGATTTTGCAATTAGAGCTATATTAGGACAAAAATATGAGAAAGTTTTCAAACTTGTATATTATGCTAGTAAAACTCTCACTGAAACATAAAGAAATTACACTACCACTGAGAAAGAGCTTCTAGCTATAGTATATGCCTTTGATAAATTTAGACCTTATCTTCTTGGTACTAAATGCATAGTTCATACTGATCATTCTGCTATTAAATATCTAATATCTAAGAAGGATTCTAAACCTAGACTTATAAGATGGGTTTTACTTCTACAAGAATTTGATTTTCAAATAGTAGATAGAAAAGGAACTGAAAACCAAATTGTTGATCATTTGTCTAGAATTAAAAATGATATTATTTCGGAAGAAAATATAAATGAGAAATTCCCTGATGAATCTTTATATGTTATTTAAAGATATAAAACACTGTGGTATGCTAATATTATTAATTATTTAGTTAGCAATATTTTACCTTATGACTTGGATAACAAATTTATTAAGAAATTTAAATATGATGCTAAATCTTATATTTGGGAAGAACCTCATTTATTTAAAATTGGTAAAGATTATATGATTCGAAGATGTGTACCTTATGAGGAAACTTTTGCTATTATTCAAAAATGTCATGATTCTGATTTTGGAGGACACTTTAGCATAGATAAAACTGCATTAAAAATTTTAAATTATTGATTTGATTGGCCTACCTTATTTAAAGATGTGAGACAATATGTGAAAACATGTGATCGATGTCAAAGGATGGGAAATATATCTAGGAAAGATGAAATTTTAAACTATATATTGGAAGTTGAAATTTTTGATATATGGGGTTTAGACTTTATGGGACCATTTGTTCCATTATCTGGAAAAATGTATACTTTATTAGTAGTTGATTATGTTTCAAAGTGGATTGAAGCTGTTGCTTTACCAAATTGTGATTCCAAAAGTGTTTCTAAATTTTTAAAGAAAATGATATTTTCAAGATTTGGAATGCCTAAGGTAATTATCACCGATGGTGGAAGTTATTTCAGGAATATAAGAATTCAATCATTACTACAAAAATTTGGAATCAAACATAGAATTGCGACTGCTTATCACCCACAAACTAGTGGAATGGCTGAAGTATCAAACAGAGAAATTAAAAGAATTTTGAGAAGACTGTTAATCCTAAAAGAATCGATTGGGTTGATAGACTTGATTCGCATTATGGGCTTATAGAACAGCTTATAAGACACCAATCGGAATGCCACCATACCGGTTAATTTATGGTAAACATTGTCACTTACCTGTATAACTTGAACATAAAGCTTATTGGGCAATAAAGGAGTTTAATTTTAATTTGAATAAAGCAGGAGAAAAATGATTATTGCAACTAAATGAGATGGAAGAAATAAGGAACGAATCGTATGAAATGCAAAAATTTATAAAGGGAAAATGAAGATGTTGCATGATAAGAAAATTTCAGGAAAGATTTTAGAGCATGGACAAAAAGTATTACTGTTTAACTCTCGTTTAAGACTTTTTCCTGGAAAATTAAGATCTAAATGGATTGGACCCTATTTAGTTGAGAAAGTATACCATTATGAAGCTGTAGATATTAAAGATCCCAAAACAGGAAAAATTTTTAAAGTAAATAGAGTAAGATTGAAGCCTTATTTGGGAGATATTAAAAAGATTTATAAAGAGGCTTATGAATTGAGTAAACCTGATTAAAGATTTACTTAAGTCGGGCAGACGACGTTAAACCAAGCGCTTTGTGGGAGGCAACCCATATTTATCTTTGTTTATGAGTGTTTTTTGTTTTAATGTAAGATTATGCCTCGATCATGATTAATTTTATATTACTTTAGAAAAATTTGATGCTCATAAGTCTTTGTTGACTTAGGCTGAAAATTATTTTGAAGTATGTAAGATTTAAAAATAGGATCACTCTATTTTGAATATGAGTAAAACGGAGATCAAGTTAACCTTCATTATGATTGTTTATAATGTGAGTTATTGAGTCTAAATTACTCTTACCAGTATAATTTACCTAACTTGGAGAATGAAATTTTGAAATTTGACGATTAGGCGAAACGGAGTTGAACATAGTTTCGGCGCCTAGGCGCGAGTCGGCGCCAGGCGCGGACTCGGCGCCTAGGCACTGGACTCGGCGCCTAGGCGCCAGAATTCGGCGCCTAGGCGCCAGAATTCAACAATGTATCAATAGGTCCGGCGTCTAGGCGCCAGATTCGGCGCCTAATCGCCACGGTTACTTGGTCATGTAAAAACCGAAAATTTTTAGTTTTTCACACGATTTTCCCCTTTAAATCAACATATCTTCTTCCCTAACCATCAAGCAATCAAAATTAAGTCCCTTGCACTCCATTCTTGAGATATTTGAGAATTTTTTGAAGAAATGGAAGGAAGAAATCATGGAGAAGAAGCTAGGGACAAGGTTTCAAAGGATCTTCAACCCTACTTAAATGGTTTCATCGCTGTAAGTTTAGAGAAAATTTCTAGTCGTTTGGATAAGTTTGAAGCGGAGTTTAAAAGCATTGGAGATTTCATTCATAAGATGTTTCATCAAGTTGAACATCTAGAATGGCAAATGAAACTTCAATTTGATCATTTTGTGGCTTATCAAGATGCTTAAGTTGAAATGTATGTGAAAAATAAGTGGATTGACAAAAAGACGGCTATGGATTTCCCTAGAGCGTTAGTGTTCTTTCCAAGTGGAATACACAATTTCCCTTGTGAAGATTAGAATATTCTGGTAATGAGATAGTTATTAAGGTTTGTTGAGTCGTTGTATCGATTTAGAGAATTGATTGTGTTTGTTTATGTATTTGCTTTCATGTTCAATGTGTGTTATTTTTGCTTAGAAATTGTTATGTTTGAGTGTGTATTAGGAACTTAAATCAAATATAATACTTATCTGGAATGTATTGAGTCAATATTGAAGTTTATAAATGGAATTTAGTGAGTTTGATTGAAACCTTATGTTTGATTGGTGGATTTAATATTTAATTTTTATAAATTTTTGAAAAATTTTGTGGAAGTTAGAAATTGAAGCCCTACTCTGATATGAGTAATTGGAAGTTGAATTTATGAATTTTGGTGGAAAATTAAATTTAAAAATATTTTTTTGTGAAAGGCGAGTCTGGCGCCTAAGCGCCAGAATTCGGCGCCTAAGCGCCAGAATTCGGCGCCTAAGCGCCAGAATTCGGCGCCTAAGCGCCAGTTCGGCCTGTACCCAAAAATATACTTAAATAACCCCCAAAAGCCATTTTTGACGCCTAAGCTTCATCTTCTTCCGCATTTTCACGAAAATACATCCTCTAGATCCATTTTAAGGTCAAAAAACCAAGGATTTGAGTGCAAAACCACTCGATTTCTTCGTCTCAAGGTCAGATCTACACTTTAAACCATTTATTTTAGATTTTCACCATAAATTTCCCTAGGTTTTGCTAAGAATAAAAAATTTTGAGAAAAGTTTCGATTTTTAGTGGTTTCTTTGGATTTCTAAACTTATTTTAAGTTTTATAAACTTAAAAAGAGTTTAAATCTTTGATTCCTAAATTTGTTCTTGTTTTCTTTCACGTTTAGATGGCTCCAAAATCTAAACGCGAGAAGGCACGAGATAACTTTGATAGCAGCAAATTTTCTACTGCGGCTGCGCATTTTCGCTTTCATAAATTTGCGACGTCCAGAAAGTTCATTTCTGAACGAAGTTTCTATCATCCTGGAGAAATGATCGAAAACACAATTGTTGCACACAATTAGAAACGATTTTGTTATTTTACTGCTGTTGCTGTTATCCCGATTGTTCGAGAATTTTATGCAAATTTTCTGGATGCCGAAGATTATGAAGTCTTTGTTAGAGGAATCCGAGTAGGATTTAGTCCGTAAAGAATCAACATATTTTATGGCCTCGCCACCGACTATTGAGTGCTATTATTCTGGATTATCACCATCTGAGGGAGATTTGGATATGATCATTGCTTATCTGACTGACGGTATTGGATCTTGGAAGATCAGGAACGGAAAAAGGGTAAACTTCAAATCCTCCGAATTAAATGGTATTTCTAAAGCATGGCACTATTTTTTTTTGTAAGATTGTTACCTTCCAACCACCTGAGTGAAGTCACTAGAGATTGAGCGATCTTAAACTACTGCATTCAAGAGAGGAAGCCTATTGATGTGGGGAGTATTATTTATGATTTTGTGGATTCTACTGTGAGGTCCAGCACTTCTGTTGGATTGGGATTCCAATCTCCGATCTATTCACTATGTGTTAGTAATGGAGTCACCGTCGATATTTCGAGGAGAAGTTAAAGTCTACCAAGACAATTGGGCGGTGAGAATGTTAGTATCTATGATCGTCTTTGAGGGAAGAAATCGACCGCTCCTTCTACTTCTGCACATACTTCAGGTAGACCTTCTACTTTTCAACCCTCTACTTCTGCTGAGCCACCATCAGATTTCTGGGAATCAATGCATGATCAGTTTTTAGAGCAGCAGCAAGAGTTATTTCAAACTCACTGCAGGATTGATACTATTGCTAGGAAACTAGATCATTTATCTGATTCTACCAAGAGGAAGAGTAGTTATGATGCTGAGTATGATGAAGCCCTAGTCAGATTTCTGAAGGGTGAACATGATGTTAGTTTCCCTACTTTTCCTAGATTCACACCATTTGTTTATCCTAAGGACGTAGAATTATCCTTTGGTGATGATGATGATGATGAGGCTACAGCTAGTGACCAGTAGTTATAGATCTTTATGTTGAGCTACTCTGTTAGTTTGTTTTGTTTGTTTTGTTTGTTTAGTTTCGTGATAGATGTATGTTAATTGATTAGTGTTAAGATTCTGTTGTTAAAATATTCTTAGTATATTGTGTTGAAACTGAAGTTAGAATTAATTTATATGTTGTTTTAGTCTACTGTTTAGTAATTAGTAATTTTGCTCGTTTTAATTCTGTTTCAAATTTAGTATCATCATAAAATTAGCCTGCTTATTTTTTATACATGCTTAAATTTTATCTTAATTATTCATAAAAGCATGATAGAAGTTAATTTTTCTTTTTAAGATTGTTTTTTCATACTTATTAAAAATTATTATGATTTTCTTTCTCTCATACATTCAAATTATCATAGTATACCAAAACTTAAGTTTGGCGGAAGGGAAAAACCATTAAAATATTAAATTTTATTTGTCCTTAAAGAGCTAATATTTTCATAAAAATAAAAAACTTTTTAACATAACTTAAGGAATGAAGAATTTATTTGAGATCATTTTTATTTTTGAAATTATAAACAATTTAGTAAAAATTAACCAGAAATTTTACTAACTTTGATCGATTTTAAAAATAGAATTATTTAACTTAAAGAAGAATAAGATAAAGAATTTTTTTATTTATGAAAGAAATAATAGAATTTTAGAAATATTAAGAAATAATAGAATTTTAGAAATATTAAGTAATCAAAGATTATCACTTGAAAAAGAAAAGATTGGAAATCTTTCTGAATTCTTATTTATGTTATAATAATTAAGTGGAAATGTATAAGTTTTGAAAATATAAGTTAAGGATAGTGAAGTTCAAAACCACTAACAGGCTATCCAGATATAGTAATCCTCTCTATTAAAAAAAAAGAAGAAAAGAAGAAAAGAAAAAAAGAGAAGAGAGGAGAAGCTTAAGGAAATGCCTAATCAAAAATTGGCTTCACTTGAATTATCTTATAGGAAGAAAACTAGTTACATACTTTACTTAATTTTTATACATAAATATTTATTTAGAAAAGATTTTTCAAGAAGATCTTTTTCTTGTAAATAATCTATGAAAGCTTAATATAATAGACTTCTATTATTTTCAAAATGGATGGAAAGTTTGAAATCTTATGATTTGTTAGTTAAATATTCTTTAAATTCTTCAAATTAAACCTAGTTAGTGAAATTGGGTTAATAATTTACTAAAGACTTTATAAAATAAAAAATTATAAGGAATCTTAAATAGTTAACTTTTATTCCAAAGGTTATATATTTTATATAGTAGAAAGAGTTACTTGAGGACAAGTAACATTTAAGTTTGGGGGATTTTGATCTATAAAAAATACCAATTTCTTTATGTCTTAATGCTTATTAATTTCTAAGGATATTATGCTTTAATGAAAGGTTTATTATGTGTTTTTTGATGTAGGTGATGTAAAAAGGTCTAAAAAGGAAAAAGGAGCAAAAAGGAGCAAAAATGGAACAAAATATAAAAATTATAAAAAATATGGCCTGGAGCCTAGGTGCCAGAAGCTCGCGCCTAAGCGCCAGACTCGATACAAAAACTGTTAAGTTTTTTACAACGTTTGATCAGTTATTTTGACGGAGTGAGCGGTTATTGGACATTCTAGAAGACTGGCAGTTGTTCCTTGATAATAGGACATTTGATACATTGCATTTGGACTCTCCAAAACGGTTTTAATCGTGAAGAGGTGCGAGCCAAAGTGAAGAGGTGCGAAGAATTGGATGCGGTGTCCGGCGCCTAGGCACCAAATTTCGATGCCTAGGCGCCAGACCGACCTTCTAAAAGATTCATTGAATGTGGATATTTTTTGAAGAGGTGCCTCAAGGCAACCCTTGAAGCCTATAAATAGGGATCCATTTCTTCAGAAAACGTGCCCCTCCCATTGTCACCCTTTCTCTTATCCACTTTAGGATCTCTCATCCTTAGAGAGAGAAATAGAGAGAGAAATGTAGGGCCACTTTTGTTTAGTTTAGTGAGTTTATTTTCAAGTTGTTGCATTTGGAGTTCATTACACTGTGGAGTCAGTAGGAATCAGAAGATCTGTAGAAGAAATATTTGAGATAAGTGTTTTTATATTCGATTCAAAGTTTATTTATCATGTTTTGCTCGTTTATTTTCAATGTGTTCTGAGTAGTTAGTTTACTTTCTTCCTTCAATTATGAAGAGATAGATAAGATAATATAAAGATTCGATGGAGAATTCAAATTCAAAATATTTTCAAAACATTGTGTTGAAATTAATACCTGATCTTACTTTACTTTTTAAATTGGCCATTTAAATTGTTAAAACTTGTTGAAGAGTTTTGAGACCTTGAAGGAGAAGAACTCTTAACGTGTAAATGTCACATGAATCCTTGGGTAGTCGAAGGCCATGTGCGGGCTATTCAAGGTGAAGTGCAAATAAATAGGAAGATAAGATTTAATAGGCGTAGAATTGATAAGTTTTTAGAGTGACAGACTAAATTCTTATAATTTGATTTATAGATTAGGAAAGGGTCACTAGTAGGGCCGACCATAGCCACCCTTGGACATCTAGAAGTGTGAGCCTAGATTAACCCATTCTACTAACAAAACATCCTGACCTGATCTGTAAATTAGCCAATGTTCTTTGCGCCTGGATCAAAGGGTAAAGAATAGGAATGCTTCTATTTGGCATAATACCATAAATCAAATTCTCCAACGAATATTAAATTATCTTAAAAATCTTAGATTAATTGAAGGAAAGAAAGTTGTTTATTTTATATAGTTTTCATAAATTATTTTCTTATTATTGTTTTCTTTATTTGCATCTAGTAAATTAATAGTAATTTATAATTAAATTAAAAGATAAAAATATATATTTTTTTTTATTTAGAAAATTTATCACTATAATTCTTCCCTATGGGATCAATACTAGGGTCTTTGTTTCAAAGCCCTATATTACTTGAAACGATACGTATACTTGCGTAGTACCCCTAGTATGTAAAAATATTTTCTAAATTTACATCATATTGATTTACCGCTATTTATAAATTGAGTCAAAGTTTTTGGCCATCTTTTGAAGCGAATATTACTACATTATTGCGGGTCGGGTCAAAAACCTTAATTGCACCCATACAATGTGTATAAACATGAGTGGTCACTTACACCTTTCTTCCCTCCACCTAAGCAGCAAAGCACACCCAAATTGAAGCCTAGCTAGCTATCCTAAGCCCCTCTAGTTAAGTACCACCCTCTCATGACCAAGGAAGTAGTGTACACAGGACCTTAGGGAAACTCTGCCAAATTGCTCCCAGTGATTTTCCTAGCCTTCTTGAGCTCAACCCAGCCATTTTCCAGCCAAGATCCCCACTGTCTGAGCCCAATTTCAGAGCTCAAATTCGAGGCCAGAAATAGGACACCTCACTAAACTCCACCAAACCTCAAATTGATCATTCCATGAGCTCCCCATAGCTAAAGAGAAACTTCCCAACTGAAAGCCCCATCTCTCTGCACCTCTACATTAGACTTTCTCCTCAGCCTTCCCACCTGCAGGAAAAAGTCTTAGATAGGCAATTCACCAGAATAAAGGGGCACTTCCAGGATGTTCACCAGGTCCCAGCAAAGCTACTGCAAGCACCTGATTGAGGCCACACCTCTCAGGCAAAGGTATACACCATTTTCCCCCAAATCGAGCTCAATTTAGGTCTTTGTGAAGATCTTAATCTCATGCATGATAAACCATATGGATGTATTCTTATGGACTAGATGAAGGTTTAGTAACAAACCCGAAGTGATTTGGTTGAGTCTAGGCAAAGATCTTACGTTTTAAATGCATGTGGTCCAGAGTTCATACTAGTTGGGGATGAAGGAGGAGGGTTGTTGGATCGCGCGTATATCACTTGGACGGTTGTGATCACGCTGACTCAAATGGTGGTGGCCAATCAGATGGCGACATGCATGTGTTCTGAACTACCGATGATGTGTTGGATAAGTAGGAAATTAAATGATTTAAATAATTCCACAATATTTAAAACTCTATAACTTGTTGTAGAAAATTCACAGAAATAAAATAAAGGTATCTTCTTGCTTAGAGAACAGAGGAGAATAATGTGGAATAAAAATTAAAATTATTTGACTTATATTTTATTTTTTATTAATTAAATACTCTTTGGACTATTTTAATTCTAATAAGTAAATCTTAATCACCATGGCTTGAAACTTTGGAGATAGATACTTCATGTTAATAGGGATGTTCATTGATTTTTCCAAGGTCAGAAGACATCTCTAGCTTTGAAGTACTAACTTTCAAGCCTTGTTACCTATTTTTTCTTAAAAGAATTTTATAAATTAAAATATAAATTAGAAAAATATAAAACTTATTTTGGTAATTTTACTTTGGTCAGATAACCCTATGAAAGATATAAAATGGATTTAATTAATAATGGTATTTTAAGTAATTAGTTCATTAAGACCCTTAAAAAATTAAATAATTAAAATCAACAAAATACAAAAATTATTCTACACTATAAATAATAATCATGTTAACCCATCATAAAAATTTGAAGTTAATTAAAATTAATTTAATCATTAAAATGGAATTTTCTAAATAAAATATCATTTTTGGCACTAATGAAATTATAATAAATAAAACATAATTAAGAAAATTATAAAAAATTGTTTTGGGAGTTCCTAGTGATTAGAGGAACTTAAGAAAATAAATTACATCCATTTTTAAGCAATATTTTGAAATTTAAATAATTAAAAATAATGAAAATCACAAGAAAATAAAAAATGTACCAAAATATCACATTTGGTTTCCTAGTCACTTGGGAATAGTTAAAATATATTTTCTAATTTTCTAAGTAAAGTTATGAATTTTTAAATGCTAAAAATGAATTTTACTTTATTTTGCACTAAAATAAATATAATAAATTAAATAAAATTATATATATATATATATATATATATATAAGAAATTTACTTCTCTGGTTTACTTTAACTCAGAAAGACTTAAGAACCAAAATTTTTCACTTAAATAATATTTTATATTTAATTAATACTCAAAATAAAAAAAATAATTATATAATTAAAATGAAACTCAAAAAATCATAAAAATTACACTCAAAGATTGTCTTACCAATTGGAAGCTGCAATAATTCTCCTAAGGACAACTAGTTTGTTTTGGTTAAGTTAATGAATTAATATTAAAAACACCTATTTTTGCCTTACAATAATTATAAAAATATAATAAAGATTTTAAAAATCATATTTTCTTCTCTAATGTTTTAGTTGACCCATGAGTGGGGTAACATAAAAATTTCAAAGTCATTTGAGTTGAATTTAATGAATTATGAAGTGATTGGCCTTAAAGGGGCAAAATGATAATTATGGAATTTAAACTTTAAATTAATATTTCGGCAGAACCAAATAGGTAAATGAGTAATATATGATTCTAACTAACTTTTTTAGATGATTGCAATATAAGGGATTAAAAGTTAGAAACTAATCTCACCTCTTTCCATGACAAAGGCATAATTGCATATTCCCCTAATTATCATAAATTGAAAGTTAATTAAACTAAATGATTCTAAGGTCAAGGGTTTGATTTTGGAAGGCAATAAGTCACTAATTTGTGATCCTAGTTAATGGTTTGATGATAATATAATCATGGATATGGATTAATAAAACTTAACGTAACATTTCCTAAAATTACAAATCCATCCATAATCCTTAGGAGCTTAGTAGTCAACTAGGCTTAATACAAATTTTGACTATTTAGGTTTACAAAAGAAAACATAATCAAGAATGTTTTGAAAACACTACTAGCCAACTTTAAATTCAGTGGCTAAATTCCTTAACAAATCAATTTACCCTTAAAGGGCCTTCACTCACATAATTTATAAATCAAATTTCAAGTCATAATTACTATGCTCGTGATATAATTAAAACTTCAATGTTCATTAAGTACAGGGTTAAGATATCGTCATTAAACTTCAAAACATAATAGATGAATGATTTAGCCACATAATAAGTTCAAAAGAACTTGAGACCTTTCAAAAATATTTTAAAAGTTGTTTAAGGTTATACCCCAAACACTTTTATGGTCTTTTGGATATCTAGGAGGACAACTAAATTTATGAAATGCCCAAGAAGATCATTCTTTGAAGAGGAACCCACCAAGTTATGTCCCAGAGTTTGATAGGCACACCTTAAACAAGTTTTGTTTGATTTCCTTTCATGCAACATATTTTAATTCCCTGTAAGATTATATATACACTGCAAATACTGACATTTCAGCTAGAGTACGAAAAGAAGATTAGTACGCTTTTATAGTTTATTTACAATACTTTTCTTTACTGTACTTTACAGTCCAGTACTTTTCATATTATGCAAATTATGCCACCTTGCATGTTAAACCAAAACCAAATCAAAAACAAAATTCACAACAATGATAAAATAAGATAACTCTAAAAATTAATCACAAACAAATCAAAATAAAGACAATTGCAACTAAATTTAAAAAAAATTTTGGATGATCGAGAGTGCCTCGGATGAGGCAACCTACAGTTGTTAATGAGATTTCCCCTGGTCTGGATAAACTTATTGAATTCATTTATTTTAATTTGAAAAATTAATTCGAAGAAAATAGTGGTGTTAGAATGAGGGAATCGTGGGATCCTAACCAGCGTTGCTCTAATTAACTTAAACAGCCCATCTAAAAAGACATTTAAATAATTGTGATTACAACATTAAATTTGACAGCTACACCAAAACTTAAACTCTAAACCTGATGCTTCTCTCATCCTCCTTAATTTGACACTTCTAAACTTAAATCTGCTGCAATAAAGAGCTTGGTGCAAACACCATGGGCAGCATGTTGAGGCATGCAGAGGAACACCTTCGAGAGAGCAAACAGGTCTACAACAGCAAACCTTCTTAGAAATAAAAAACAAGCCATATGGCTTCAAAATAGTCTGCCTAGTGTGATGTAAACCCTCACCTTATCTTTCAGGCTTTTACACACCGTGCAATATAAGCCCTAACTCGTTATGACTCCAAGTTTTTCATTCGGTATGACGTAAAACCTCCTATCTCCAAGGCTATTTGCATAATCGATATCATGCAAATGTAAGACCGAATTAATAAAATTGGCAGGATGAAACATTAAATAATATGTCTCTTAAATTGAAGGTAAACCATATGGTATTTTGGGAAGTCACTGAGATTCTCCTCAAGATCCATGGCATCTCCTAGCTTTCTTCCTTTAGATTCTAAGAATTACTGTTCTAAATTTGCACCTTTCTCATTTAAATTTCCTATTGTCTGACCTTGAAAAATCCTAAACTCTTTTAAATTCATAAAGGTGATATTTCCTGATATAAATCCAGAGTTTTCTCAAATGACTTCGGTCATTTAAGATGTAATTAATTATAGGTGCTTCCACTTATAGAGAACTATAAGAACCCATGTAATATAAACCCTATTTAATTTTTCATATTAGATAAGGGAACTTGTTGGTCAACATAAAAGGTTTTACAGACCAAATAGATGTCATAGATTTATTAGTTTATGTGATTGAGTCTCACTATCCAATAATGTTTCTATTCCTCAGGATAGATGCACCGCTGATGGTGTAATACTCATTTACTTAAATTATTAAATATATGAGATCGTTTGATTTAATAATATTAAATTAAATTATTACTTTCAAAATTATATATATATATATATATATATATATACACACACACACACACACATACACTAAATTAAATTGAAATGATATTATTGACAGCCGACAATGACTTATATTGAAGTCGTAGGAAATAGATAAACTATAGGAAAACCATAGTTCCTTTTCATGATGGCCTTACATCCAATAGTAAAAGAGATAGTGGATGTCATATTCCATTGAAGGAGGCCTTATTTGTGTGTATTCCGCATTATCGTGGGGTCATTTATGTACTATTGAGTTATTATCATGGTGTTATTGTGGTGTTATTCGAGTGGAATTGTGGTGCCTATGTTACTCATCCATGGCTTTAATGTGAAGTTATTGTGATCTTTTTGTGTTGTCATTGCAGTGTCTTGTGGTATTATTTGGGTAGTATTGTGACTGTTGTGGTGGTATTTTTAAAGGTGATATTGCAATGTTATTCTGCGGTTATTGCGGCTATATTCTGGTGTTATCATGGTGTTATAGTGGTGTTATTCAAGTGAAATTGCGGTGAATATGTTGTGCAATTATTCCATAGATTTTTGTGGTGTTATTGTGTCATGTTGTTATTATTGTACTATTGTGATGTTATTTGAGGTATTATTGAGGTGCTACTGTGTCCTTATTTAGGGGGTATTGTGAAGTTATTGTAGAGGTGTTATTGCAGTTTTATAATACCACAATATGGAATGTAGCATAGTTTTTTTTTAAAGTTGAGTGAGGTCTAAAGCATGATGATCTACTGTATTCAATTTATTCATTGATTAGTTATCTGCCATATTGCATAAATAAATCCTTAAAAATGCTGATAAGAGATATAAAGCTAAAGGTAGGGAGCTGATTACGAAATTGGCTTCCTGATTTTTGCAATATGTAGAAGAAGAAATAATGCTCATCATAGTTGTATTTAATCCAAATATGCTCATTATCATAAAAATCATTATTATAAATTAACAACATGGGTTTCATAGTTAAATTCATGAACATTCTAAGTAAGAATATTTTTATAAAATACATGAAAAAAAAATAATTAAAAATACGCACAGAAAAATAAACTAACAGGTAACAATACGAGCTTTTGGATTTATCTTCCAAAAGCAAGATTGAGGATCACAAGCAAAATTATAATAAGTCTTAGAAGAAGTTGGTTTCCAATCATGAATTACAAGAAGTTTAAAAACATATCCTTTAATGTCAAGAAGAATAAAATCAGTAAGAGGAGAGTCAATATTAAATTGAATATTAACACTCAGAAAGAAGAGCCAAATGTCACGGTATGTGGGTAAAATAACTTTTGTGGTACTTGGACAACCAAAAACATGACACAAGAAAAAGTCAAATCTTTATTTTAGCTATGAACATTATTATGAAGATAATTGATAGTTGGAAAATTTTGTTTATTGTCCGTTGGGGGTTCAATTATATAATTGTAGAGTTTCTAAGGAATTATATCTCACGAAAGGAATCCATCATCAGGCCACCATATGTTTTTGTGGGTGGCGGTGTAAATAATTCCTACTATGTTAGAGTAATCACAAGTTAAGTTTTAGGAAAATTTAACCAAAAAAATAAAAATTTCTAATGTTCAATTTCCGTTATATACCTACACGAGACAATCCGGGATTGAACGCAAATTTGCATCGCATGGAACTGGTTCTTTGCTAGATGAAGCTTCCTTTTATTTTTTACTTAAAATAAAACTGCCTTTGAAACTGGAATGTATACTTTTCTTTTTTTTTCTCTTAATATTCTTTCAATCTGGAATTATATATTCCCTTTAAGTGTATTATCATTGGGTCATTCAAACTACACTCTTTATTGACATTTTTCTTGGGTTTTTGCTTTGACTGAGGTGGTATTCCACTCAATATATCATCAACATCAATTGATATTTTTT
This sequence comes from Papilionanthe hookeriana x Papilionanthe teres, assembly GCA_022702705.1. NCBI lineage: Eukaryota > Viridiplantae > Streptophyta > Magnoliopsida > Asparagales > Orchidaceae > Papilionanthe > Papilionanthe hookeriana x Papilionanthe teres. Next base: position 41,402,875 of record CM040432.1, read on the forward strand.
TCAATGATTCTAATATGGATTGCTTAGCAGCTTCAATTCTTTATGCTTTGGTACTAATTTGATATGCAATTTGTTGGACGTGTGCTCGAAATATGAGAACACACAAATTAGAATTTTGCATTTGTGCCACTTTGAGATGTTTGTATCCATAATTGTTATAGATATCCATTTTTACAAGAACAAACCATCACAATAGGAGATATTTATGGGTTGTCTTTGTTATATGTTCTAAGCTGAGAAATTGTAGAGAATGAGCACATAATAACACCATCATTTTAAATTTCTTGTAATTGAATGTAATTTTGGAACTAACCTTGTTAAATTAAATAATCTAAGGGTCGTTTGTCTCATGATTATCCAAATTCTTAATGTAAAATTTCGAGTCACTATTTGTAGAGTTTTATACAATAAGACCACGTAGCCCATGTAATAACTCTTCCTCGAACTTTGAGTACATCTTCCTTGAATAAAATGAAGCTAGCTACCTCAATATTGGGTTTCTTTTAACTTTGGGAGTAATTACAGACTGAGCACATTTAAAATACGCATCTTTCTCATTCTGCCTCCAGGCTTTCATGACATTTTCAAGTCCAAGAAAACAATCGGTAATAGAGCTTGTTGCCTTTGAGACACCAACAAAGATATTATGTGTGAACTCACTTCTTTGCGTTCATATGATTCTCATTCAAAATATTTCTTTATTGAAGGCTATTGACCACTTATGTTTAATGTTGTATAAGTCATCTAGACAAACATTGTAATGTAGATTTTTTTCTCAATAATTGCAGCCTTAATATATTTAAACTCATATTTTGATTTGCATGTGCTCATGCATTTATAAAAAACGTTGTCGACTATCTTATTACCCACCGCATAATGGAATTTCGAAGAAAATTTTGTGTATCTATGCCACTGACATAATCTATGTCGTGTATGTGGCAGAGAATCTTCTATAGCTCATCCATGATATGAATAAATGTTTTAAATAGTAATTTGAATAACTCAATTGTCTTATATGACAGAAACCCAACTCTGAAGAAAACATTTTGTCAATAGTGGTTCACACGAACAAAGGAGCACATCACAAATTATGTATTTTCAATTAATATCTTCAACCTTTCTCTCTGTGAACAATTGTAGAAGAGAATTCGTGTCACCATTTTCTAATATGGATTTTCCCTCTTTTTGAATAAAATTGAATCCATCCCTTATTGCTAATTCAAGATTCTGCACTCCTCTGACTTCCACGACAAGAAAGTAATATGCATATGTAGCTCTTATCCAAGATTCTGTCATCGATGTGAGCACATTCGCAATGAATTCACTTATCTTTATGTTGGAAGGCAGCAGATGTTTATCACTGTGTTCACTAAAAGAGTGATTATGAGTTGCTATAAATTTTTTAACTGTTTAGTTACTCTGAACATCAACTGCATATCGAATCATTGTTGGACAATCAGTCCTTGTGTCCAATTTTTTGGACTTCACCATGTTGGTGAAATTCAAATCTTTTCAAAAACTAGTTTTACCACATAATAAGTCATTCTTCCTAATATCTCTAGAATTCGGCCAAAACTACTATGGTCCTTTCAAATAGCGAATCCAATATGATGAGCATAAACACAATATAGTTTAAATGCTTCTTTTTCACTGTGTACAGTGGTGTGAAGAAATCTATTTTTAATTGGATCATTATAACTTTCTCCATGCTCATCAAACTACACAAAAGAGAAACAACGTCAAATTAAATTAAATGATATGCATCGTTCGTATTAAGCCTAAACTATTTAAATCTCATTTTACCAAAAGCAGAAAGATATGTTGATTGGTGAGATGACTGGATATATTTTATGCTTCATTATGATATATTTAGATTTCAAATTATTTGCATATCTACACTTTGTTAGAGTTTTCATAGTAAGGCTTTGTTATCTTTCAAAAAAATCTAGTCTAATGTATTTTTTGTTTCTTTTATCGATCGACTTTAAATTTGCATAGTTAGTACTCTGATAGTCATCTGCATTTTACCAATCAAAGTAAATTGTCAGTTATTTTAATCAATCTTAAAATTTGCCCCTTTTTTTCCTCATCATAAAAAATAAATGGTTCTAAATTTTGGGTATTTATTGAATCCAAGTTAATGCATGATTGAAAATAGATAATATCTAATGAAGTGTTTTTAAGAATATGAGAATGGTAGTATAAAAGATAGAAGAAAATAAACTTAATGATTTTAATAATGTTTTGTTAAATAAACTTTTAAGTTATTATGGATTTGTGATTGATCAATTTAGTTAAAATCTTTTGCTGCAAAGTTGAGGTTTTGTGGCACAGTGGAGGCTTCTGATAGACCACTTTAGTAATAAGTCTTTTGAGAAAAACAATATTTATTTAACAATAAAATGCAATTGCATGAAATTTTTTTACTTTTTTTATTGGAGCCTTTAAAGAATGATTATCAACCATTTTTTATAATTAATTGTGCTATGCTTAAAAATAACTAATTATGACTACATATCAAGAGAATATTGCTATAATTTTTTTTTTATATAAAATACAGTCTTCAGGTTATTTGGAATATTTATTTGTGGATTGTGTGCTTATATTTCATTAAACTTTCATTAATTTATATTAAAGGGATGGGAAAGATTCTAAATTAAGAATTAGCTTTCATGTGGTATTTAGTTTTAGAATTGATAACTCTCAAATCTCCTAAAAAATTTTCTTGCACAAATCACTACCAAAGCAAATAAAAATAACAACAAAGGAAAAACAATGTTTACCACTTTACCGAAGTAAAAATTCATATATATATAAAACCACAAAAGAACTGCAATAGCACATAAATAACGCTGTAATAACACCGAAGTAACTCCATACTAAGACTAATAAGATCAGTCGAATAACACTATAATAAAACCTCAATGACAACTGAATAATGCTACAATAATACAACAATAATATTATAATAACACCGGACTAAGAAGACCATAGAGCCATCACAATACCACTCTAATAACACCACAATAACACTTCAATAACACCATAATAATACCACAATAGCATCATATTAACACCACAAAAAAAAAAACCACCACCACAATACTACAAAATATCCTTAATAACACAACAAAATAACTCATTTAAACCCTCAAAAACTTCTAAATAACTCTGTCATAATACTGAAATAACAACATAATTGGACTCCAATAAGACCAGTCAAATAACACCACAAAAAAACCTCAATAACAATTAAATCACAACACAATAATACCGTATTAGCACTATAATAAAACTGGTCTAATAACACCATAGAATCACCACAATATCACTCAAATAACACCACAATAACACCTCAATATCAATATAAAAATACATCAATAACACTATACTAACAATGCAATAACACATCATTAACAGCATCGTAATACTACAAAAAATATTAATAACACCGCAAATGAACCAAAATAACACCTCAAAAACACCAGAATAACACAGTAATAATACTAATATAAAATCATAATAGGACTCCAATAATATCAGTCGAGTAACACCACAGAGCTGTCACAATAGCACTAGAATAACACCATAGTAAAACCATAATAACACCTAAATAACACATCAGTAATACCAAAAAAAAATCTCAATAACACTATAATAAAGTTAGTCTAGAATAACACCATAGAATAGCCGCAACATGACTCAAATAACACTGCAATAATACATCAATAAGACCTGAATAACAAAACAACAATATCGCAAAAATTCAAAAAAAATACACTTTAGAAATACCTAAATAACGCCACAAAAATACCTCAATGACACCACGAAAACCCCGCAATAACATCATAAATTAATGACATTTTATACATAGCTAAACTCACATATGTTTCAAAGTTTTCGCCTTTATTTTCAGAATCTATCACCTCCATTTCAAAAATCTCATCATTATTTTCATTTTCCGTCACCTCTATTTCAAATGTCTCACCGTTTTTTACATATTCCATCAGCAATATTTCTCGTCTGACATGAGATAGGGACTCAGAAAATCGCTTTGTCATACCCCACTCAGAGGCGAGAGAAAGAAAATGAATATTATTTGGTGTTCTCAAATAAATGGGCTTGTTCGGGCGCCGGGTCGCGCATTAAAAAAAATGTTTCTTTATTTTTCTCTGTGGGACCGTGGTTTAAACGTGGCGAGTTTTCATTAGAGTTTAAACGCAAAGTTACGTCCGAACTCCGCATGTAATATTCAACCCTTCGAATGACTCATGAGTCGCGAGACTCATGACTTGCTATCAACTCATGACTTGCTATTCAACACGAGAGATCCAGTGAAGAGCTGGCAAGTTGCGTACCCTAGTGAAGTGCAAAGCAAAATATTGAAGGGTGGCAAATAAGCAAATTACCTCCCTTATCAAACAAAATGTCAAATTCAGGATAGTGTATTACCCACCCTGAATATTTTGCGGGCCTGTCCAAATCCATATATTATTTGAAATAGTAATTAAATAAATTAATACAAGGTTCTTAGGTTTCCAGTCATAGAAGTCGGTTTTATTTTGCTCATTTTATTTCGGTCTTGTAAGTGCACTTTGAATATTCACCGTCTGATGTCAGACGGATGAAAATTGCTTCGTTGATCCTTAGTGACGGGAAGACGTGGTTCCATACATGGAAGCTTTGACCATCCGTGGGATGAAATGTGTCGAGCTTTTTGAAAAAAAAAAATATTATAGATATTTAATTATAAAAAATAATTATTTTGAGAATATAGATACATTAATAGTATAAATTTTAATAAATAATAAGAATGAACATTATAAAGTTTTAATTAAAATTATATTATTATATTTCTGTATTATGAAGCTTATTTAAATTTTTAAGTATACAGCCCATTTCTTCTTCATTTGCAGACCAACTTATATGTCAGCACTCGTGAGAGTTTTGGGGTTATGTCGATGATATTGAAGTTAATACTCTCAATAACCTCACAAAATCTCCGTATAACACAAAAAAAAAAATAAAAAAACAGATTTGCATAAGATATTTCTAAGTTATTAGAGGTTATTAGATAACCTCTCAATAACATTCTAATAAATGAATTATTGAGAAGTTATTCTTAAGATTATTCCGTACATAAATATTTGACCTCGTATTTCCTTAATATAACGTTATAAAGAAATCTGCCCCCTAATCTCGGAAAATTCTTTCGGCTCTCAATCGATTGCCTAGCGTGAACCCAAAACTTCATCTCTATTGTCGCAAGCCAGGACGACGATCTGCTTGTCCTTCCTCTCACGCGCTGATCTCCCCACGCTTCCTCCCCTAACGAAACCAGAGCTCTTGCTCTCTGGCTATGTCCCCATCTAAAACGTTTAAAATTTTATCATTTCTCATAGAATGCTGCTTTAAAACTGTTGTCTTAAGTGACCCTAATGCTGAAGAAATCGACTGTATGTTTATATGGTTGCAATCAGTACATATCTTCATAATGGCTTGTTAGAGATTGGATAGGATGCACGTTTTAAATAATGAATTTGGGCAGTTTCTGTATTAAAACAACTTTGTTTTGGAGTTTATTAGATCGAACGAGTAAATGTAAATTGTCCGTAGTTTCACAAATACAAATGGCCCAAATTTTTCAAAGTTGGTTTCCAGTGAAATAGAAAATAGGGAGCTGGGTTGGGTTAATGAGCTCATAAAGAGTCATCTGAATTTGAAGCTTTGCTCCCTACATAGCTGAGAACAAGAGAATTAAGAATAATCGTAATGTGGATCCATAGTTTCTCAGTGCTGTACAAATGTACTTCAATCTCAAATTAAAATGCACGAAGAAGCCCTTAACAATTCATTTGGATAAGACAGCCAAAACAAAGGGAAAAACATTAGAAGACAGACAAGAGATTAGGCAAAACATTTTTTATTTTATTTTATTATGATTTTGCAAGCATGGTTATAAACATCTGTATAATAAGATTAGTCCTTAAACACTTACATTAAAAGCTTTAAATTTACACTTTTCCATTGATTTTTCATTATGGACTTCTTGTTATTTCATTGCCAATTATACAAAGCTCTTTAGGTGCTTTATTTCTAAGTTGACAACTCTAAGCCGGTCTAGCACGTAAATCATTGTCGCCATGCTTAATTACTACTGTACGACTAACCTGTTACATGTAAGAACACTTAGCAAATCACATTAGATGGCACACCATTTTTGATTTGTAATCATCAAATCTATAATAAGCCAGATATGAATTGCATGAGCTCATCAGTTAAATCGATTATGAAAACATTGAATATTTTAGGTGGTATAAAGATTAAAGTTTAGGTATTAAATATGAAAGAATGTAGTAATTTCGTGATATGTATCTAAAGTCCACAAAATATTATATTCTTTTAAATATTAAATCTTTATAGCTCATATATATCAATAAGCTAAAAAAACATCATTATGATTTTTTTAAGAAAGACATGCGTACATTGCACTAAATTGTGTGTATTTACATATCTAGCATATAAAACTTCAATTTTTGCAAAAATAACACCTTACTTACGCTGCTAGAACAAAATCATAAAGCCCATTGTTGAAGCCATTTGCAGAGATGAAAGCCAACGTTTCTCCTAGTAATGGAACTCCTAAGCTTCCGGGTGTAGAAATTGGAAAAATATTTTCATTGTTGTCTTTTACTGAATCTTTAAAACCGTAATAAAAACTGTGAGAAGAAAAACAAAAAATATGAGGAATATGTTGTGAAGAGAGTTAATGGAAGATGCAGCCAATTCTCACTGCTAGGAGATCATTAATTTGCATAAGGCCTTATATTTTCAAAGTGCATAAGTTTGGGCGTGCATTGTGATGAAAGGACTGTCAAATAATATGTTTCAGCATATAATTGATGTTGTTTGATTATATCATGCAAAGCGAACTTTTGTTGTATACTAGCTAAATTTGATTTCCGTTCAGCTAATATCACACAAACAACACAAAACATCACTTTATATATAAAATCCAAAGTTATAAGCTTACACAGATCAATCATACTACTATATCGATATCTTAGTGTCGTAATCAAACCACAACACTCTAACGCTGAAAACATAACACAAATTCAAATCTCAAGCATAATGAGTCTCAAATCACATCATAAGCAAGCTAAATACAAACCAAACTCAAACAAATAAAGTCCATATACTAAATAAAGTAGAAAAAATAGAAAAGCACTACTCCTCATCAATATCAGTACTATCTTCTCTGATATATCCCATACATTGCTGGTGCACAAAAAAATTGTATAAGGGTCGATACAAGAATTCATCAGTCGAATCCTCTTCAATCCAAGTCTTTTCTTCATCAATCGTATCAATCCTTCTGCCATACGCCCAGCATGATCCAACTGTTACTTTATCCTCCAATCTAGGTGATCAAATAATTCAGATATATTGTTAACTGCATCCATAAGATTTTGCACATATTTCTCCAATTTCTTGATCTTCCTCAGAATCAATTGCGCATTTTGAGAAAAACGAGGTTGAATATGTAGTAAACTCTGAGATGGTTGGTCTACAGTTATGCTCAAATAATTTTCATCCCCAATTGCTGGACAGTCATAAACATTAGTTGGGTCCATGGGCTTCCAAGGGAGAAACACTTTTTCCCAGCTCTCATATGACACTTGTGACTGGCTGCAAAGAAGAAATATTGTGGAAGGATGTCCCAAGCCACAACTTGATTCATACTCAATCAAACCCAAAACAAATTTCACAATTATGGTGCCAATAACAACAGGTTTTCCAGCTTGAATACAATAGTTCAAGATTGCACTTTCTTTCGTCACTTTACTAATTTTCATAGTCGGTAGTAATTTCAAAGATATAAAGAAATGTCATTGCTTCGACACGAGATTTAATAAAGTAGTAGAGAAATTGACATACCCGTCGTCACTTATCTCCCAATCTTTGCCTTCATCCGTCAGATATCGATAGATTTCATTCATATTGTCTCTCGTAGGGACAAAATTGGTATAATGACAGATTGTCACATTATCTATCATTGAAAGTTCATTAATCTTGAAAGGAGTGTATGACATCCACCTACCTCACACATAAACGACATCTCGAGTGATTTCATGACGATTTGCATAAAATTTCTTCACCATAGGAATGACTACTGCGGTAGTATTGTAACAAAACACTTCCCAACACCTTTTCATAATAATATATTCAACACGAATACTAGTAACATTCATACCTTGATGGGCAAAACCTCTTTCTTTGACAAGTTTCCTCTTAATAAGGACTTTGCCACAAAGTCACTGCGCCTCGAAGTTAACGAACTCTCTCCTGTTAAAAACTCTAAATCTTGGAGAATCTAAGAAGTTGGAAGCCATGGAATGCATATTTTAGAACTACCTTTTCATTTTTCTGGAGTTAATGGGTTTTAGAAAGAGTTTGGAGAGTTATAAGGGTGAAATTATCGCTCAAACCCTTCAAATTCCGCCATTTGAAACTCTAAAAACCACTACTCGTCCCATCAGTGTCATTGGCGCTGAACAAGGCGACATCAGCGCCCATGCTCCAAAAATAAAAAATGCTCCTTAGAAAATCTCCTTGTCAGCACTGGTTTGGGCGCCGTCGCGCCAAAGCACAATTCTGCTTTTGTCCAAATAAGCTCCAAATCTTCGATTCAATCTAATAATTAGCACCATTTAGGATATTTATGAGTGAGTAGGACTCAAATATAAGACAATCAAATCATATTATCAATTAAAATCAAATCAAACACACTAAACAACAAATATAACTATGAGTTGTCTCCCATAAAACGCTTGGTTTAATGTCTTCAACCTGACAAATATTAGTTTTATTCAGGATGACTTGACATTAAAACCACTTTAAAATTAGGTCGTAAACCTTCAAAATATGGTTTTAGTTGATGCCCATTAACTTTAAATATTCTTCCAGTTTTAGGATCTTCTTGACCTCACTTTTGTTGAGGTCTAGTATTTCCTTCGAATAGCCTAGGGTCTAGCCATAGGACTTTCCTGGTGGCTATCTTAAAAGACTAGCAATGGAACTCTTACCCCATAAAAAATCAATACACTTTTTTGCTTCACTTGAATTTTTCAAATCTTTAAAGTCTAACCTCTAAGTGCTTAGGAGGATGAGACCAAGCATAAGGAAACTCAAGAGGAGTTTCCTACAGCATGGCTAAGCCTTAGGACTGACCCTGTCTGGTCTGGAGCTAGCACAGACATTTGCACATTACACTCTCACACACTACCTCACAACCCCATACCAAACATATCTATACTTGATCCCCAACTCTTTTGAAAACTCATGTGAGTGGTTTCCCCAAGCTTTTAGCCACATACCAGAGTTTGACTAGTACCAACACATGGAGAATCCAAATGGGGAATTCTCTTGGTCCATAGCTCAAATGGGTTATCAATCCGTCTCAACACTAATTTGGCCAAAGATTCCAAACTTTAATCCTTCAACTCCACCAAACTACCAAATTGCCCCTAAATCCCAATTTTGACCAAAATCTCCAAAATTACCAAAATCTCCCAAAAAGCATCCAAAAACATTCATCACCACTCAACATACCCAAAGCATGTCCTAAATGACCAAAATACCCCCAAAATACCCAAAATGACCAAAATACCCCTCCTAGCCAAAAAATTCCAAAAAAATCCAAAAAATTCCCAAAACCCTCCAAATATTCCCAATTTGAATTTTGAACCACCACATTAAACAAATTTGACCAAATTGACCAATTTTTACCAAATGCCCAAATTGACCTTAAGGCCCAAAATGCCTAAATTACCTCCAATATCCACCAAATTGACCTCAATTACCCAAAATTTCAATTCTAAAAACAAATTCATAATGCTCAATCTCATCCCAAATAAAATCCAAGTCCAATTTGACCCACAATTTGAATCTAATTTGAACCCAAACCAAAAAACTCCAATTTTGACCATATGACCAAATCTCCCCAAATTGAACCCAATGTCAATCAGTTTCCCCCAATTTTGAATCCTAAACACTTCATGACATTCCCTACACCCAATTGAACCATCAATGGCCCCCAATTTGAGCCTAAACCTCATCCAAGTCAAAACAAACCTAAAATCCCCAAATTTCCCCCAAATATGCCCACATCCAAAATCCATCAAATTGAATGCCCTGACCCTAAAATCTCCACGCAATTTATGTCAATAAATCTTCAAGACATTCCCCTAGACCATTTGAAACCATCAATTCTCTTTTGACCCCACTCTAGCCTAACAAAAACTCAAGCTAACCCAACATGCCCAAAATTGACTAAATACCCAAATCAAGCAAAATTTATCCCTCAAACCTACTCAAAACCACTCCAAACCTCTTCTAAACACCTGATGACAATTATTTACATCATTTTGAATAATAAATTGAACCTAACACAAGCTCAAACCAAACCTAGCCTAACTTGAACCCAAGTGACCCAATTAAACCTATGAGCTAATGTGACCTAACCAAGCTCAATGTGGCCAAACCAAGCTAACCACAACACCTAAGTTAACCCTAGGGACTGAGATAGATCCACCTAGTCCACTCTAGTGGAGCCATGGACCAAGGCTCCCCTAAATCAGGGGATCCCCTTCCTTAAATGGGTAAAACCTAAAGGGATTTGCAATGAACACATAGCCACATAAACTCACTGCACTTATCGCTTACCCTATGGCTCACCTGACCACTGGCCACCTCCACTGGCCTGGCCGGCAGACCTAGTCACTGGAAGAGCTCAAACCAAGAGCCACTTCCTCCCATTTAAACTTGAATTCACTCATCCTGGTTGTCCAGCTCTGATTGCTCACTGGAGCTCTTCAGCACTCCACCTAAGCAGACAATTCCACCCACATTGGCCCTTTGAGCTCCACCAGGAAACCATGGCCATAAATAGAGCTCTCCACAGCCAAAAAAGGGTGCTGAAATTTTCTTAAAGAAACCCTGCCAAAACCTTACCAGAACTTCCTAACTGTAATCCCACAGCCTCCAGCCACTCATCTTCATTCCCTTGAGCCAATTTCTCCACTGAAATTTTAGCCAAAACTAGGACACTTTCCACCACAGCTCCATAGTGCACCAAATCAAAATTAATTGCACCCACACCATCCCCACACTGAAAGAAGAAGTTCCTCTATCAAAGTCTCATCACAAACAACCTCCACAACAGACTTTTATCAACACCTAAAATTAGCCCCAATAGAATTCAGGTCTAGACATTTCACTAGGGCAAGAGGCTCCATCTGCAGGTTCGTTGGGACCAACAAAGCTGCTACAACCATCTGATTGAGGCCTCCCCTCTCAGAGAGAGGTATTGAACTCTCTCCCCTTTTTGAGCTTGATTTGATTCTCTATGCACATTGGGTTGATTTCAGGCTAGGTTAGCCATATAGATAGGTTCGTCTAGGTCAGATGAGTCCATATAAATAAACCTCATGTGATTTGATTAAGTATGGAGGGAGATATTAGGGTTTGAGTGCGTACGGTTCACAGTTCACACTAGTTGGGGACGAAGAAGGAGCGTCGTTAGATCGAGCGTGTAATGTTTGGACGGCTGTGATTGCGGTGGACAGAAGATCCTAAAATAGTGCGGCCGCATGGCAGCTGACTCAGAAGAGAGTGCTGAAGGAGGAGACGACACATAGCGCTTCGGAGCACCGTAGGATTGCGTGACGCCGCACTGGATAAGTAGGAAATTATGAATTAATTGATTTATTTAAATCAGTGAACCTTAGATAAATCATAACTTGGTGTAGACACATCAAAAAAATAAAATAAAAATATCCTCTTGCTCAGTGAACAGAGGAGAACGACGTGGAATTAATTTCAGGATAATACTTTATTTTTAATTAATTAAATATTATTTTGAGTATTTCAATTCTCCATTTGTATGTACATTTCACAAAGGCTTGAAATTTAGGGATTTTGTTCTCTCTGTCATGGGGGATCTTCCTTGATTTTTCCAAGGTCAGAGAAGATCGCTACAAGGAGATCTCTATTTTTTAAGTTATTGTGTCTGTTCTGGTATTAAAATTTTAATAATTAGAATATTGATAAAAACTGCAAAGTAAATTTTGGTAAGTTCACTGTTACCAGAGAAACATAAGAAAAATGTAAACTTGGTTTAAGTCATTAAGTATAACCCTAATTGTAATTAAACCATAAATTCTAAACAAAAATAAATTGGATTAAATATAAATGAAAATAACCTAACAATCATTCTCCATTGTAATTTATGGTCAGTGAAACATACCATAAAATTTTAAATTCAATTTGAGTTAATTTAAACACTCAAATGAATTTTCAAAGCTAAATCACACCTTTGACATTTATATAATTATAATAATTAATATACACTTCAAAAAATCACCAAATTAATTTTGAGAGATTTTTGTGATCAGAGGAGTCACTGAAAAATAAAGTTGTAATTAAAATAATTTTTTTTTTATTTTTAAACATTATTTTACTATTTAAATAATTAAAAATTAATAAAAAATCACAAAATTAATAAAATTGGTGAAAATGTTCCAAATTGCCTTCTAATCACTTAGGAATAATTGAATAAGCATTTGAAAACTTCAAGTGAAGCAAAGAAGTGTTTTGAATTTCTATGGGGCGAGGGTTCCATTGCTTGTCTTCTAAGATAGTCGTCACGAAAGTCATATGACTATACCCTAGGCTATTCTAAAGAAAGACTAGACCTCAACCAAAAGTGAGGTCAACATTCATAACTGCTTGAAGAGGGGCATTTAATGGTCTGTTGGTGTTGTCATTTGATTACCTTATAATTTAAGATCCACTTAGAAGTCTTCAGTGGGCCTCTTGAAGAAAATCCTTAATAGATTTTTCTCGTATAATTAAGGAGAACTTGGACAGTCAGGTCGACGTTGTATCATAGTAATCTGATCATGGGCAGCTCCCATTGAATAAGGAGCCTACTTAGTGGATTATAAATATATTCATCGAGGTCCCATTAGGCCATCTCTATAAAGAATCCTAGAATTTTTTCAAGAAGTTGGTTACAAATGACTATCCCTCAGATTAGGTGTCACATATTGTTTCATTCGGCTGAGCTTCCATTCAGTCAGTCCATAGTTCAGACAGAGGGAAATGACACTTGATGCTTTCATCTTTTAAAAATCCATCAACATTCCTTTGGTGTATAGTAAAAGAGTCCAATTGAATATCATCGAGATTTGCGATGTCATATTTTTTGATATACAACTATTGGATTAAATCTTTATGACCTCTCATTGTGTTTGTACTTGCTCTGTTGTATCAACAATTTTTCTATTAATATATATTCCATACTCAAACCAAGTTAGAGCATAAATTGAACGACCGTCTAACGTCATCTGAATAAATTTTAAATCATGTTCGAACAATCCTTGAATCACGTTCAATCATTTTCTCTTTTTGAAATGTTTTCAAACATTATTCAAATCATATTTAAACTTACTTGGAGTATGGTTGGTCTAACTATATTTCAAAAAAGGTTCTAATTATCAACCATAGCCCCAAACGTTAGAAAATAAATAAAAATAATAACATGTCCATTGTTGCTACAAAATGGTTTGAAGTCTTATTTGAACTTCACACAAAATTGTTTAAAACTTGTTTCCTATGTAAATCTTCAAATAAGTTATCAACAATTCGACATGAGGGTATTTTAGTCAGAAATGAATGTATGGAAATAGATTTCTATAAAAGCAAACAATTCTCATATTTCTTTTATTTTTTCTATAATTTAGTACATAAAATTAAGGGCCTCTTTGAGGCAACTTATTTGGTGCGGTGTCATTTTGACAATGAACCAGACGTGTTTGGGTAAATTGCATTTTTATAGCTTATGCGTTTTCAAAACGCTGAAAACAAGATTTTTACACCGCATGGTGCAGTGGCAGTTTTTTTGTTGCGGTTTGGCTTTTCCAAAAAAAAATATAAATTTATAATAGTCACCGCAACTAGCTTATCAGCAGATTATTCAATAAGCCGCAGCTACCCCAAACATATCCTAAATTATTGTCAAAACTTCAAAAATATAAAAAATAAAAAATAAAAATCGTGTATTTAACTTGCTCTGTCTATATGGAGCAAGCCCTTTAAAAAAGTACTGGTAGCCATGATTGATCAACCTAAAAGCATGAGGTATTATGTTTTCCAAATTTGAAGGTGCATTCAATCATCTTTAATTTTGTATAATTTATTTACACATCCCTCAATTTGCTATAAAACAATAAAATAAATTATTTTTTATTAAAAAAAATATTTAGTACGACTACTTAAAATGTATATTTATTAATATCATTATTATTATTTGATTAGAAACATCAAATGCACTTATCAATAAAATAGACTAAATGCTGATCGATGGAACAAAATTTGAGAAAGGAGCCGATTGGAGCTCAGAATTAAGGAAATAAGTGCAAATTAAAAAAAATACATAAAATGTATATGTTATTTAGCTTGAGGAATTTTTTATGATACATTTTCGTACAACCAACATATAATTCTCATATTACATATAAGAAATATGCGTAAAACAATTAAACAGTTTTTTCCCGTTTTGCAATCAAAATTATAAAAATATCAAAAAATTTAAGCAACTCCTATGTTCCTATGCTCTTTCTGGAAATGGAAGATAACGGGTATTGCTTTCTTCTAGCATAACTAACGTTAATCCCTCCACTTTTTCCCACAAGACAGAAGAATGGACCTCTAAAACAAAATAAAAATGCATTGTGGAAATTGTGGAAACAATTTATTGTGACTAAATCCTGATCTCTCCTTCTTCCAAGTCATATTCATTTACAGTATCTGTAATCTGAGCAAGTTCATGATCATCAAAATCATCATCTTTGAGGAGTAAACCTAACTGTCTCAAAGCATAGAATGACATGCTTTCACAACCGAGCCCCTTCAATTTTTTCAGTCTTATTGAAGTCATCAAATTCAAAGGTTGCTTTCATCTGTGTAAACATAGATTAATGCATATTCAGTATAAGTTAAATTGAAGCATTTAAAATTTGATGAATTTAATTACTGGCTATTACACTCCGTGGAGGATGCCAACAATATAATAAAAAATAAATAACCTTTTCAAAGGTTATACAAGATTCTTCTCTTTGATTTTTAATCTTCTTCCTTAGCTGAAATTTTACCTTTTGCATGTTAGATTCAGCAGCTGCCACTTTTGCTTCTGTCCCTGATCCACAAAAAATTTCAGATATTTCTATATAAATAATAAATTTTAATAATTTTTCCTTACATAAAAGATAAATATTTGATGCTTTTACCAACCTAAAATGTAGTGCGGGTTTGACTCAACATATATTTATATATATTATAGGTGGATTAGACATCTGTATTTAGTACAACAACCCACCAACAACTTGATTTATTTTAATGCATATAAATATGAAATAGATTGACAAGACTATTATCTGGAAAAAAGAAGGAAAAAAACTTCAACAAACAAAAACTTAACTTACATTTATTCTGTTCTTTTACAAATTTTGTCTTTTGTTGTGGCATTCTAAACTGCTGGCTGCACTCAGTGCAATAAGGATTTGTGACTGTCGTTCTGGCATTCTAAATGCACGATTCTTTTCATCCCAGACAGTGAATTCATAAATATAATGAGAACATAATACCATTGTCTTCTTAATTCATTTTAATAAAAGACCAAATTGTATATATTATCAAAAATATATAATTGCTAAGTGTGCATACAATATTTTGCTGTTGTAATTCTACACTGCATTTTGTTTCAATAAAATGACTATTCACCTTAACAACATGGATGACTTGCAATGATGACATTTGTTCAGACTTACAGTGGGATCAACGTAACCTACAATGAATGAAAATAAATAAAAATATATTTATTAAAATTATGAATTTTTATTAATTCATAATAATGTAGGGAAATTATCCTATTCAAAATTTATGGAAAAAAAATTACTAGCACGAGAAAAATTTTTATTGCCAGTAGTGCATGTTTTTCTTTTAAGTTGACCTCTATGTTGAGGATTCTTAGTCTGAGCATTAGTCTCATCTGTCAATTCAAAACAACAATTGATAACATGACTAATTAGAAATCATCCAACCAAAATATAAATTAAATAATCCTGAAAAATAAAATATAAATATAAATTAAATAATAATGAAAAAAAATATGTTAAATCACAATTTGAAGGGTTTTTGTAAAACATGTTTCTTGCCCTTTCGAATTGAACAACAGGCTTTCTTCAGCGGACCAATTGAGTTTTTGGAATCCCATTGAACCTGCTGTAAGAAAAAAAAAGAATATGATAATTTTATTAGATAAAACAAGAACAAAATAAACCAAGTAATCATTAATACATGAGACTTACAATATTGGACGTTTTAAGATCCTTTGAAATTTTATTGAGACATGACAAATTTTTTGCCTTTGCAGCAAAACTGACTGAATGATTAACCTTTGTTACAACAATGACATTCAGTTGATTTTCTTTTTCTGTTTGCGGGAATATATTCTTGCATTATGGAACAGTTATTATTATGAGGTTTTTGCAGTATCATTCTTCTCTTGTGAGAACACCTCCAAGTCTTTCAATCTGAGATCTAGCTAGAGCGAGCTCTCTCAAAAGCTTTTTTTTCAGCAAGATCTTGTCACCGATGGACAAAGATTTTAAATCATAAGAAAAAAGAGCGTCTTTTTCAAAATCAAAATTATTTCCTTTGGCTTGCATGATTCAAGATATCTATGAATTTTGTTGTTATAAAAAAAAAACACCGCAAAAGGACTTCACGCCAACATCGATCATACAAAACTTTTTTAAATAGAAGAAAAAAATAAATTGCTAAAATTATGAAAAGCTTGCAAAAACTCTAACCGAAGAGAAAGGAAAAGTATTTCGCTTCTTATCACAGAGAGAGAGAGAGAGAGAGAGAGAGAGAGAGGCAAGATACTCACGGTTGAGTAAAGAGGGAGGGAGAAGCCAAGTGTCACTTGAGCCTTGGTTGTAATTCTGCTAAAGTTTAACAAACATGATGATGAGAGAATAAACTTATGACTTAAATGAACGACGCTTGGTCAGCTTTTCATTTTTATCGGCTGAAGTACATGTCCGTTAAAATCTTGACAGAGTGTTGGGCTATAAAATAGGTCAGGTGGCAAATGCTAAATTTAAAATTATAATATTTCCCCTTATTATTATTATTATTATTATTATTTTCATTGATATATCGTCCAATGACTGATCTAAAATTTGAATTAGAATGCAACTGAAATGCAACAATTTCGAAGGGGAGAGAGCAAATCGACTGCCACAACTCAAAAAATAAAATATGTTTTTAAAATGCACAAATTATAGAGATTCACCACAAAACTTTGGGGTCCATTTTAAAAATTAAATTTTTTGAATGTAGCAATTTTGGAGCTCTACCGCTTAAAGTCATGATTAATTTATGGTTGGATTGATTTAGACAAAATTTAAGAATTACGACAAACTTGTTATTGGATTTTATTAGTATATACATTTTAGACCTAATTACTTCCCTCTGTCTCTTATGATTGGGTGGCCGCCGCACCATCTGATCACTATAATTGGTGGATACATCTCATGCCCTTTTCTATGAGGGACATTTATATACATACCATTCAATTCTGAGTGGTATAAATGTAATAATAAAATTTTAATGTTAGATATACAGTATTGAGTGGTATGCATTTAATCGCTTTTTCACACTTCCCTTCTCAGCTTTGTCGCCTTTTATTTTAAAAAATTAATAATAATAAAAACTAGCATGTTGGTGTATCTAAGATGGGATGGTGAAATTACTTTATATATTAGCTTTTCCGGGAAAGTTGAATGGTCAATTCCATGATTATTTTATAGACATATTCTTATTTTTTTTAATTAGTATTGTTGAATATTGCCAATTGTGAACACGCCTTGAAAGTTAGAGGCAGGAAAAGAAATAGAGAAACGGAGTAATTAGGCCAATTCCTGTAGTGAAACCAAGGGAAAAAGTCTTTTAATTCGTTTTTTTGTCTCTTATTTATAGAGGTGTATTTGTAAGATTACTAAAAAGAGGAAATAATCAAGGAAACTATCCTTAATACAATTAACTACACTTATTTCATACCAAATCTGTATGACAATTTAAATTTGAACATGACAGTAACCAACCAGTCAATTTGCTTAGGTTCGGCCATTCAAGATGACCGGTCGAATGATAATCGCGCCTGCCAAAGTAAAAAATCAATCGGTCGACTGTTTGTGATCAGGAACCCTTGTATGGAGCCTCTAGGAGACTGAGGCTGAGGCGAGGTCTGCCTCGGTCTGCCGATTGAGCTCATTATCATAGTATGCCAGTTGACTTCGACCTGGTGATCGAGCATTGAAATAACGGTTCAAATCATACTCTTTTGATCTGACGTCTAGATCACCTGGCCACTATCTCTGGTCATTGGATTGCTTTGAGATTCCTTTCGGCGGTTCATGTATATACATATTAGTTCCTCGAGGTTTTTCGCTCCTTGAAAATGATAGCTACGATAAAAAAGCGAAACTAGTTAATAATGTGTGACACTAAAACTAAGGAAATCAATGCGATAACTAACTTTCCTTTGGATTTTGTGCTCGTTGTGCTCTATAAATAAACTCATAGTTTTGGCATGTTATCTATTACTGTCATTTTTCTCGACTAACTGAGGTGTATCATGACTGATGGTTCAAGCCCGATCATTCTAGATCCCAAGATTCTCACCAAGGCAGGCTACAACTCGTTGGTTTATGCAAAGAATAACATGATTAAGAAAGAGAAAAGGTCATGGCCCAAACCTTCGTCGGTTGATCAAGTCGACTTATTTGGGGATCCCGAGGGATGAATGTCGAAAGTCCCTCGCCAGGAGGCCACGATCCCTGAGTCTGGCATGGGTGTGGGCTCCACTAGAGAAATTTAGCATATTTACGTCAGATATATCAGACGTAATCCCACGATGATTAAAGAATAGCGTCAGATTTACGTATAATTTTCATCTGATTTTTTTCCGACGTTAATTTGGGGGTCAGTAATTTTATTTCTGTTTAACTTACGTTGAAATATTCTGACGCAAAAAATTTATTTTAGTTGTTACGTCGTATTAACATCGGATTTATTTATACGTAATGTGCATCAAAATTTAAAACCTGAAAGTATCCAAGGATGAATCTTAGCGCCAGACTATCATCTCTTTTGTGTTGGAAAATATCGTAGAACAATAAAAAAATATTTTTGATGTGGCATTAGACTTTGCGTCCAAAGACGTATGCAGATCTGGCATAAATTTGTAACATATAAAAAAAATTAGAATATCAATTACGCATTCACAACCTGCATAAAACATATTCCACATCGCATACTACATTAGGTATAGTCATATCACAGATTAAATCTCAGAACAATATCATTAATAAAATGAAGATACTATCACTAATCATCTAAAATAAGAATAGTATAGTTATTTCAAAAAAATTCACAAAAAATGTTTAATATAATGCTTACAAATAAAAGAAACATAAAAAATCTACTCATCTGCTCCATTCTCCTCTTCCTCTTGCACATATATCATTACCTGCTTGCTCCGACTATCTATTAAGGTCCCGACGTGCGCTATATAGTCCTCTACTCTATGTTGGTCTTTAAACATATGCTCGCATAATTGACAGATATTTTGCTCATTGAAGCCACGTGCCTTCCATGATCCTCCTAGTCTGGCTATGGGAAATCGAGAAACTAAGAACAAGACCACAGGAGGGCTCGGTCTTGAAGGTTTTGCCCATCGTTCCAAGGCCATATACCCTCATCTTCTTCCTCTCTATCCCTTGGGTCCAAAACTCGTAACTGATATGTGTAACACTGTTGCTACCATTATTCTAGGCCTGAGTGGCCAAGAGCAAAAGAAAAGAATAAGTATGCTTACATTTGACTCCTATACTGATTATGATCTCATCGCAAGGGGAGAGGCTTTCATATAATTTGAACTCTTCTACGTAAAGTTAGCTTATAATCATTTAGCATTTTCTTTATGTTTTTAAACTGAATAAATAAGTATTAGTTATTTCTTTTTACACATAAACTTGCGACCTTATTTTCTAGATAATTGTTTGGAGTTTAAATAAAGTTTTACTAAGTTTATAAAAAAGTTTTCACCTTCATTTTGAGATCGATACTGGGGTTTTAAAAGAAAATATAATATTACTTGACGACACGTGCACTTACGTTTCAATTCTAGTGAAGCTTTGAAATCGATAATTAGAAAAAATAAAACCAACGTCACTAGGAGTAGCCACTATAAAAACATAGAATTATATTATCAGCACGGAAAGGGAGGTTCAAGTTTTTGGCATCTTTGCCGATAACTGAAATTAAAGAAGATATACACAAAGAAAGTACATTAAAGTGGTAACAATTAACAGACGTTCGGAGGATCCGTAGCATCCGATTAAAAAATGATTGTTGTTGACTCCTTTTGGTGGTGAACCCTCTAAGCCCCTAAATTCATTAAAGATCGTTTTTAATCAATCAGAATTAATTCACAAGTAATAGTAGTTTGAATGACTACTGTGGGTTCAAAGACATAATGGATTGTTCCAAACTTGCGACTGTCCCGACTTCCTGATTGTCATCATCTTCTTCCTCTTTCCTCCTTGATGTGGAAGTGCCACATTTCTTTTTTTCGACTCCTTTCTTCATAATCGCTCCACCTTTTTTATCAGTTTTTTTCTTTGCCACATCAAAAGCATACCACTATGCAGGAGTCTTTGCACTAAACTGTGTAGTGTTCAGCATCTAGTTCACTGTCATGGGATCAGTGTATTGGATAACTGATAGATGCTTACCTATGACAATTGAAGCATGCCCCTGGACCCACTCCAGGACTCCATTCTTCTTCTTATAAGGTCCTCGGGTTGACCTGGTAGTGATTTCCCATTCCTCATAAATACCCTTGAAAATTCATAACTTCCAACCCTTGATTTTATTTTCTAGATCGCTCATATGGAATTTTTGAGTCGAGCCAAACTCAACATTTTCTTCTTGCTAAACTGTAAAAGAAAGCATATAGCAGAACAAAAATTTGACAATCACCTGACTGGCCT
Source organism: Papilionanthe hookeriana x Papilionanthe teres (assembly GCA_022702705.1). NCBI lineage: Eukaryota > Viridiplantae > Streptophyta > Magnoliopsida > Asparagales > Orchidaceae > Papilionanthe > Papilionanthe hookeriana x Papilionanthe teres. Next base: position 41,424,060 of record CM040432.1, read on the forward strand.
CACTAGCCAAGGTAAAGGTAGCTACCCCTTTGTGCAACTAGACTCGAGTCTCTATGACTGCCTTGACTAGTTGTTGAACCAGCCACTAAACCGTTACATCATTGGTGTGCACATCGACTCGGCCCCCACTTCTTGATAGAGTGACATCAAGTTAGATAACTCGACTTTCTCCTCCACTCTGCTTTTTTGTACCACTTGCTTAACCAACTTCGTTCTCTCTAGTTGACTCCCTTCTCTGGGCCTCTTTGATCCAATCGAATGGTCTTCTCCTTCTGGTCTCTTTTTCGTCAGTTAGGCCTAATCCCCAGATTTCTTCTCAATCGCTAGCCATCTAATCTCTCATTTCATTTTCTCCCCAATGCGAGAGCAAAGTTTTTCAGTTGAATGACCGAAGGCTTTCACCATAACCACCTCATTAACGAATTTCTTGTTGTTCACCATTTATCTTTTGAATCAATAACCAATTGAAAGGGCAGAAAATTAAAAAATTGTGATGAAAAATCCTTATCACACCCTATTAATAAGGAATGTGGGCAAAAAAATTCAGAACGTTCAATTTTTATAAGTATTTATCTTATAATAAAGGAGTTAATTTTTCACATTTAATTATATTATTATTATCACAGCTCCACACTCAAAAAGTAAAAGAATCAGGACTACATGAATCTCGATGAAATTTAACTGGCCTCGCTTAATGGGCATTAAAGGACTATATCGGGATATTCAAAAGATGGAGAATCAATGCATCGTTTCCTTCAGTTAAGACAAATGACAGACCGAATGAAAGATCAAAAGACACCTGATATGAGGGATAGTCCATTGCTAGCTCCCTCAACTTATTCTGGGATTCTGCACAAAGATGACCAAAGACACCCCACTGAATATCTTTCTAATCATAAGATATGATCCCTTGTCCATAGAAGATTGCCCATCATTTTACAGTAATACGACATCTGCCTGACGATTCAAGTTCATCCTGACGACAAGAGGGCCTCTACTGGGGATTCTCTTAAGAAGGCTGATCAAAGGAATTCAAGTCGACTAAACATCTGCCTGCGATCTCCCTATGCAAATATTTCTCTCGAGCCTCCTGTCCACCGAGCGAAGCAATGTGTGTGTGTGAGAGGGAGAGCACGGCGGTGGATGTTCAAGGGGTTTTGGGTAGCTGGTTTTAACCATGATTTATATATAATTTATTCTAAATGCTATCAAACGATAAAGAATAAAAAAAAAACTCATTCATAAGTCAGGTTCTTAAGTCCTTTTTTTTTCCTTTTCCTAAGATCTAAGATTTAGTAAATTCCACTGGAAGACAAACTTATGGGAATTCAGCAAACAAACACACCTATAGAGAAGTTAAAGCATGGGGGAAGAAAGAGAGACGAAGGGGGAGAAAGACAGATGATTACCTTCCTGAATGATTTATGTTATGAACAAAAGCCGGAAGGAGGAGAAATCGCTGTCTTCCCAACTCTAACAACATCTTGTATTGCAAGGTCAAGAACGCAATGGTTTTGGGTGAAATCGACAGTGACGTTGGCATGGTTTCGAGTAAGAGAACGGAAGGACGAGATGGTTTTGTAGATTAAATAATTTTATTTAAGTTGATTTAATTGTTTAATAAGTTATATCTAATAATTATAAATATATTATCAAGTAAATTTATATATTTTTTTCAATCACTAATTAATAAAATAAATTACATATTAAATTTATTCAATTTAATAAACTTTAACAGCTATTAATTAGTTTAATAATTAAATAATTAGATATTAATTAATGGATGTAAAAGTATTATTTAATAAAATACTTTAATCAAATTATTCCTAATGATTAATTAGTTCAATAAATATTTAAATATTGATTAGTATACTTGTACATTAAAAATTTAAATTAAACTTAATTTCACTAAATAATAATAATATTGTTATTCAGTATCAAGCCTTTACCACTTAAAGACATTTGGAAATCATATAGTAGTTTGTGAGGACATGATTATAAAATGCGGGATTTATATTTTAGGCAGATACATGTTTCTATGACTTTTAACCACCTAAGTCATATTAAATTCGACTAAAACTGTTAAACAGTTTCTTTAGATTTATTAGAATTTGCTTACGAATATACCAAACAATTTTATGGATTTAACTCCCTTAGAATTTGATAAATCTAGATTTATAAAATTTACTAAATCTTATTTAAGCTAAATCCTACTTCCAACCGAACAAGATCTTAAGGAGAAGAGATCGATGTTTGAAGATAGAAGAAAGAATTGAAGAGGAAGATTTAGAGATGGAGATCTCCAAACCAACCTATAAGATTGATTTGATTAGATCATAGCAAAATATTGAGATTCAAATGATCAAAGAGCAGAGACGAAGAAGAGGTGTTGAGGCAATTAGAGACCTAGGATAGAGGTATTCTTCTTCCTTGTATCACACTAGATTTAATTTAAATCTATTGTTTCATACTTATGTAGCACATACATTCTAAAAAAAGCACCATAATAATGTTAGACATGCCCCAACTTATGTTAGACACTACATATAATGTATAAAATTTTTTCAAACCCGGAACTATCTAGAACATGCCTCGACATAACATCAAAGCCGTGTTATACATAATATAGGGAAAGACGTGACTCGGGAAGTGGAAATTATAAATATATGCATAGCTCTAATTATAAATCATAATTGAAGATGTCTCCTCCCTTGTCGTGTTAATGCTCCCTCCAAGCTTCATCAAAGGTGCAACTAAAATTTATCGAAACTGAGTGTCAACAGTTCTTTGCTCGAAGCTGAGCATCAAGGTTTATCCAACATTCCTCGAAGCAAAGTGTTGGAGTTCCATTTTGTTTTTGAATGTTGAACCTTCACTTTTGCTAGAGTGGAACTACGAACTTCTTTTCTGCAACCTGAGCAGTAGCAAAAAAATATTCATTCAATCAATCCAAACACCCTGTGTTGAAGCCAAAGTGGAGCCTTGTGAGGCATGTGCTGAAACTTTTATTCACTGAAGTCGAGTAAAGTCAAAAGCCACTCTCATTCTGTCAATGATAATTTATAATTTTTTAATGTACTCTTTAATGAGTTCATATTTATAAATCTATACTTATTATAATTTTAAAAGTTAAATTTTAACTTAATTAATTGAACAAAATATAATTGGGTGATATTTTAAATTTTATTAGATAAGTTGGAGAAATTTTTTTGAAGAATATAATGCGTCAAATTTTGATATAGTTGATTTTAAGCATGACATTTCATAATACCAATTAAGTTTATAAGGTTAAATTTTATTATTGCATACTTTAGTTTATGATAAACACTGTTATTACTAGGTCTCAAGCACCAAATGTAAAAAGTGGATGGTTGTGTTGGTTAGTTGACAAAAAACATATAATTTTTGTGTATAATGCTAGGGTGTATCCTATAAACGACACATTATATGGCCTAATTAAAGTGAAAAGTATGCAAGGGCCATTGCACCAACACCCAAGTGTAGTGTCAAATAACTAAGGATTCCCACGCTTTGAACAGACGTGGACAGATAAGCTAGTAGATATTATTCAATGAAATTAATATTAAGATTAGATCCTAAAATATGAGTACTCTAGCAGATAAATTAATGGAATTAGTAGATATTATGGTTCCTGGAAAGATAAATATCTTATGCATTCAAGAAACTAAATAAGATGGAGAAAAAGCTAAAGAGATTTATAACTTAGATTTAAACATTGGTATTCATGTTTGAACCACACTAGAAATGGTTTAGGCATAATTACAAATAGGGGTCTGAAATGTAATATCGTAAAAATTGAAAGAATTAGATATAGAGTTATAGCCTTAAAAATTGTTATTAACATTAAAATTTTTAATATTATAAGTGCTTATGTTTCTCAAGTTTAGATATAGGTTCAAAATATAATTTTGAAATGACATAAAAGAATTAATACAGATGATCTTTTGAAAAAAGAAATTTTATTGGAGAAGATTTAAATGAACATATTGGTAGAGTGCTAGAAGATTTTATAAATATTAATGGTGGTTACGGTTTTAGAGTGATTAATAAAGAAGCTATAATCATATTAAATTTTGTTTTAGCCTATTATTTTTTTATTAAGAAAAGATATGAACATATTATTACTTATAAAAGTAAATCTAATAAAACACAAAGTGATTATTTTCTTCTTAAAAAGAGATCATCGAAAATGTAAATATTATAAGTTCATTCCAATTAAAAACTTTAGTACTCAACTGTCGGTCATTTTTAAATCTTCAATTTGGTATGAAAAATATGTTTTTGGGTGTTTTGTTTTGAGAAGGGTTTTAATTTTATAAAATAGAAAATTGATTTAATTTAATATATATATATATGGATTTTGAAATTAATGAAATCAAACCGATCTCATATAAATAATAGTTTAGGTAATCAAGCATTTCACCGTAAGACATGTATTTATCCCGTAGAATAAGTACAAGGCTTGAGGTGAAGCTTGATCAAATAAACTAAAGAATTTATGACATCCGTTTGATCTGCGAACTATTTTGACCGACAATTTCCCCTACCTACTATGAAAGAATTAGATAGGGTTTATATTAATCTGGGGTCTTTAAGTTTCCTATAAGGGCAAGCCCCTATAGTTAATTACATCTTAGATAACCGAAGTCACATAAGAAAACTCTTGATATATATCAGGAAATATTTATATTCATGACTTCCAAAGGTAAGGTCCAAGAAAATGTCAAAGTCGAAAATTCAATAGGTGAATAGCTCAAATTTTGAAACATTACATTTTATCAGAATCCAAAGGAGAGAAGGGTAGGAGAAGGACATAGATTCAATAAAAATCTTGATGTCTTCCCAAACTATCCTATAGTTTGGCTTTAAATCTTCGAAATGAAGTTATTTAAATTTCATTCCTGTCAATTAATTATCAGGATTACGTTTTCATAATATCCGATTATGCAAACAACCTGGAAAACGGGAGGATTTATGTCGTATCTGACAACAACCTTAGAATCTTAAAGCGAATTAGGGTTTATATTGCACAACAGGGCTGTGTAAAGGCCTAAAGAAAAGGTGAGGACATCAGGCAAGCTACCTCGAAGTCCTATGGCTTGTTGTTTAAACTAAGGAAAGGTTTTGTTGATGTAGACAAGTTTTCTTTGTTGAAAATGGCTGTGCTGCCCACGATGCATGCTCCAAGCTTCTTGTCGTAGTAGGTTTAGTTTAAAGAAATATCGATTGAGAAGAAGAGAGAAGTGTCAGGTTTTGGAAATATTTAAAATTGAGATGTCTTAATATTTTGTTAGGGGAATATTAAAGTTGATTATAGCAACACCGGTTAAGATCCAACGGTTCCATCATCCCGACACCGCTATTTTCATCGGATTCACTTAGTCCAAATGAATTTACTAAACTCAACTTAATGAGTTCCATACTTTCATTTAGACCGTAGGAAAACCCTGTTAGCAACACATGGGTTACATCCTCCAAGAAATTGTCGATCATCCAACGAGACATTTTAATTTAGTTACAATTGTAGTTTTTGTTTTGTTTGTGATTAAATTTTGAGTTGTTTTATATTTTAAATGTTTTGGTGGTGGATTTTATTTTATTGTGATTTTTAATTTAGTTTTGGTTTTGGTTTTGTGGCTATTTTATAGGTTTCCGTTTTCATGCAGGGTGACATGTTGTTTATCATGCAGATGTTGACCTCATTTTTGGTGAGGTCTTTTCTTTCCTCTTAGTGCTTAGGATCTAGTCGTAGGACTTCTCCTTGACTATTCTAGAAGGCTAGAGATGGAACTCACCATTTAAAAATTCAAACCAAATCTTGACTCTCTTTGGAATCCTACAAAGATAGTCATTAACCTCCAAGTCACTTGGAAGGTTAGGACCAATGTGCAGGAAGACAAGGATGAACTCCTATAGGATACTCAAGCCTTAGAAAAACCCTGGGTGGCCTGGTCTTGGTGAAGTCTAGCTTGCACACACTACACTCCTACACCCATCCTAAACCCTAAACCATCTTTGTACAATTTTGACTCCTGGTTTATTAGAGCACTTATATGGATGGATCCAAACCCCTAGCCCATTGGCTAAGAGGGTTAGGAACAATACATATGAGATGTTCAAAATGAACACTTTTTGGTCCATGGCTCAGTCTAAGCTACTTCACTCCCTCAACCATAATCAAATTCCATTTTGCCAAAATTTCTGGTTTTGACATTGGATCCTTAAGCCTACCTAAAATTACCTAAATTGCCCCTACAACCACCAAACTCTCCAAAAATTACCAAAAATTACCCAAAATTTCCAAAATTACTAGAAATAATTTTAAAACAATTACCACCTCTTAAATCTACCAAAATATCCCAATACTCTCCAAATAACCTTCAAATACCCTAAATACCCCTTTTGGCCCAAAATTCCAAAAATTCCAAAAATTTCCAGAAAATTCCAGAAAATCCCAAAAATTTCTAATTTCATTTTGTTCAACTACACCATAATCTAATTTTGCCAATTTGACCCAACTTTATCAAAATCCCCAATTTGACCCATTTTTAACCCAAATGGACCCAATGTCAAATCAAATCAACCCATTTGACCTCAATTTTGCCCAATTTCAATTCTAAACTTTAATTCAACATCCCCAATACCAATCTAAACCAAATAAAAGCCTAAATTGATTCACATTTGAGTTAAATTCCATTTGAAATCTAAAATCCCCAATTTTGACAATTTAATCCAAAATCCCAAATTAACCTAATGTCAACCATTCCCCCCCCCAAATTTCAATCCTAAACATTCCATGGCACTCCTATGAAACCCATGCAACATTCAATTGTACCAATTTGAGCCCAATCCTAGCTTAAAGCCACTTGAAATTCCTAAATACCCAATTTTAACCCAAATTGAACACATGCCCTAAATCTAACAAATTGATTGGTCTAATCCTAAAATTTCCTCCCAATTGATGTTGGGAACTCTTAAATACATTCCACTAAACCATTTAAAACCTTTAATTGGGTCTAAACCCCACCTTAAGTCAACTTAGACCCAAGTTGACCTAACCTTACCCAAATTAACCAAAATTTCAATATCCACCAAATTGATCCATCAATTGAACTCAAAACCAATCCATGTCTTCATGAAAGTTCTTCATGGCAATCATTTGCCCAATGTTGCTCAAGACGCTTAGACCGAAATCAAATCCAAACCTAAGTTAGCCCAACCTTAACCCAAATGAACCAAATTGAACCTATGACCTGACCCACAAATTTATATTATGATATTTTAATTTGATTGCAACGAAGCCAAAAACTTGACCCCGCTATATTATATGTATAGAATTGTAATTATTTATGTTGTGAATGCTACGCAAGCATACATATCGTATCAAGTAATACAGGGCTCTAGTGGAGTCACAGTTATCGATCCCACGAGGGAAAGAGAAAATTAAATAACAACTAATTTTAAAATAATAATAATAATAATTTTAAAATAGTATACGAAAATTTGGAATTCTAAATTTTAGCGCAATAAAGTAAACTAAGTATTTTAATTAGGTAACTAAACTAAGTAGAAAATTAATACGTATTGAAAGTGCGGGAAATTAAACTAATTGCTAAATAAGTCTTAACTATTCGGAAAAAGTATCTTTCCCCTTGTTTAGAAATTTAAGTGATTGATGAATTTAAATAGATAATTTCAAGGTATTGTGACAAATAGGAGCATTCCTATTCTTTACCCTTTGGTCAGGTGTAAAGAATATTGACTAATCCTATGTTTGATTATCGAATCTGCAGTTAGGTCAGGAGGATACCGATCGCCACTTGAGCTCCCACGTTCCCCTCGCCCGAGGGCTAACATCTACACTTCGGCTCTCAAACAATAGGACCGAATTGAATATTTTAGTTTGTCACACTAAAATGCTCGATTCTATGCCCGATGATATTATTTCCCTATTTATTTGCACTCTCCTTTCAAGGCTTTTGAATTCCCCGAATATCAGATGTAATTTTTACTATAGATGTAAATCAACATATTTTAACAAATCAAATGGCCAGTTTGAAAAGTAAATTAATTTTTAAGTAAAAATTATCACAATTTATTAATATATAAAAGTATCTCTATTTTAGTTTCATCAAGTCACTTAATTTCATAAACAGGGAGAAAGACTAAATAAACTACTCAGAATGCATGGAAACTAAACTAAGCATGTATTTCATTTAAAGTTAAAAACAATAAATACAAATACTTATCTTAATTTTTCTCCAAGCAGAATCCTCGCAGTTCCTTTGACTCTTCCTTCCAGTATAGCAAAACTCACTACAAACTCACTAACTCACTCAAGGACACACTAAGACACAAAACTCGACTTAACACACTTAGAACACACAAAATAATACTAAAATTGGACAAAAATAACACACTAAAGACTTAATTTCGGCTTCTATATATAGAGGTGAGCAAAGGACCAAGAGGTGTGTAAGCATCTCTTCAAAAAGTGTCCAGGTTCAATGTATCTGCACCATTTGAACTAGCTCGCCGTCGGCGACGAACTACCTCGGTTGTCGGCGAGGCTTCTAGAAGATCTTCAACTGCTGCAGCTCGGCTGTCGGCGGGCTCGGGCTCGCTGTCGACGAGACGGTTATAAATTCTTCGGAATTTTCTTCTCGTAACCTCGCCGTCGGCGAGCTCGATCTCGCCGTCGGCGACTCGAGCCTAACTCGCATGATTTTGCTCCAAATTCGCTCCTTTTTATGATTTTTGCTTTTATCACCTAAATTCTTCATTCCTGCAATAAAATAAAGAAAATACCCTTCTTCAAAGTGCAATTTCATCAAAAATAGGTATGAATTTCTTAATAAATTTTTCGGCGATCAAAATCCCCAAACTTACTTATTACTTGTCCTCAAATAATTTTAGTACTACATAAAAATAATGAGTTTTATAATAAGATTTTTCAATTTAAATAAACTATGAATTAGATTAATTAATATCATAATAAAGTTAAAAATTAATTCATGTAATTTAATTAATCTTATAGAAATAAATTATTTAGTCATCGAGTCTAAGATTTCTAGCTTACTTATTCATTTCGGGAATGACTATATTTAAAAGAATAACTACTTAAGATATTCATATGATAAGAAATTCAAGAAAATACTATTAGGTAAAATTCTAATCCATAAACATAAGTTTGGAAATATCTAAGTTTTTCCCTTTAGGTTAAATCAAATGAAGCCGATTTTTGATAAGGCATCTCCTCGAAGCTTCTCCTCTTTTTTTTTTCTTTTTTTTCTTTTTCTTTTTCTTTTTCTTTTTCTTTAAACTTTTTAATAATGAGGATTACTCTATCTGGAGAGCCTGTTAATAATTTTGAACTTCATTTTCATCTTCCTAAATTTGAAACTTAGGAATATTTCTTAGCTTTATATACTTCATAGTTTTTACTTCATTGATTTTCAATCTTTTCTTTTTCACTTGAATACTTAAGAATTTTAATTTTAGAATATAGTTTTCCTTACTAAAAATAGTTTACTATATTCTTATTCCCTTTAACCAAATATTTTATTCTATTTAATTAATTAAAGTACTAAAAATATTTCATTTAACCTTTTTGTTATTAAATATCTGATGCAAAAGAAGTTTATTAAACCAAGATTAATTAGATGGGTATTTTTAATGCAAGATTCGATTTTGTGGTGATTGATAGAAATGGAACTGACAATCAAATTGTTGATCATTTGTCAAGATTACAATATCATGAATCATCTGACATCGACAATGAATTAACGAACAGTTTCACGATGGTATGACTTTATAATATTAATGAGTGGAAAATATCTTGATATCTTAAATATAGTTAACTACATAGTAAGGGGCTATATTTTGCCACACATGTAACTGCAAACCTTGAGAAAAAATTCATTAATGATGCAAAAGCATATTTTTTGGATGAACCATATTTATATAAGCAATGTAACAATTTTATTATTAGGAGATGTGTGCACTTATGAAGAAAGTTGTTGATTATTCGAAAAATGTACGTGATTAAATTTGGAGGACATTTTGGGATTGACAAAACTGTGCATAAAATATTGCGAGCTGGATTTTATTGGCCTACTATTCTTAGAGATGTTTACAGATATATCAAAACTTGTGATAGATGCCAAGAAGTAGATAATATATCTAGAAAAAATGAAATGCCTCTAAATTTCATGTTAGAAGTTGAGTTTTTTTATGTTTGGGGATTAGATTTTATGGAACCATTTATTCCTTCATTTGGGAACTTATATATATTAATTGTAGTTGATTATGTATCGAAGTGGATTGAAGCACAAGCTTTACCTCGTTTTGTGTTAAAAGTGTTTCAAGATTCTTAATGAAAAACATTTTCACAAGATACGGTATCACAGAGACTAATTATCGAGCGGAGGATCCCATTTTAGGAACAAATACATTCGGAAGGGTGGCGAGAAAAGTTTAATTTTGTTCATAGATTTTCTACGCTTATCATCCTCGAAATAGTAGTTTTGCTGAAGTTTTACAATCGTGAGATTAAACAAATTTTAGAAAAGTTTGTAAATCTAGTATAGTAGATTGGTACGCGAGGCTGAATCTTGCATTATGGGCAAACATGACTGCTTATAAAACTCTTATTGGTATGAATCCTTACAGACTTATTTATGGAAATACTTGTCACTTAACAGTAGAATTGGAGCATAAAGCATATTGGGCAATTAAAGAATTTAATTATAATTTAAAAAATGCTGTTGAGAAGAGATTGTTACAATTAAATAAATTAGAAGAATTAAGAAACGAATCTTATGATAACTACAAAATTTGTAAGGAAAAACGGTAGTTAAGGCATGATCAGAAGATTAACTAGAAGAACTTTGATCCGGAATAAAGGGAATTTTTGCTTTACAATACAAGAAATTTGAAGTTATTTCTGGGAAATTGAAAGTCTCGTTGGTTAGGACCACTACTGTGACTCGGGATTATACTTATGGAGGCTGTTGAAATTGAAGATCCGAAGACTAGGAACAAATTTAAAGTAAATGACATAGATTAAAACTATATTTTGAGGGTAAAGGACGAATTTTAAGAGGTTTAATGCTCGGTCGGCCCCACAAATAACACCTGAATAGGTCGAGTGACGACGATAAACAAAGATTTTTATGGGAGGCAGCTTTAAAGTTATCTTTATTTGTTTGAGTGTTTGTTTGAATTTATCATTAGTTTTTAGTAAAATTGAATTCTACTACTTGTATTTGCCCTTTGATTATCAGGAATTTGGATCCATAGAGAAAATTTGGAACGTATTTGACCATGGCATATATGTGCAAAATTTTGCTTAGGGCGCCGACGGTGCGTTCTACGCCGCCGACGGCGGGTTTTTCCTGAGAGCCTTGGAATTTAATTGCACAAGCTCACCGACGGCGCCATCGGGACGGCCCGACGGCGAGATCGGCGGTGGGGCGGTTTTTCGAGTTTGAAATGACGGGTTTGGCGATTTTTAACGAATTTGTCCTTTATAAACTTCCATGGACGGTTCCTAACGCTCCCGATTCCCAAAAACAAATGGAAACTCCCTTGAATCCCTCTCCTAGTGCCTCCCGGTGTGATTACCCTAGATTTTAAGTGTACGGCCGGAGAAAGTTCATCGGTGCCGAGCACGGCGACTTTTCAACAAGGTGATGTCAAAGAGAAGGCCAATCGAAGGATTTGTCGGTAAAGGATTAAGCAATTCTTTGTAAGCAATTGAAGAAATGATTGTGCGGTGAAGATGTGAAGTATTTTCTTCATACTACGCCGCCGGTAGTCGTTCGTAAATATGGTGAAGGAGTTGCATGCCGGTTTGCATGGAATCAACCCGAGGAAGCGTATATGTGCGAGGTAGGTGGATAACATTTAATTACGGACGAATTAATGAATTATACATGCTTGAGAATGTTCCTTTTTGCCATTATTCGAATTTCGTGCCGACGAGGGGCAGATGAATGAAATTTACCAATATTTAATGGACGAAACTGGCCGAGTAAGAAAACGAGTACGTTAGTTTTTTTGCAAGACTTTTAAATCCCGTTTCTAAACATTGGCACTTTTTCATATCTGCTTGAAGTTGTCTGAAGCGATGAAAATCGGTAAAGTCACAAAGAGAGTCTTATATTGAACTCTTGCATTCAAATGGGATGGTGATTGTTATTGGATCAATTATTGTGAATTACGTATTTGATCGTTCGAGGATCATCTCGGGCTTGGACATCCTTCAACAATTTTCTCGATATGCTGTCTGTTTCAAGTATCGTACTAGATTTGGGAAAAGGTACCGCTGCAGCAGAAACCTTTGGAATGACGTATGTTCCCGGCTTGATGATGAGAAGAATGATATGAGTGTGATTATGGATTGACATCGCAAAATTCTATTCCTATTTGACCTCTAGTAGCGAAGCAAAGACACGGAAGTAGTCTTACGAATCAAGAATGGAGAAGCGGTACAAAATTTAACGAGTATAGTTAACGATATGTTTTGATTTCTTTGATGGTATCGATTTGGAGGATGAAAGAACATTTTGATCATCTTGGGCATTTTGAAGCAAGTTTGATACGCTTAATGAGAAAGATGGGATTGATTGAAGAAGATTAATTTGAAGAATTTCCATTGAGCCTTTTTATAACTTTGTTCATCCATGTTCAAGTGATGGGTCATATTAGAGGAGAAACCATCACTTATTCAGAAGAGTCGTAGAATTACTTTTTTATTTGTTTCTTTATGTTGAACTTAATTTGAACTATGTTCGTGTGTTTGCTTTCTTAGTTTGCTTTTTAATCTCAGTATAGTTGAGATTATGTTTGGAATGTTTGTTTTCAGTGTTTTGAGTGTTTTTGGTTTGGATTGCGACGATTAGATGAATTTAGGTTGAGAAAATGCACCTTTATGTGTGTTATGGAATGTGTATTGTAAAAACTTGGATATAATATATAGTTGTGAAGTTTTGTTGTGTGTACATTTATTTGTATTAATACATCACTTAATCACTTAAAATATATGATTAAAATGATCGAATCGATGACGATGAGGCTTAAAATTGATCGAAATCACAAAAATTTGAAAAATGATCAATATTTGAGAATCTCGCCGACGGCACGCTCGAGGCCGCCGACGGCGTGATTTTCCCGAGGTTGTTGAAATGACGAGTCAACTGCCACTATTCATCGTCTTTTTCCCCGACTTACCAAAAATTTTGACCTAGGGCTTGATAGATCTTGGATTTGGAGTGATTTCGATACATTCCCAACACCGGATTTCATCTTCCCTTGGTGACTTCCCTCCACATGTAAAGATTTTTTATTTTCACCATGAATTTCTTCCCATTAAGAAATTAAAGGAAAGGTGAAAATGTGGAGAAAAGACTTGGAAGGAATTCATGGAACTTGATTTAGATTGCTTTAAACCCCCTTTAGAAGCCATTGTATTATTATCTTAGAGATTAGTTTAGATTTTTGTAATTTTGATAGATCAAACAATGACTCCACGTCAAAAGAGGAGACCGGGTCGAGGAGACTCTGTTATAAATGCTAAACACAATCAAGATACACTTCAATCTTCCCGAGGAAAGAAGTGTACTCGAATCGAGTTTGATAATCCCGGAGGAGAAATGGAATCGGTCATCGGAGAAGGAGATGGGAGAACTTCTGTTACGGTCCGAATAAGGCTGTTATTGAAGTTGTAAGAGAATTCTATTCTAATCGACTCGGCTTGAGGCGGGGCTTTGTCGAGTAAGAGGATTTTTTATCGATTTTAATGCTACCCGCATTAATTCATTTTACGAGCTTCACGATTACTATTCTAGCGAGTATGAAACATTTGGAACTATGGAAGGTCTGTTAGATGATGTTATTGACGTGAATCGTGAACGGAGTAACTTTCCTCTTTATATGATGGTCTGCAGTAAGGCTTGGCATTATTTCATTTAATCGACTTCTGTTACCCACTATCACCATAGTGAAGTCTCGGGGAACAGGCTGTTCTAGTTTCTGTATTCAGAGCAGTATTAAGTATAAATGTGGGGAGAATAATTTACAAGAATATTATTGTCACGACAAAGAGTGAATCAAGTGGATATTTAGAACATCCTGACCTAATTTATGCACTTTGTGATTATGCAGGTAGAAGGCTTAATGATGATGAAGAATGGGTATATCCTATGAAACCCGTTCGTAAAGCAAATTTGAAGACTTATGAATCTCAAGAGGAATGGAGAACTGGAAGTAGGAGCAAGGCACCTTCTACTAGTAATAGAGACATCCCTTCTACTAGTTATCACCCTTTTGCATCTAGCTCCCTTACTCTATATGATTTGATGAATGGCATGACCCTGCAGCGGAAAAGTTTTGAAAAGTTAGATGAAAAACTGGAAAGAATTGATCATAGGATTGAAGGTTTAAAGCGGAGACATGATCACGATAATGAGTATCTTTAACGGCTCTCTGATTTTGAGATTGCTTATTATGATGCTCGGGCTAAGTGCGGAGGAGAGCACGATGTCATTTTCACAGATACTTATATTATACTCATTATCAACTCGATCACACCTTTTGACCAGGGAGATGAAGACATAGCATTGGATTTTGATGGCTGATCTTTGTGATTGTGATGTGATGTGATGTATGTGATTGTGTTTGTTGGAGTACTTTCATTTTATTAATTGTATTTTGTGGACTATGTTTTGTTTCTGAGATATGTGTTTAATTTTGTAGTTTGTATTTTCATTCCTGGACTGTGATTGATTGTGATTGTAATTGTAATTGTAAACTTTTAAGTTAAAAATAGTAGACTGTCTATTCTGTGTTGTGAAATGCATTTGTCATGTGTAGTTAATTGTTGTTAAATGTTTTAGTTTATATACTTGTTTTAAAATTTCATTACCCCGGTAAATTTTCTAAGCTGTTATATATGTAGAAGGTTTTTAATATTACGAATTCGGTTGGAGTTAAAAATTTTTTAGAAGAACCTGCAAAATTTCAAAAAGACAAAAATGTCTAAAGTGCAAAGGTATGATTTATATTCAAAATATTTCTTTCCACCCTTTATTATTTCTATTATAGAAAACTTTAAGATTTGAGGAGAGAAAATTATTAACTATTATGTGTTCTCAATTAAAATATTTTCAAAATTTATAAATATGATTTTTGTGATAAAATTTAATTCAGATAACTATATTTAGATTTTATCTAAATATTATAGAAGATTCAAATATATATTTTTGGTAATGAAAATTAATTTTGTAG
The DNA here is from genome assembly GCA_022702705.1 of Papilionanthe hookeriana x Papilionanthe teres. NCBI lineage: Eukaryota > Viridiplantae > Streptophyta > Magnoliopsida > Asparagales > Orchidaceae > Papilionanthe > Papilionanthe hookeriana x Papilionanthe teres. Next base: position 41,439,369 of record CM040432.1, read on the forward strand.
GTTAAGATATTTAGTATAAGAGGATAAGAATATAGTTAACTATTTAAAGTAAAAAAAAAACTATATTTTGAAATATTAAGAATCTTAGGAATTTAGATGAGAAAGAAAAGATTAGGATTCAATGATGTAAAAACTATGAATTACATATAAGGTAAATAATGTTTTAAAGTTTCAAATTTAGGAAAAGAAGAGTGAAGTTCAAAATTATTAACATGTTATCCAGATATAATAATCCTCACTTGAAAAAGAAAAAAAGAAAAACATATAGGATTGAAAAACAATCCAAAAGAAAAAAAAAGTAAGTGAAGAGAAGCTTGAGGAAATGTCTTATCAAAATGTGGCTTCACTTGGATTAACCTAAAAAAGAAAAACTAAAAACATTTCTGAACTTATATTTATGACTAGTTTCATTACTTGTAGTGTCCTCATGAATTTCCTATCTTCTGAATATTCTAAGTGAATTGATATTGCAACATATAGTCATTCTTAAAATGAATAGAAAACTAGAACTCTTAGATTTGATGACTAGATGACCTTATATTTGCATAGTTAATCTATTACTTGAAAATCTTTCCAAGAATTTTTACTATGATATTTATTTAAATCAAAATTAAAGTCTTTCTGAATTAAAATTTTACCACAATGAATCATAACTTTTATGTAGTACTAAAGATTACTTGATGACAAATAATTGTTAAGTTTGGGGGATTTTGACCCAATGAAAAAATGTTAAGATTTTTCATGTACGGTATATTGATTTTGATGATATTGCATTTTAAAGAAGGGTATTTTGATGTTTTTCTGCAGATATGTTGGTTATGGACAATGGAACGAAAATATGCAAAAAGAGCGAATTTGAACAAAAAGGACCAAAATTATGAAAATTTGATCTAGAGGCGATGAAGAGATCGACGGTGCGACGGTGTTTTTTCTCGAGAGTTCGCCCAATATGTGCAAAGGGAGCCCGGCGATGGCGAGATCGAGGCCGCCGACGGCGGGGTTTATGCGAAGGGTCCCGAGGCTAAGTATTCTAGAAGGCCGCTGACGGTGAGCTCGAGGCCGTCGACGGCGAGATCTACGGTTCTTTCACGAGGTACATTGAAAGTGGACAATTTTTGAAGGGATGCTTGGATTACTCTTGGAAACTCTTTAATTACTTTAAAAGGAACAATTTGGGGCTGAAAAAAGGGTCCACTAGCGTCCATTTGTGTCCGCACGTGTCGAAATCCCCAGTCGATTAGAGAGTCGAGTGTGTAGATTACGAGTGAGTCCATAGAGTTTATAGAGTATTAATTAGTGAGTTCAGATAGTGATATTTGTGAGGAATTCTTCGAGAGATTATAAGAGTGGAAGGGAAGTGAGAAATTTCTTCCTCATTGCCATTTCGAAGGAGAATTCTGCGTACTGTAAAGAAAGGAAAAGATTCAGAGGAACTTCAAGGAGTTTGCTTGGAGAGGAATTTAAGATAAGTTGTATTTAATTATTTTAGTTTGTAGAACTTTGCTTTTATACATGAAATCCAAATTTTATTGTATCTTCTCCAAGAAATCTGAGTAGTTTTTCTGTCTTCCTCCTTGTTTTGATATTTTTGTGAAATGGTAAATTGAATTAGTGTGTCAGGAAAAATTTTAAAAAGTTGTGATAATATTTTACTTAAATCTTAATTTACTTTCAATCTGACCAATTGATTAGTTAAAATATGTTGAGTTAAAAAACTATAGTAAAGATTATATCCGAGATTCAGGTAGGTCAAATTCCTTGGAAGTAGGGTGCAAATAAAATATTCATCGGGCGTAGAATTGGACATTTTAGAGTGACAGACTAAAATCATCGATTCGGTCTGTCGTTTGGAGTCTTGAAGTGTAGATGTTAGCCCTCGGGCAAGGGAAATATGGGAGCTTCGAAGAAACGGTAGGTATCCTCCCGGCCCTGAGCGCAGTTCGGTAAACAAGCATAGGATTAGTCAATGTTCTTTGTGCTGGAAAAAGGGTAAAGAATAGGTATGCTCTGTGACACAACACCATTTTAAATTAATTCTAATTATCCATTCACTTAGATATCTTAACAAAGGAGAAGATTCTTGCTTATATATTTGAACTTCACTTTATTAGTAGAATTAGTTATGTTAGTCGACTAGTTTATTAAAACTTAATATTATTTTTTATTGCATATTAGTGACGAGATAAACAATTTCGATTTCCAAGTTGTGATTCTGAATTTATTTCTATAATCCTAGTTCGTAGCCTCTAAAATATTCCCTAAGGGATCGACAACCAAGACTCCACTAGAACCTTGCATTACTTGAGCAATATGTATACTTGTGTTGAATAATAACTCTGCGATTAAAGAATATATTATATACTTGTTACAAAAAACTAAAATTACGATAAGTGCGTGCAGTGGTTTCAAGTGGCAGTAGCTAAACTTCTAGCGGAAGGATTGCCTCGGACCAGTACACAAGTGCATACGGCGTAGACTGTGTCGGCGTTCGGCTAGCCGATCTTGTAAGCCTAGAAGCTTAACAATTTACCGTGCCATCCTCTTTTGTTGTCGTCGAGCGTCTTCTTTTAGAATTTGAGCAGGCGTCTTGTTGGAAGGCTTCTGCCGAGCCATTTTGCTTTGGGGTAGTGAATTGTCCAGGTATCTCGATATCCCGTGTTTTACGACGATGTTGGCAGTTTTTAACACTCTTGAAGGTGAACTTCGTATCGGAGATGATCCTTTGCGGCACACAAAGTGGTAGACAACCTGATTTTTGAAGAATTATATAACTTGGTATGCTGTAACTTCCATTGACGGGCTTGGCTCTACCCACTTGGAGAAGTAGTCGGTAACGAGTATAGTCTGTGTCCTTTCGAAGACGGAGGGTCTGTCGGACCCCTTTATGTCTGTGCCCCAACACTCGAATGGCCATGAGGCAATCGTGGGGTGTAGAACATTCGGAGGTTGGTGCAAGACCACTCTGTGAACTTGGCGTTGATGACATTGTTTTGTTGTATCCATGTAGTTCGTCATCATTGCCGGCCAATAGTATCCGAGTCTCTTGATTTTCATTTTCATTTTCAGTCCTGACTAGTGAGCACCACACAATCCGGCATGCACTTCTTTGATGATTCTCTAAGCACGCTCTTGTTGAGGCATGCGAGCCACATACGATCAGAAGGATCTTCACATGCAAAACAACGCTCAACTAATGCATATGAGAGAAGGCTCTTGAATTTGATGCGGCTTGCTGATTTGTCTTAAAGCGACCTTCTTGTTTGCAAATATTCTATCAACGGTTGGCGCTAATCTTCTGTACATTCTGCCACTGTGGTTGTTATCTCTTTTTTTCCAATCTATTGTAAACTATCGAGGTCGATTTGTGACAAAACATGATGTTCCTGTACCGTAATATCTATAGAATCTTCGGGTGAGACAAGCGATTCTTTAGCGAGTTAGTTAAAGCGTCCAGGTGTGGGTGTTGGTAGCTCGAGGAACTCTAGAATATCACATTTGGGATCTGCTCGAGCAATTTCATCATGTACGGGGGTATTCTTCTAACCTTAATTTTAAATTTTGTATTGTCCTGCCACTTGTTGAATGACGAGTTGTGAGTCAATATAAATGACAATGTCTGTAATTTCCATTAGTATTGTTAATTCTAAACCGGTGATTAGAGCTTCATATTCGGCTTCATTGTTGGTACATGGCTCTGACAAGTGGTTCGTGAATCTTAGCATGGCACACGATCACGGAGTCCGAGAAGATTAAACCGATTCACAACTGCACAAGTCTGCTACTTGTTGTCCTTTATTTCTTCGGGCTAATGACGCTCCGTCAAAGTACATTTCCCAACGTCTAGTACTGGGCTGCTCTATTTGTAGTATATGTTCGTCTATGTACGGCTTACTTTAGGTTGGTTGTTTTATTTTGAAAAGGGGGTCGCCTAACAGAAATTGTCGGCGAATTTTTAATTTAATTTAAATAAATAATTTGAAAAGTAGCATTTGATTTTGAAAATAATTTTAAATTTGAAAATTTTAAGATATGAAATCAAACTGATCTCACATCCCAAATAGTTTATATAAATGAGCACTGCATCACAAGCTGTGTATCTATCTCGAAGAATTGACACTTTTGTTTGGTGATGAAGCTCGATTAAATAAACTAGAAGATTTGTGACATCAGATTTGAGTCTTGAACTTCAATTTTATTGGCCAAACAAATTCTCATAACCAATATGAAAGCATTAAATAAGGTTTATATTACTGCAGGTTCTTAAAATTCCACATAAGGGCAAGCCACTATAGTTAATTACATCTTAAATGACGGGAATCACTTAAGAAAACTCACGATAATAATTAGTAATTATAACAAAGAATTTCGAAGTTTAAGTTTTCGAAGGATTGAATTTTGGAATTTACATTAGGGAATGGATCAAATTTGGAACATTTTGTTTTGGGAATTCAAAGGAAGAAATGTAGGAGAAATCATAGATTCGAAGCGAACTTCGGTAATTTCCCGGCTTATCTATTGTTTGGCTTGAATTTAGGAAAGTCTAATGTTTATTTAATGTTTTGATCTTGCCGATTTTAATTAATTAGGACTTATATTCGTATGACACAATCATACGGAAATAGCCTCGAAGATGTGAGGGTTTATGTCGTACTAAATGACTACCTCGGAGTCCACAAGACTGTTAGGGCTTAATTTACATGACATGATCATGAAAATGCACAACAAAAGGTTGAGGATTTATGTTCTTAGAGCGAACTACCTCGAAGTCCTATAGCTTTGTTGTTTAATTACATGAATGGTTTTGTTGATGTAGATTTCGGTTTTGCGACGACGATCGTCTGCCCACCATGCTCGAGCTCCTTGTCGTTGCGGAGGTTTAGTTTTAAGTCATAAAATAGGAGATGAAAAGTATTTTGGTTTAGAGAAATTTTTAATTTCCTAGTGTTTTTTATGTTTTATTTAAAACAAATCTTAAAGTTGATTATAACAACACCGGTTAAGATCCCACGGTTCCATCCTTAGGCATCGTTATTTTTATCGGATTCACTTAGTCGAGATGAATTGGCTAAACTCGGCTTAAATGAGTTCCACACTTTCATTTATACCGTGGGAAATCCCGTTAGCGACACGTAGGTTACATCATCGAGGTATTCCCGTCTGTCAACAAGACGTTTTAATTTAGTTGTAATTGCGGTTTTTTGTGTTAAATTTGTGATTAAATTTTGAGTTGTTTTATATTTTGAAATGTTGTGGATGTGAATTTTATCTTGTAATGACTTTTAATTTAGTTTTGGTTTCGAGTTTTAGGGACTATCCTAAAGGTGTGGGTTTTCATGCAACGGTTGTTTATCATGCAAGAAAAGTAAAGTGCGATGCGATTAAATAAATTGCAATAAGGTAAATTACAACAAAATAAAAACGTACCTGGAGGTCTTCCCGTCATCTGTTGCACTTAAACACGGTGAATATTTTAAGCGAGTTTGGGTAAAAATTTAAGGGAAAGGGTTATGGTTTTCTATCAAATTCCTAGTCACTATGTAGTCATCTCATATGACGTCTGATTCTTTGTATTTTGATTTGAGGACGATTTTCTTGTCGAAGAACGATTAAGTTCGGTTATTCTTATAAACATCATCGTATTGAGGAAGTCTTAAAACGAGTCCTAAACATCTTTTGTCTGCTTAGGATTGTTTTTACGTCCAAATGAATTTAATTATACGCTATGAATTAATCGTCCGAGAATTCAAGTTTTGTTGTTATCTTGCTCGGTGAACTAGGACGTTTGAATCCTTTTATGGTGAAGTATTACTTCATTTAACGTTAAATTTTAGGAGTTATAGTGGCAACAGCTTTCGAGGGCAAATTGGTGTTCAAATGGTTTGTGATTTAGTTTAATTTTAGTTATCGGATTTAAATTTGGAATAGTGTTAGTTGCTTTAGATTTATTTTTGAATTTCTTTATGTCTTAGGAGATGTTATTTTTAATTCAATTTAATTTAACTTTAATTTGGTTTAATGTAGTTTAGTTTCAATTTTGATTCAATTTAACTTGATTTTAATTTTTAACTTGATTTTATTATTTAATTTAATTTAATATGATTTAATTTAATTTAATTTAATTTGATTTAATTTAATTTAATTTAATTTAATTTAATTTAATTTAATTGGTTTAGTTTAATTTGATTTAACTTACTTTAATTTAATTTAATTTTATTCAATTTAATATGTTTTAATTTAATTTCATTTAATTAATTTAATTTAATTTTTAATTTAATTTTGTTTTTAATTTTAATTTAATTGAAATTTTTAAAAAGGTTTAATTTAAATAATTTAACTTTAATTTAATTTAATGATTAAGTCTTTTAGCATTTTAAATCTTAAATTTGAATTATCATTTTAATTAAGAATTAAATGTTATTGAGATAAGTTAATTTAGGGATTCTTAAATTAAAGAACAAATCTCTTCTTAGTAATATCCTATTTTAATAATTCTAATTTTATTATTCTTCCAAATTTAATCAATTATTTAATTAAAGGTTTATTTTAATTATTTTTAAATTATTTAATAGGTTTCTACCCTTTAATTATTTAAATTTCAATCATCCAAATCAGATTAAGATCAAATATTTTACTCTTTAATTTTGTTAAACCTAAAGTCTTAATTAAGGGTAAAAATTTTAATTGTTATTTTGCCCTTCAAGTTTAATAATTTCATAACTCACCTAAATTGAGCTCAAATGAATTTGAAATTTTTATGTAACTTCACTCATATGTCAATAAAGACAGGAGAGGAGAAAATGTGATTTTTCTGTATTTAATTTATTTATGTAATTATTTTTGGTGGAAAATAGAGATTTCCAAGGAAAATTTAGTAATATGACCAAGGGAAAGTTTCTGTCCTTAAGAAAATTATGGGACATTCCTAATGGCTAGAGGACCACTTGGACCAATTTTGGTGATTTTTTGAATTATATTATTTTTATTAGAATTATTTTAATTTTTGGAGTATTAATTAATTTAAAAATAAAATAAAGGTTGAAAAATGAATTTTATATTTTCAAAAATCTCTTTGATATCAAGGAAATCAGAGAATCAATTTTTATAATTTTCTGATTTTTCTTTGATTTTATTAAATTATTTTAGCGGAAATGCTAAAAAAATACATTTTTTAATTTTAAAATTACCTTAGGGCTTTAAAATTTAATATCTCATCAAATAGACCTAAGAAAAATATGGGGTTTATTTCTAAGTGATTAGAATTCAAAATATGACATTTTGGTGAATTTTATTATTTTTTGTGATTTTTATTATTTTTTAATTATTAAAATATTAAAATAATACAAAAAATCAACTTTTTTTAGAAAATTGAAATTTTAATTTTCTTAAATTCCCCTGATATCAGAGAGGCTCCAAAAACCAATTTGGTGAATTTTTGAAAAGTATTTTGAAAGTTATGAATTTTTGAGAATTAAATTGGGTAAATGGCTTAATCGGCCATTTAGTAGGGTTAACCAAGTCGATTAGGCTTGAATTTTTATGGTGGGTTATACGACCCTAAAGGTCGATTGGAGAATTAATTTCGAGTCAATTTGATGTATGGTTAACTCTAATTAATTAAGGAGTTATTTTTGGGTGTTTAAGCAAATTAGGGTTATTTCAATGAGCCAATTAGAAACTATTTTTCCTAGGGTCCTACGAGGTCATAAGAGACAACACTAAATTTTCCTAGAATTTATTTCACAACATGCTAATTATTGGATTTAAAATACTCAAAACGGCTTAACATGAATTTGAAAAATCAGCCTTCTCATAGGGATGACCTCGACTTTGGAAAATTAGAGATGTTTGAAGTCGAGAGGCTTGAAAATACATGGTCTCATGGCATGGTGAATTTCCTATATGCATGGAGAATTAAAATAATGCAGAGAGTAAATAAATTATTAAAAATAAAATACTTGATGAAATTAAATGATTTCTTTTCCACATTATTCTCGTGTTCATTGAAGACGAGGATATTTTTATTTTATTTTCGATTTTTCTACACAAAGTTATGGATTTTTGAAGTTTAGGGAATTAAATAAATAAGAAAATACACTAAATTTTCTATTTATCCACGCGGCGCCGCGTCGGCCTCGGCGGCTCGAAACGCCGCGTGTCGCCTTCGATTCGGCCGCCGCCCGAGTCGGCGGCCGGGTCCGCCTTCGCGTATCATCGTCGATGAGCCCGATGCAAGCGGGATCGTCGCGCGTGTATTAAATGAACGTGTTCGTAAGTCCCCCGAAGCCTCCTGGCCGAGAACACCGTCCACACTAAATCCCCAATATCTCACTCGATAGCAACGGATTTTCGTGTTCTTGTGCTCTATGGATTCGTCTTGAAGAAATGAACACATCTATACGGTGAATCATGCATTAAAATTAAAGCATTTAAAATGGAGAATCTCCGGAAGCTCGGGATGAAGAATTAGCTCATACCTTTGCTCGGGAGAAGTGTGGCTTCGTCGAGGGTTGTGTCACCTTCGATTGGGATCAAACCAAGCTCCGGATGAAGTCTGTGCGTGGTGGTGCCTAGTATAGAAAGTGACCGCGTGATCACAAAGCTTGGAGAGGTGAGTGTCCCAGGTGGCTTTGGAGATGGGGCTTTCGGTGGGAAACTTCTCCTGCGGGTGCGATGAAGGTGTGGGACCGGTCGGTTTGAAGATTGGCTCTTTGTGGCAAAGTGTCTGTTGGTTTTGTGTGAAATTTCGGTTGGGAAATTGGATTATACCGGTAATGAGTGGGGATTAGGGCGAATTGACAACTGGGGATCAAGCTATACAGTATGGAGTAGGGTTTGGAGCAATTTTGGCGGAGTTTCGACAAGGTTTGTGCGACTCTCCTCCATGGCCGTGGGGGGTCGGGTTTAAATAGAGGTGGGTGGAGAGCCTCGGGGGATGGCCGGGTTGGGATCGAGTTTGCTGCGGGCATGGAGAACGACCATGGTGGCCATTGGGCGGCTCGGCAAGGTGGAATTCCAAAGTTTGGCTCCTCCCGAGGTCTCGGCCATGGTGTTTTCCGGCGACCCGGGCGGTGGCCGGCGGGCATGGGTCACCCTCGGGTTCGGGTGGGTCGGGGGCTGGAGGTTTGTGCGGTCGATTGGCCATGGACATGTGTAAAGAGGTTTAAATCGAAAGGGTATGGGGAGAGGCTCATTTTTGGTCAATGGAATTCGACCCACCATTTTGGGTTTGGTGCGCCTTCCAAGCTGCGGTTTTGAAATTTGAGGCTCATGTGAGTCGGCTTCACCCAAGGTAGTGAAGTCCACATCGGGATTAGGTGGCAAAGTATGGTTTAGAGTGTATCATGTTTAAGGTAAAAAAGAGCTTAAAAAGGGTTTAATAAAGAGACCTCCTCTCTTACCATTAATGGTTTGGTGAGGTGGAAAGTGGATTCCATGGCTCTCATGACTCCTATGGGGCTCATGCATGGCTCCATGGCTTGTCTTTGGCTTGGGGAAAAGCTTGGTTAATTTCATGAAAATGGATTTTAGAAATTTTGGTAATTTGATGGGAATTTGTATGGGACTTAGTTTGAAATCATTTGATGATTGATTTGAACTTAGGGATGATTTTAATTAAGGGTATGATGAGAAGAATTTGTCATATGGGCTTTAGCATGAAATTTGGGCTTTTAGGAAGGTTTAAGAAAGTGAGCTTTTGGTTTAAAAATAAATTTATGGATGGGAATTTTGTGAAGGATTGGGCCAACAAATGTTGGGTTTAGTTCATGGATGTGTCATGAGTGATTTGAAGCAAGTTGGGAGTGATTTGGGTTTGAATTGGGTTGAATTTGGGCTTCTTTGGTGAATGGGCCGTATAGGTCAAATTGGGCTAACTGGGCCATTGTTGGGCTAGGGTTGAAATTGATGTAAAATAAATGTTGTGAAATGTTTATGGGAGTGTTTTAAAGAGGTTTTTGGCTTTGGTTGGGTTTTGATTTTGGGGTTTGGGCTTATTTGGGTTAGGTTTGGGTCATGGGTCGAATTGGGCTTTAAGGCCAAAAGTGAAATTGGATTCAAATGTCAATCAAATTGGACTTGGATTTAGTCTAGATTGGTGTTGGGAATGTTGAATTGAAGTTTGGAATTGAATTGGACCAGAATTTGGATCAATTGGGTAGGTTTGGTTTGACATTGGGTTCACTTTGGGTTAAAATGGGTCAAATTGGGGATTTTGACAAAAGTGGGGTAAATTGAAAAAATTGGCCCATGGTGTAGTTGAAGAAAATGAAATTGGAAATATATGGGATTTTATGAAATTTTTTGGGAATTTTCTGAATTTTTGGATTTTTGGGTCAAGAGGGGTATTTTGGGTATTTGGAGGGTATTGGGAGGTATTTTGGAATTTTTGATATTTTTGGTCATGAATGATCAATTTGAGTAATTTGGAAATGTTTGGGATTGGTTTTTGAGGAATTTTGGGTGATTTGGGATTTTGAAAAATTTGGGTGATTTCGAGGGTTTTGGGTAGGCTAGGCGGGTGTAGGGTCCGGGGGTCAAAAATTGAAAATTTGGAAAATTGAAGATTGGGTGAATATAAGTGGAATGAAATCATTTTTGGTTGAACCATAAAGCCATATCAAGCCCACATGAGGCATGAAGGGACTCATTTGAGGCATGTATGTTTGTTCCCAACCCTCTTGCTTGAGCTTAGGGGTTAAGGACCATCCATGTGAATCACCTACATGAGTCGGGAGATCAAGTTGGGTATAGGTGTGGTTTTAGGAGGTGTGTGAAAGTGTATTGCATAAGTGTAGTGTATGTGTAAGTCAGCCCTCACCGGGCCAGGGCCTTTGGGGGCACTCTGGAGCCCGAAAAGGTCTATGGGAACTCATCCTTTAAACTTCCACATTTGATTTCAAACCCTCTAGGTGATTAGGGGTCTACAGTCAAGTTTGTGGAATTTGCAGGGAGTTAGAAGTGGTTTGAATTTCTAAGTGGTGGGTCCCGATTCTAATCTCTAAGGTAGTCGAAGAGGCTTCAGGCTAGATCTAAATCTTAAAAAGAAGAAGAGAAGACCTCATCGAAAATGAGGTCAACAAATGAACCCCCCAATAGGTGTGGTGAGCTGACGGAGCACACGCGTATTGGTGTTGACCGAGCGATCAACAAAACCAACACAAAAGTCCAGTGACAAACTTAGGACGAGTAGGAAGAGAATTTCCGGGAGTGTCAAGTACCTATAGATGGAGATTCTGAACTCTCGGCGAAGGAAAAAGAGAAGGTGAATCCCAAATCACATGACTGGGGAATTTCAATTTAGATTTTATTTTGTTTCGAGTTTAAGTTTTGATGTGTGAGCTTAGATTTTAGCTTGAGTTTCAATTTAGATTGAAGTTTTGTTAAGATTAATTTGAAGGGATTTGATTTGAAATGGAAATTGGAATTTTGTGGTTTTAGATGTAAGCATCTTGACCTCGAAAATTGAATTGATTGGATTGAATCATTACAATGAGGAGAGATCTCGAACGTGGTGTTGGATGTAAATCCTTAACCTCGAAGTTTGACTTTCTTTGTATTTCATCGCAATAGGAAAGAATCTAAAGCAATCGTCCCAGGATGTAAAATCCTCGACCCAAAGGAATTTGATTTTGATGTATTTCATTGCGATGGGGAAAGAACCTAAAGCAATGCGAGTCTCGGATGTAAAATCCTCGGCCACGAAAAGTTTGATTTTGATGTATTTCATTGCGATAGGGAAAAGAACCCTAAAGCAATGCAGTCTCGAATGTAAAAATCCTCAACCCCGAAAATTTGATTTTGATGTATTTCATTGCGATAGGAAAGAATCCTAAAGCAATGCGATCTCGGATGTAGGTCACCGGCCCCCGAGAATTTGATTTGATGCTGTTATTTCATTGCGATAGGGAAAGAATCTAAAGAAATGCAGTCTCGGATGTAAAATCCTCAACCTCGAAAAGTTTGATATTGATGTATTTCATTGCGATAGGGGAAGAATCCTAAAGCAATGCGGTCTCTGAATGTAAAATCCTCGGCCTCAAAGTTTGATATTGATGTATTTCATTGCGATGAGGAAAATCCTAAAGCGATGCGGTCTCGGATGTAAAATCCTCGGCCTCGAAAGTTTGATATTGATGTATTTCATTGTGATAGGAAAAGAACCTAAAGCAATGCGATTTCGGATGTAAATCCTCGGCTTGAAGTTTGATTTTGATGTATTTCATTGCGATAGGGAAAGAATCTAAAGCGATGCGGTCTCGAATGTAAAATCCTCGACTGAAGGTTTGATTTGGATGTATTTCATCGCAATAGGGAAAGAATCCTAAAGCAATGCGGTCTCGGATGTAAAATCCTCAACCCCGAAAATTTGATTTTTGATGTAATTGATTTTGCAAAGATTTGTAGTGTTGATTTGAAAAGTGTGGAATTTTGGTATTCCGAGAATTTCATGAGAGTTGTAAAAGACTTTCATGGAAAGAAATAGATCAGGAGGGAATATGTAGATGCTACACATCCCATTCAAAGGGGTTGATCGAAAGTTCTTTGGTTTGGATTGGATATAATTCTCGCCATCGATTGAATCGGCTTCTCGTGGCTTTGTGTCGATGGAATCGAAGCCGCTTCCATCCCGGACGAGGAGAGAGTAGAACGGATTGGATTTCAGATTTGGAAGGTTGAGTTTGAATTCGATTGAAATTTGATTTGAAATTTGGAAAGATTGAATTTGAATTTTGATTGAGATTTGATTTGAGATCTAGAAGATCGAATTTGAAATTTGAATTGAGATTTGATTTGAAATTTATGTTCATTTTGTTTGTCTTTTAACGACTCAAATTTATTTTATCATTCATTTAATGTTCATGCGAATTTGGTGTTCATCATTTTTTAGATTTTTAAGGAAAGTTTTCTTTTATTTTTTTTTCTTTTAAATTTCTTTGTTCGAAGTTCATTTAACTTTAATGGCGTTTCTCGATCAACTTGCACAAAAGAGGTGAAGGCCAAAAATGTGACATAGTCACTTTCATTCCAATCATGTTGAAGATACATCATACAACTCGATGCGGAATACATCTAATCAATCCGTATAGACTCGAAACGAACATGTATGATCTTTGTCGATCCATCGAAAAGGTGTACGTCGAGGAAATCCATGTATACGAATAGTGAGGTACATGGTCGATAACATCACCTTCCAAGCCATCCTTGGCAAGGATGTCGTATGGATGTGCGTTGGAGGTGTGATATTTTCCATGTAACTCACAACTCGTGGCCGGGCTCTCTCTAGCTTCCGGGTACGAGCCGGAAGTGGTACCATTTGTCTTCCTGTCGTCCATCCTTACGAAAGTAAATGAGATCAAGCTACTGGTACTCACAGTGTACGATGTTTAGCGACATACGCCGTTGCCCTTCGGTATCTGGTGATGGAACTACCCGGTAATGGTATCTTTGCGGCCCTCGAACTCACACAGGCGGTATCCGGAGGGTCGGATCCGAACATGATGTTACACTCATTCGGAAAAGAAACCGTGCGAAGGTCGACAAAGTCGTGGTTATCCCATGTGCGGGGGTATGCGGTCACCCTTCTTGTAGATGTTAATAATACGAGTGGTTATGCGATTTCTTTGACGTACCCTGCATGTTATCATTCTCTTTACCATCCTTTTAATGACCCGTGGCATTGGATCCACTTTGAGCGCGGGTATTCCGGTGGGTTTCCCTTCCTTTGTCTTCGAAGTTGTAGCGACATCCACATTGTATTGTAATTCTTCCTTTCCACGGCATCCATCTCGGGGTTCGGAATAAGTGTTTTCTCTTAGGCGGCCTGCTAGAGCCCATTCTTTTCAAATCCCGGATGCGATCCCAGCGATTTGTTGTTCGTATTCGAGAACAAATGTATGTAGCTCGAGGCCTTCTAGTATATTGATCCTCCTGCCTCTGATTCTCTCGAAGTATTCGAAAAGTTTTCTTCTCGACATTACGCATCCTTTCTAGCTCGTATTCTCGAATAATTTGTAAATGGCGAGGGAGCCTGGTGACGTATTGTGGGATATACGGCTCAATCCCTTCACGTTCTCCGTTGCATACCTCGGCTCCTCGGGGATGATGTCCGTCGGGACATCCTCGGGGTCTATGCACGGCAAGGCTATGCATTGCGGTGACGTTGTAGCCTTCTTTCTTCGATCTTCTTGAGATTTCTGTTCTCAGCCATTGCTCTAGGAGGCACGGCCTCCTTCCTTCGAGTACACAGTGAGCGCGTCCTTGAAGTATATGTCATGACGTGCTCGCTTGCCTCGTGTTGGTCGCTGTTGGTTTAGTTAACATCTTACGGACTACGGCGATTTTTATTTCTTCGGCCAGGTTCTTGTAGAGAGTAGCTCTTGGCCTTTGAATCTGTGGGCGCGGGCGAAGCGAAACTGCCCTCGCTGTAGCGACTAAAGACTTGATTTTCTTGTCTTCTTCGGTGCTTGTTTTCCTTTTCTTCTTCATTGGATTGGTGGCTTGGGCCACCCACTTTCATTCTTATCCCCGGCGGGCATTTCCTCCTCGGTCAGCGGGACCCGGTCACTTTCCTCGTGTTGCGGGCTGCTGGTGCGAAGTCGCGAGTCGATCTCGATTATCGCTCCATCTTTCACCCTCTTTTCGTCGAGTGCGAAGCTTACGCCATTTCTAAAGTTCGGGACCCGGCTTCGCCGTTCGACATTTCCCTGCGAAAATACGAGGAAAAGGATCGGGGGTACATCTTAAGAACAAGAACATTAAGAAAATGTTTATTAAAGACAGTTTTTTTATTACTTCTTGTATTTTTAAATTTAACGAGGTAGAAATGGGATAAGATCGGGAAAGAGATTTTGATTTGGAAAAGTAAGCAAGGGAAAACTTTATTATCATGATTTTATTTATTTTAGCACATTTTTTTATTATTTTGGGTTCGGACCCGGTCATAAGTAACTACTTAGCGTGCTTCTAGGGATGAAGAATTCATTCCTTCGAAACATCGGGTAGCGTAATACTTTTTCAAGTATACGTCGAGTTGATCGGAAGCATGTGTCGTTCTCCTTGGAAGTTCACTAGGCGGTAGGAGCCTCTGAGTAGAGCACTCAATGCAAAGGAACGACCCTTCCCAAGTGGGTTCAAATTTTCCTCATATCTTGCGGTGAAGCGGGGATAGGTCTCGCCGAAGCAGTATGTCTGGCTTTGAAGGTTCTTGGGCGGACGATGTTTGTCATGGGCTTGAACCATCTTAGCTTGGTATAATTCTAAATTCTGGCACGTGCTACGAGTCTTTTCTCTTCCGGGCTTTCGATTCCTCTAGTTGTAATTTGGCATTCTCTTAAATAGTGATTTTACTGTGCAATTACGAGTGAAGGAAGGTTTGGACCTGCAAGGTAACAACACCTCCAAACCCATACACCAGAGCGTAAGGTGTGGCTTGGGTAGGAGTTCTGAAGGTTGTACGGTAGGCCCATAAGGCTTGTAACAACTTCTCGTGCCAATTTCTCTTATTATCGTCCAAGGTTTCTTTAAGATTTGAACGAGTTTTATTAAAAGCCTCGGTAATTTGTTGCTCTTGGATAGTAAATTGTCGAATACGGCCAGGTCAATTCTGTGTCTCACGACAAAATTGTTCGATTTGTGGTATACTGGTGCTGATCCATTATCGCGAGATGATCCTGCGCGGCACTCCAAAACGGTAAACAACTTGGTTCTTGAAAAATTGTAGCATGTGGTGTGCTTTCACTTCTCTAAGTGGGCCTTGCCTACGCAGCTTGGAAAAGTAATGTTTGTAGCCGCAAGAATGAAGCGATGTCATACTGAAGATGGTGGACCTATTGGACCATATATACGTGCCCCAACATTCAAATGGCCACGACGCAATTGTCGGGTGTAGCACATTTGGAGGTTGGTGTAGAACCGTCCGTGCACTTGGCATTAATGACGAGTTCTTGGCGAATTTTCATGCGGTCGATTAAATCATCGAGGGCCGGTAGTACTAATCTTTTAATTTTTCATTTTCATCTTCGGACCGTGAGTGGCTACAGTCTGAATGCACCTCTTTAGCAATTTCATGGGCCTCGGACCCGCTTAGGCACCTTAGCCACATTTGATCGAAAGACCTTCTGTATAACATGTTGTTTATTAATGCGTAGGACGAGTTCTTTTCTTGATACGATGGGGCACAGCGACCTATCGTCTGGTAGTTTTCTGTTTGCGGAGGTAGTCGGTAATGGAGGCTGTCGCCCCGATCTTACTGTGTTTACGTCATTCTTTGTTGATTCTTTTTCTTTTTACGGTTTGTGTATTGTGTCTATGTCTAGCTGTGATAGGACACGACGTCCATGAGGCGACACTTCCAGCGATTCATCTTGCAAACGGGCAAATTCTTTGCCTAGACGAGGCTAGCGCATCTGCTAAAGCATTTTCTTTTACGGGAATTTTGTAGATCGTCACATTCGGAATGCAATTCAAACAAGCATGTGGCATCTTGGAAGTATTGCTCGAGTCTTGGCTTTAAAATTTTTATCTTGTCCGGCGATGTTGAATGATTAGCTGCGAATCCCCGTAGATGTTGATGTATGTTATCTCCATTTAAATAGTTAATTCCGGAATCTGTTATGAGGGCTTCGTGATACCAGCCGTTGTTTGTACGCGGCTACGTCGAGTGGTAGGAGTATCTTAACATCCCCGCTCCGGTGTTATAAAGATTAATCGATCCTGCCTTCACAGGAACCTTTATCACTTGCGATTCTTCGTCTTTGTGTCTTGAAGATGCTCAGTCGAAATATAATTCCTAACGTCGATCATCGGGGTCTTCTAAGCTCATTATTTGTTCATACGGCGAGATCGTCATTGAGAGGAAGTGCAAAGCTGAAGGGTGTCTTGCGGGGAAGTCTGTAAGACTTGTCCTTTACGGCACGAAGAGGCACGAAAGTTATATCGAATTGCAATAATATCATTGACCATCATCGTCTATTTGGAAAGCGTTGGACGGAGATATGATATTACTTGATGGATTAAATTTCGAGATCGAGTTGACCTTATGAGAAAGCAAGTAGTGCAGGCTTTTGAGCGGCGAAGATCGGGGGCCAAACGATGCTTTCGGTGCCGGGATACCTTATTTCCGTCGGAAGCAAGCGACGGCTTAGGTATTCAAAGAGCATTTTCTTTACCCTCATCATTGACCTGGGTGCCCGCGGGGCTCCCCGAGAAGTCGATGCAAGCCGCGGTATAAAGTATCAGTCCTACTGTTGCGTGCTAAGACGGGGAGGTGTCATTAAATATTGTTTAATGTCCTCGACGCCCTCGGCAATTCTCTTCGAATAAATTTGGCGTCCTTTTTAACTAGTGCGAGAAAATTTGCGACTACCTACGACAAGTTTAAGATAAAACGTCGAAGATATGCCGGCTTCCCTTGAAAAGATCGTAGTTGTTTTAAGGTTTTGGGAGGCGGCATTTCTAAGATAGCTTTAATCTTTTCCGGGTTGATTTCAATTCCACGATGTCGGACAACGAATCCTAAGAATTTCTGGAGGTGACGCCGGCTGTTTAAGGGATTCATCTTAAGGTTAAATTGTCTTAATCGTTCAAAAATAATTCTCGAATCATACGGGTGGTTTCCTTTACTTTGCTTTTGATGACCACATCGTCCACGTAGCATTCGACTTGATTGTGGATGAGATCATCAAAAATTCTTGTCATCGCTCTCTGGTATGTTGCTCTGGGTTCTTAGATCCAGAGATATCCTTTGTGTAGCAATATACTCCGATCGGCGTTACGAATCTTTGTAAGTTTTAAATCATACGGAGTGATTTTATCTGGTTGTATCCACCGAAGATCCATCCATGAATGAGAATATCTCATGTGTCGAAGCGATGTCGATCATTAGTTAAGGATCGGTAGAGGAATTCATCCTTTGGACACATGCCTTGTTTAAATCTACGAAGTGCTACAATTTTGATCGACCATTCTTCTTTACGTGGCACCACATTGGCTAACCAAGTCGGGTATTGATATTCACGGACAAATTTGGCGTATTAACACAACCGGTATGACTTGTTGTTCGATTCCAGAGGCATTTTTAAGGACCTTGTACGAAATTTGGGACAGTAGGATCCACTCACAGCTTATGGTGCGACCTCTGGGCTAATCACGGCATCTCATCGTAGCTCCAAGCAAAACGAGTCTTTAAATTCCATTAATAGCTTGATTATTTCTTCGGAGTCTTCTTTATTGAGTAAGGAGCTAACAAGGTAGGTCTAGGCTCTTATTTAGTACTAAAGTTAACTTCCGTTAACTCATCGTTTATTGTAGATTTAATCTCTTCTTCGAATTAAATTGGAGCGTCTCCAATTTGTAAATCTTCAAATTCTTCTATAGTTTCCATGCGGTTTTCATTAGACTCGCAAGTGACAACGAAGCAAGGTCGGTATCGTCGGCGGTCCTCTTGTGCCGAATCCGAGACCATGCTTCGAATTGGGTGGACGGCGGAGTTATTCCATAATTTTCAAAATGTTGTGATTGACCTTTTGTCCATTGTCGAGGAAAGGAAACACGGCCCGAATTAAATTTCTGATGATGTAGCATCTTAGTGTACATTATTTTGAGTTTTGGAGGAAGGAGCACCACGGTAGAATTTGATGGGCTTTGCATCGCCATTACGTACCTCTTTGACCACCATACCCTCGACCTTATTAGAATGGATCGGGAGTCGGGGTCATAGTATGTACATAGTGGTTAATCTTCTCGTACATCGATTTATATTCATCATTCTTTTCATCTTCGAGCGGGATCTGAATTGCGGCTTTCGGCCTCTTGTGTTGCTTCTTGTTTGATTTCTTTTTCTTCTTGAGCCCATCTTCCCGATCAACATTGATGGCGGTTTCCTCGTCCAAGTTTGTCCTAACGTCTGCGCGACCTCGTCCCCGGCCTCGACCTCGGATGCGAGTTGTGGAGAAACCTTCACCATCTCGCCGTAAGGGAGTGGTGGTGGTTCTTCGGGCCCGGCAGTTCTTCGGTGTCCCGAACTTCCTTTGCTTCATTTGTTATGGTATCTGCAGGAGAAGATTGTTTTCTTCGGGGGTGCGTAATAGGCTACATCTCCATGGATTCCAATTTCATGTACGGAGAATGGTTGTAAGTCGAATTTGATCACCTTGTTCCCCTCCATCGTAGTATTTGATGCCCAGCGATGTAGAGATGATGGTACCATCCTGTTTTCATGTATCCATGGTCGGCACGGTAAGAGGCGTTGAACGACGTTTTACGAATCAATTATGTGAAATTTTGCGGTTGTCTTTGCTAAGTCATAGGTCTTCATTAGTAGTGTTATTGATGCGAGGGCTCTTTCTCCTTTACGGTTGAATCCTCTTAATAACATTTTGTCGGCTTCGAGCTCGCGAGCATCAATTTCAAGTATGCTAGCGTTCGAAGATTCATTATATTGATTGATGCTCTGGATCCATAATACTGCGGAGAGTGTAAACTTCCCGATTGTATTTAGAAATGTCTGACGATCGGTTGTGATCTGTATCCCAGTAGTAGGTCATTGTCGAAGTGAAGGTAACACCATTGTTCCTTTGCGAGCAAACCTCATCTAAGGAATCTCCAGCCATTTGAGCCAAGCAAATTTGGATCGAAGTAAGGAAACGATCGAGCTTCTCTCATCTCCTTTGATAAGATGAGAGCGTCGTAGATGCTCGGTTTGGCCGGTAGTTTCCTAAGATGGGCTAGCACGTTGTAGTCCTTTATTTTCATGTGTCTCGGCTTCTTCTGAATGGGTGTTTCTTCTGCCGGGGTTGATTCTTCTTGAATTGTACTGCTTTCCTTGTCCTTTGGACCGTTCTCGGAGGTAGAACTCTTCCACTTCTTAAGTTAACCTCTTGTATTTCTTCGAATCCATTATTGAGTTTGTTGATGTCTACTCTGAATCGGAATGACGGGTTCTTCGGATTAGCTTCGAGTGCGAAGGCTCTAAATGTTATTGTTGGAGCTCCTCGAAACTGCATCAGATAGATTCATTGCTTGTTGAACTCTCGTAGCCTCCTTGATGGATGTCTTCTTCGTCATTGTGATCGTCGAGATTGTGTATGATTTGACAATTGTCATTTGTATTGAAATCGATGTCCGGATGTTCGCTAGTTACGTAATCATTAGAAACGGTCAAAACGTAGCCAACGTACTTAACCCTTATCATTATAAGATCCCACGGAGTGACGAATAATCATACGAGTCGAGGAGGTTCGAGGGATTTCTCCCCCGAATCGGAAAGCAATGTTATCTAGGATAAGCGGCCATTTAGTCTAGCCTTATGAGCCTCAGTTTTCTCTTCTTCATCGATTTTCTTCTTTTCTTCATTCGTCTCTTGTTGAGGTGGTTCTTAATCGCAACACGACAAAACGGAGTTTCGAACTTCACCGAATTGGGGGCTCGCACCGAAGTGGTTTGGATGCGATCCAAGATCTTCTTCGAAGACTTTGTCCAAGAGGTAGTCCATCCATCATCGGTCGCATAGGGGTCCCCATCGGCACAATGAGATCCGACGAGATAACATTGACGGAACCACCTTTGCAGGGTTCCTTCATGTACTTCCTTCGAGATCGTTATATTCCACTAGAAGATTTTCGTTGAGCCAACTTTTGAAGGTAATACAATCTTCTATCTTATGTCCCGAGCATCCGGTGGTAAGGGCAAAAGTTGGGATCACCTTTCTTGTCGACTTCTTCGGTCTCTTAGGCTGCGAGTTGGAAATGCGGAGTCTTCATCGAGGCTAGCGAACATTTTCGCTTGCTCATTCTTGAAAGGATACTCCCTGCTCGAAGCTCCCTTAACGTACGTTGTGGACGAGCGGTTGTTCCTCTTGTGGAGATGACTAATAGCTGGGTCGGGGTTGCTGGTAATTCTGTTGAGGTTGCTGCGACCGTTTTGACGATATTTGTATCGGTTGCTTGCCTTTATCGGCTAGCTGCCGACGATCTAGGACTTCTTTTCAAAAGTTTTCACGGGCTTACATTTGTCTGTTTGTCATCGAAACTTAATTGCTTCGCCTCCTCTTGCAAGCTTCCGGCCTTGCTTAACAACTTCTCGAAAGTCTTAATAGTAAATCCCTTGAATTTGAAAGTGCTATCGAACCATGAATGCTCTTAAGTAAAATGTCGGCCACTGTCTTTGATGTAGTTGTGGCTCACACTTCATACGTAGGTTCCTCCATCGAAGTATGTAGTCACTCAAGGTTTCGTTGGGTTTTTACTGCTTCTCTACCACTAAATCACCTATAGTGATGTGGTGCGGGACTCCGGCAAATCGCTTGATGAAGAAGTTCTCTAATTCGAAAATGTCTTCACCGAACCGTTTTGGTATTCCGCACGATCAAGGCGATCACGACGGTACAATACGACAAATTGTGCGAAGAGTAATGCACATCACTTCCGCCGGCGTTGCGGCAACTGACACGAAAATGTGCAACATCTTGCCGAGGACTCGGTTCCGCGGAGTCTTGAGCAGAGGTGGTACGAAGCCTTTCGAATATTGGACGGCGTCGAATTCATCGGGAGGTAGATGCCCGTCCGAATGGATGTCCCGCTCTTTCATTGTGCCAAGGCTTCTCGCCTTTGCTGTTCCACCATGCTTTTAATATCCTTTTCCGAATCATGCTTTGTGTTGCATCCTTTTTTAGCGATCATCCCCGTTGTGAGGCCGTAATCTTTCCTCGAGTCTGATGTGAATGACTTACGGGGTGTTTCTCTTTGGGGTTGCACCTGACTGCGGAAGTGGCTAGGGCTATAGCCATCTCTTCAATCCTTTTGCCATTTGGGCGATCATATCATCTTTCTCTTGAAGCTACTTCCTCATTACTTCCGGCCTCTCTTCTGCCGAGTTGCGGGGCACCTTGTGAAGTGACGAAGCTCGTGTATCGAAGCCATGTTAATTTCTGAGTATTCATCATCCATGAACTCTGACCGAATCCAATCTCATCTCCGAATTTTCCTTCTCTCTCCCTTGCTAATCGCCGAATATCAGTTCTTAGCTTTTCCATGGCATCTTCTAGTGGTCTTTTCTGTACATCCCCTTTGCGGTTGTCATGTGATAGCTATTAAGTTTCCTTCTCACGAGTGCCCTTTCTTTGCGGTAGCACTTTCTTCGGATTCGAGTCTCCCCGACGAGACTTTCCTTCTGTTTGTTGTTTTAATCTTAATTGTCGAAGTAGTGGGACGCCATGCCATCCTCCTAGCGGCGGAAAGTGGGACCGGATGGTGCAATAGGCAAATGCGGAAGGTGGTATCCTCCCTAATGCGCGGAGTCTGAAACAACGACGGGCGGACTAGCTTTGTCCTGCTTATTTGGCTTTTCTGCAACGATAGCAGTTTCTACTCTCGTCCCAAGACGGGATTTAAACGCTTTCCCGCCTTATCCTTCTTAAAATTTCTGACACGGGGCACCTTTCCTTCTTCAACTTCTTTATTAAAGTTTGCGGTCAGGCAAATGGTGTAGTTCTGGCCCTTTTCTTACGAACATCGTTGTAATATACGGGCTGAGGCAATGCGGCGACGATGCGCTTGTTTCATTTTCCTCATCCTTTGCGGCGGAGAGGGGATGGAATCTACTTCCTCCCAGTGGTATGTATTCGAGCGGCGATGTATACTCGAGCGATTATGGGATTTCCTGCGGAAAGCAACTTCGGCTACGGCTTCTCACAGCGATCCTTCCTTGTTCCTTCTGCGAGTCCGTGTCGGCGATGGAATCCTCGAGGCTGGACCCGATTTCAAAAACGAGAAGGTCTGCGGGAAGGTATGTTACCCTCGCGTGCCGTGTTCGCATAGTTACGGATTTCCTTCCCCTTTAGTTTGGCGGGAGCCGGGGTAGGTGCGGAGACGAAGCCCAGACCGGTGGGGGTAGCAACAACAGTCCTTGTGGACAACGGTACTCCTCTCGGTTGGGATCTTTTGCGGAGGAGGGTCGTGAGTTTACTTGAGGTTAGACTCGTCGACGGCTTCTCGGTTTCGGATACTTTGTTTGTCGGCGCGAAAAGGGCAACGTCGGTGATCCCGGCATTTGTGTTCTCGAATCCTTGTCCAAACCGGATGATCCCATTGTGGGGCAGCTCATCCTTGTAAACGGCGAAGTCCGAGTCCATTGAGTGAAGGAGAAAATCGGCTTTGGGGCTTCGTTTCTGGGGGTAGATTGCGATTGTGAGTCCCGAGTTATGCTTCTTCTCATCGGGACGAAAAGAAAGGAATCGAGGAGTCCGAACACATTCTTTTTCATGTATTTATAAGAAGGAGTTTTTGTTAAAAGAGTCATTCATTAGAGGGTTTGTTTATTTAGAACGGAATGTTCAAAGGTGTGAGAAGGTAATGAATCAATTGGAAGGGAAAAGAAAGTCTTATGCAAGACTTCTCGACTCGAAGGATTACTCCTAAACTAACACTGACAGGGGTCTACCCACCTCGAAATGAGGTAAAAGGATCTCGAACCTCTGCGATGCAGGGTGTACAACGGTGGCTCCTAAATGCGAGAGAATGTTGAGCATACTTGTTCGAGTAGAAATGAACATAGTATTCCAACGGAAAGAAGAAAGTGATTTGTTCAAAGGGACATGGATGCATTACCGATTTTTTTTGAAAAGAAGTATACGATTAAAAATGGAGAAAGAATTTTCCCAGAAGTAGATGGCGAAATTGTATGACTTATTTTAGGTTGGTTGTTTATTTTGAAAAGGGGGTCGCTAACAGGAAATTGTCGGCGAATTTTAATTTAATTTAAATAAATAATTTGAAAAGTAGCATTTGATTTTGAAAATAATTTTAAATTTGAAAATTTTAAGATATGAAATCTGGCCCAGTCTCGCATCTAGAATAGTTTACCTGTGAGCCTTGCATCCTGTTGTGTATACATCTCGAAGAATAGACGCCTTGTTTGGTGATGAAACCGATTAAATAAACTAGAAGATTTGTGACATCCGTTTAGTCTGCCCAGACCAATTTTATAAGCGGGACAAATTCCACAGCAATATGAAAGCATTCGCAGGTTTATATTACTGGGTTCTTAAAATTCCACATGAGGGCAGAATTTTATAGTTAATTACATCTTAAATGACGGAATCACTTAAGAAAACTCCCGATAATAATCGATGGTACGTTGCTCTGAGAATTTGAAAGTTTAAGTTTTTGAAGGATTGAATTTTGGAATTCGATAGGGAATGGATCAATTTGAACATTTTGTTTTGGGAATTCAAAGGAAGAAATGTAGGAGAAATCACGGATTCGAAGCGAACTTTGGTAATTTCCCGGCTTATCCTATTGTTTGGCTTGAATTTAGGAAAGTCCTTAATGTTTATTTAATGTTTTGATCTTACTTGCGATTTTAATTAATTAGGACTTATATTCGTATGACACAATCTGAAATAGCCTCGAAGATGTGAGGTTTATCGTACTAAACAACTACCTCGGAGTCAAGACCGGTTAGGGCTTAATTTACATGGCAGCTGATCATGCAAATGCACAACAAGGTTGAGGATTTATGTTGCATAGCAAGCCTTCTGGCGAAGTCACGTAAGGCTTTGTTGTTTAATTATGAATGGTTTCTTTGATGTAGATTTCGGTTCTTGACGATGATGGCCGTGCGCCTGTATAAGAGCTCCTTGTCGTTGCGAGAGGTTTAGTTTAGAAGTCATAAATCGGGAGATGAGAAAATTATTTTGGTTTAGAGAATTTTTTAATTTCAGTGTTTTTTATGTTTTATTTAAAACAAATCTTAAAAAAAGTTGATTATAACAACACCGGTTAAGATCCAGCGGTTCCATCCTTCCGGCATCGTTATTTTTATCGGATTCACTTAGTCCAAATGGTGCTTGCTAAACTCGACTAAATGAGTTCCACACTTTCATTTAGACGTGGGAAATCCGTTAGAAACACGTGGGTTACATCATCCGAGGTATTCGATCCTTAACAAGACGTTTTAATTTAGTTGTAATTGCGATTTTGTGTTACGTTTGTGATTAAATTTTGAGTTGTTTTATATTTTGAAATGTTGTGGCGGTGAATTTTATCTTGTAATGACTTTTAATTTAGTTTTGGTTTCGGGTTTTAGGGACTATCCTAAAGGTGTGGGTTTTCATGCAACGGTTGTTTATCGTACGAGAAAAGTAATTGCGATGCGATTAAATAAATTGATAAGGTAAATTATGACGTAATAAAAACGTACTGGAGGGTCTTCCTAGTCATCCCAGTACGCACTTAAACACAATTTAGAATATTTAAGCAAGTTTCTAGGTAAAGGCAAGGAAAGGGTTATGGTTTTCTACCAAATTCCTAATCCACCGTAGCTGGTAAATGTCTATGACGTCTAGGTTCTTGTGTTTTGATTTGAGGATGATTTTCTTCCTTGGTAATTAAGTTCGATTGTTCTTATAAACATCCTTTATCATATGAGGAAGTGCTTAAAGCAGGTCTTAAACATCTTTTATTTTGCTAGGATTGTTTAAGTCCAAATGAATTTAATTATGCGAATGGAGTGTCGTCGAGAATTCAAGTTTTGTTGTTATCTTACCTGAGTGAACTAGAACATTTGAATATCACATGGTGATGTATTATTTCATTTAGTTAACATTTAGGTTATAGTGGCAAGCTTTAGAAGGCAAATTGGTGTTGAATGGTTTGTAGTTTAGTTTAATTTGGAGTTATCGGATTTAAATTTGGAATAGTGTTCAAGTTACTTTAGATTTATTTTTGAATTTACTTTATGTCTTAGGTGATGTTATTTTTAATTCAATTTAATTTAGCTTTAATTTGGTTTAATGTAGTTTGGTTTTGATGTTGATTAAAGTTGCTTGATTTTAATTTTTAACTTGATTTTATTATTTAATTTAATTTAATTTAAAGTAATTTAATATGATTTAATTTAATTTAATTTAATTTGATTTAATTTAATTTAATTTAATTTAATTTAATTTAATTTAATTTAATTTGGTTTAGTTTAATTTGATTTAACTTACTTGATTTAATTTAATTTTATTGATTTAATTTAAATTTAATTTAAATTTTTAATTTAATTTGATTTAATTTGATTTAATTTAATTTAATTTAATTCAATTTAATTTAATTTAATTATTTAATTTTAATTTAATTTAAATTTAATATGTTTTAATTTAATTTCATTTAATTAATTTAATTTAATTTTAATTTAATTTTGTTTTTATTTTAATTTATTGAAATTTATAAAAAGTTTAATTTAAATAATTTAACTTTAATTTAATTTAATGATTAAGTCTTTTAGCATTTAAATCTTAAATTTGAATTATCATTTTAATTAAGAAATTAAATGTTATTGAGATGATTAATTTAGGGATTCTTAAATTAAAGAACAAATCTCTTCTTAGTAATATCCTTTATTTTAATAATTCCAATTTTATTATTCTTCCAAATTTAATCGATTATTTAGTAAAGATTTATTTTAATTATTTTTAAATTATTTAATAGGTTTCTACCCTTTAATTATTTAAATTTCAATCATCCAAATCAAATTAAGATCAAATATTTTACTCTTTAATTTTGTTAAACCCAAAGTCTTAATTAAGGGTTAAAATTTTAATTCTTATTTTTGCCGCTTTAAGTTTAATATAATTTTATTACTCACTAAATTGAGTTCAAATGAATTTGAAATTTTTATAACGACTTCAACTAAACCTGTCGATAAAGACGAGAGGAGAAAATGTGATTTTTACTATTATTTTAATTTATTTATGTAATTATTTTTGTGGAAAATAGAGATTTCGAGGAAAATTTAGTAATATGACGAGGGAAAGTTTATAGCTTAAGAAAATTGTGGGACATTCTATTAGTAGAGAATATTACTTGGACGATTTTGGTGATTTTTTCAATTATATTATTTTTATTAGAATTATTTTAAATTTTGGAGTATTAATTAATTTAAAAATAAAATAAAGTTTGAAAAATGAATTTTATATTTTTTCAAAAATCTCTCTGATATCAAGGAAATCAGAGAATTAATTTTTACAATTTTTCTGATTTTTCTTTGATTTATTAGAATTATTTTAGTGGAAATGCTAAAAAAATACATTTTTTTAAATTTTAAAATTACCTTAGGGCTTTAAAATTTAATATCTCATCAAATAGACTAAGAAAAATATGAGTTTATTCCTAAGTGATTAAAATTTAAAATGTGACATTTTTGGTGAATTTTATTATTTTTTAACATTTTATTATTTTTTAATTATTAAAATATTAAAATAATACAAAAAATCAACTTTTTTAGAAAATTGAAATTTTTATTTTCTTAGAATTATGATATCGAGAGAGGCTAAAACGATTTGGTGAATTTTGAAAAGTATTTTGAAAGTTATGAATTTTTGAAAATTAAATTTGAAATTTAAATGAACTTGTCGGCGGTTAGTAGGGTTAGCAAAGTCGATTGACTTCGAATTTTTATTGTGGGTTCCTCTGACCCTAAAGGTCAGTGGAGAATTGATTTTAGTGATTTGATGTATGGTTAACTCTAATTAATTAAGGAGTTATTTTGGGTGTTTAAGCCAAATTAGGGTTATTTTAAAGGAGACAATTATTTTTTATTTTTAGGGTCCTGCAGTCATAAGAGACAACACCAAATTTTCCTAGAATTTATTTCACAACATGCTAATTATTGGATTTAATCTTTCAACTTGACAACATGATTTTGAAAAATCAATAACTTCTCGCATGGGGATGGCACATGTCTTTGGAAAATTCGGGGAATGTTCTCGAATTCGAGCTTCAAAAGCCCAATGGTCTCGTACCATGGTGAATTTCCTATATGCATGGAGAATTAAAATAATGTAGAGAGTAAATAAATTATTAAAAATAAAATACTTGATGAAATTAAATGATTTCTTTCCACATTATTCTCATATGTTCACTAAGCAAGAGGGTATTTTTATTTTATTTTTCGATTTTTCTACACAAAGTTATGGATTTTTGAAGTTTAGGGAATTAAATAAATAAGAAAATACCCTAATTTTCTATTGCTGCAGCGGCGCGCGTCGGCCTCGGCAGCTCGAAACGCCGCGTGTTGCCTTCGATTCGACGCCGCCACTTGAGTCGAGCGGCCGGGTCCCGCCTTCCGCGTATCATCTGCCCGATCCGGCCCGATGCGAGCCATCCGTACGCTCGTGTGATAGGTGAACGGCTGGATTCATGAGTCCAGCCTCTGTGCGGGAGCTTCGTCCACTAAATCCTGTGTCCTACTCAATGCTGTGAGGACACCGTGTTCTTGTCACTCTGTGATTCGTCTTGAACAGCTTCTTCTGATCATGCATTGCAGTAAAACATTTGAAATGAAATCTCAAACTGGATTAAAGTTAGCTCTTTGCTCTTCTTCAGTGTGCTCCCGTGGGGGTTGTGTCACCTTCGATTGTATCCCGAAGCAAACTCAGGATGAAGTCTCTGGTACGGTGGTGCACAGGTATAAGTGACCACGACCGATCATAAAGCTTGGAGGCTGGAACAAACCCAGGTGGCTTGGAGATGGGGCTTTCGGTGGGAAACTACTCCTCTTGGTCCGGTGAAGGTGTAGGACCGGTCGATTTGAAGATTGGCTCTTGTGTGAAGTGTCACAGTTTTAGGTGAAATTTCGGTTAAGGAGAGTGGATTTTGTTGGTGGGGATTAGGGCAAATTGACAACGGGGAGCAATTTGCTTTCTAAGTATGGAGTAGGGTTTGGAGCAATTTTAGCGAGTTTCGGCAAGGTTTGTCGAAAGCTCTCCTCCATGGCCTTGAGGGGGAATTCGGGTTTAAATAGTGGTGGGTGGCGAGCCTCGCGGGGGATGACGAGGATTTGGGGATGTTGCTGCGGGGCATGGGAAGAACGACCATGGTGGCCATTGGCATGGGGCAGCCGGCGGGGTGGGATTCCATAGTTTGGCTCCTCCCGAGGTCTCGGCCATGGTATTTTCGGCGATCCGGGCAGGCAGCCCGGCAGGCATGGGTCACCCCTCGGGTCCGGGTGGGTCGAGTGGAGGATTGTGCGATCGATTGGCCATGGACATGTGTAAAGGGTTTGAATCGGAGTATGGGGAGAGGCTCATTTTGGGTCCAAATGGGTCGGCATACCACGTGGAGTTTGGTGCACCCTTCCGAGCTGCGGTTTTGGGGTAGGAGGCTCATGTGATCGAAGCACGAAGGTAGTGAAGTCCACATCGAGGAATAGGTGGCAAAGTATGGTTTAGAGTGTATCATGTTTAAGGTAAAAGGGCTTAAAAGGGTTTAAGAAGAGACCTCCTCTCTTACCATTAATGGTTTGGTGAGGTGGAAAGTGGATTCCATGGCTCATGACTCTGTGGGGCTAATGCATGGCTCAATGGCTTGTCTTTGGCTTGGGGAAAAGCTTGGTCGATTTCATGAAAATGGATTTTGAGAAATTTTGGTAATTTGATGGGAATTTGTATGGGGCTTAGTTTGGAATCATTTGATGATTGATTTGAACTTAGGGATGATTTTAATTAAGGGTATGATAGAGAAGAATTTGTCATATGGGCTTTAGCATGAAATTTGGGCTTTGGGAAGGTTCCAGAAAGTGGGCTTTTGGTTTAAAAATAAATTTATGGATGAAAGATTTTATGAAGGATTGGGCCAAAAAAATGTTGGGTTTAGTTCATGGATGTGTCATGAGTGATTTGAAGTAAGTTGGGAGTGATTTGGGTTTGAATTGGGTTGAATTTGGGCTTCTTTGGTGAATGGGCTTGATATAGGTCAGAATTGGGCTAACTTAAAATGATATTGGGCTAGGGTTGAAAGTGATGTAAAATAAATGTTGGGAAATGTTTATGGGAGTGTTTCAAAGAGGTTTTGGCTTTGGTTGGGTTTGATTTTGGGGTTTGGCCTTATTTGGGTTAGGTTTGGGTCATAGGAATTCAGGTGGGCTTTAAGGCAGGTGAAATTGGATTCAAATGTCAATCAAATTGGACTTGGATTTGGTCTAGATTGGTGTTGGGAATGTTGAATTGAAGTTTGGAATTGAATTGGACCAGAATTTGGGTCAATTGGGTAGGTTTAGTTTGATATTGGGTTCACTTTGGGTTAAAATGGGTGAGTGGGGATGTTGACAAAAGTGGGGTAAATTGACAAAATTGGCCCATGGTGTAGTTGAATAAAATGAAATTGGGAATATTTGGGATTTTCTGGAATTTTCTGGGAATTTTATGAATTTTTGGATTTTTGGGTCAAGAGGGGTATTTTGAGTATTTGGAGGGTATTGGGAGGTATTTTTGGAATTTGTGATATTTTTGGTCATGAATGATCAATTTGAGTAATGTGGAAATGTTTGGGTTGGTTGGGAATTTTGGGGTGATTTGGGATTTTTGAAAATTTTGGGTGATTTCGGGTTTGGGTAGGCTAGGCGGGTGTAGGGTCCCGGGGTCAAAAATTGAAAATTTGGAAAATTGAAAATTTGGAAAATTGAAGATTGGGTGAATATAAGTGGAATGAAATCATTTTGGTTGAGCCATGAAGCCATATCGAACGCGTATGAGCCATGAAAGGGACTCGTTGAGGCATGCGTATGTTGTTCTAACCTTCTTGACGAGGGCTTGGGGGTTAAGGACCGTCCATGTGAATCACCTACATGGTCGATCAAGTTGGGTATAGGTGTGGTTTTAGGAGGTGTGTGAAAGTGTAGTGCGTAAGTGTAGTGTATGTGTAAGTCGGCTGCGGACCGGACGCGGGGCACTCTGAGCCCGAAGAGTCTATAGGAACTCATCCTTTAAACTTCCACATTAGATTTCAAACCCTAGGTGATTAGGGGTCTACGGTCAGATTTGTTGAATTTGCGGGGAGTTTAGAAGTGGTTTGAATTTCTATGTGGTGGGTCCAGTTAATCCTGCAAGGTAGTCGAAGGAAAAACTAAGGCTAGATCTGAGAGTACTAAAGAAGAAGACATAAGTAAATGAGGTCAACAGTCTAGTAGTTCGTCGTTGAGCGGGGACTCGGCTAGCAGTGGGTGCGTGAGAAAATCTGCGAGAATCTGCTCTTTGATAGCGCGAAGGGGCACAAAAGTTATGCCCCGAATTGCGATAATATCATCGACCACCTTGCTAAGTGTCGGAAAGTGTTGGTCGGGGCATCGGAAAGTAATGTGCAATAGATTAACTTTCGAGGTCAGTTGATCTTGTGAAACAACATGTAGTGTCTAAGCTTTTGAGCAGCGAAAACTAAAACTAGACAATGCTTCTCAATAGGAGAATACTTTACCTCTACCGGTATTAGACATCGACTCAGGTAGTTGATCCACTTAAAAAGTACCTATTTTTATGCCTTATTTATGATTCAATTCTTAAGGATATTATGCTTTATGTTTTTGGATGTAGGTGATAAAAAAAAGAGTTCAAGAAGAAAAAATGAGCAAAAATGAGTAAAAATAGAGCTTAAAAAGAAAAGTTGCCGAAATTTTAGGTCTGGCGCCTAGGAGTCAGAATCCGGTGCCTAAGCGGCAATTTGATACTTAGCGATGAATTTTTTACAACTTTGAGCGATTATTTTGACGGTGTTAATAGGTTATTAGACCTTCCGGGCGGAAGTTACTCCTAATACATAGGACATGTGTCCTGATATGTGGACACGAGAAAACAATTTTAATCTCGAAGAGGTGCGATCCAAAGTGAAGAAGTGCTTTGTCACGGAGTCCGGCACCTAGGCGCCACAGTTACCTTCTAGAAGATACATTGTATTTGGATGAATTTTTAAGAAGTGCCTTAAGTGACCCCTGGCCATTTTCAGAGCTCTATAAATAGGAGTCAATTCTACAGAGAAAAGTGCTCTCTCATGCTCTCTCTCTTGCCCCCCTTGATCTCTAGCATCCGGAGATAGATTTAAAGAGCCACCATATTTTTCTTCTTAAGTATTTAGTAAGTTTATTTTAGTTATTTTGAGAGTTACTACTCATTTCCTTGATAGTAAGTGTGAGTTTGTAAGTGTTGTTATTGTTGAAGTCGCATCTTAATCGTGTTGATCGTGGGTGACGGATCACTTGAAGGAACATTCAGGATAAGTATTTGTAATTTGGTTCAAGTATTATAAATATATTTTGTTGTGTGAATTCAATGTGTTACAGGTAATTAGTTTTCTTTCTCCTTTGACTATGAAGAGATAATAAGATAATTTAATTTCGTTAGAGCTTAAACTTAAATTTTATAAAAATTGTGATGATATTAATACTTGATCTTAAATTACTTTTAAAAATTTGGTCATTTGAATTGGTAAAACTTGTTGAAGAATTCGAGACCTATCCGAAGATAAGTTCTTAACTAGTAGATATCACATGAATCCTTGGGTAATCGAAGGCTATATGCGTGATATTTAAAGTGATGCAGATAAATAGGGAGATATTGTTTATTGGGCGTAGAATTGATTAGTTTTAAGAGTGACGGTTAAATTCTAATAATTTGGTTTATAGAAAGGGAGCAGGTCACTAGTGGGGCCGACCATGGCCACCCTTAGACATACGAAGTGTGAGCATATAAATTCATTCTTCGTATGCATGTAGCCGTCCTTTATGGAGTTAAGCCGTGTTAACATCTTGTCGAGTGAGGTAAAGAATATCGAATGCTTATTTGACGCAATGTTCTGTTGAGTTCTCAACTAATGATAATTATTCTGAAAAATCATGGATTAGTTGAAAAAGGAGAAGGTTATTTTATTTATGCTTGCATTAACATTTTACTTTATTGTTGCTTATTGCATTTAGTATAAATTTAATTAAATATAAAAATCTAAATTTTGAAAAGAAATAAAAATAATAATTAATTTTAATTTGAAAATCTATTAAATTTCTTAAATTAATTTTCACTAAATCTCCCTGTGGGATTGATAACCAGGACTCCAATATAGCCATGTATTACTTGAAACGATACGTATACTTGCGTTTGAAATTGTGACTTTTACAAAAATTATTCTAAATATTTAAATATAAATTCATAAATTCTTACATTCGTAAAGGTCAGTTCAAGTTTTTTAACGTATTCTTTGGGGAAGAAAAGTGAAAAGACAATTTTTAGATTTCTCAAATTAAAAATATTTTATATACTTTTATTTCTTTTAAAAATATAAAAAAATAAAAAATATATACAAAAATAAAAATACCAAAAGATTTTATTTTATTTTATTTTTTATGCGTAGTTACGGATACGAAGGATTATTACCTTTTGATTACGAGATTAGAAAGAACTATTAGAAGAATTAGAAAAGGAAAACAAATTCAAATATCGAAATGACTAACTTACATAACGATAATCAAAAATCTAATAGAAATTAATGAACAAAATATTTATAAACCATTAAGGGATAATGCAAACCCTACAGGTTGATCAACTTCATATTAGTATTTAAATGTATTTTGTAGATGTTAATTTTTGAGCTTAAACCTTATTATTGAAATGGTTAAAATAATCGATTTGGAGGAACACAAATGAGGATCTAAATTTACACCTTGCTAGTTTCTTAGAATTTGTGCTACCTTTAGATATAATAATGTTTCTGATGATGCTATTAGGCTTGGACTCTTTCCTTTTTCTTTAAAAGATAAAGCAAAGATATGGCTTACCTCATTAGCAACGTTACAGTAAAACTTGGGCGAGATATGACACAAAAATTCCTTGCTAAAAATTTTTCTCCTTCTAAAACTGCTAAATTAAGAAATGATATAACTTCATTTATGCAATTTGATGGAGAAACAATTTATGAAGCATGGGAAAGTTTTAAAGAACTATTAAGAAAATGTCATCATCATGATTTACCAAGTTGGTTAATTATTCAAACATTTTATAACAGACTTATTGGATCACTTAGATCTTACATGAATCTTTTCTTCTTAGTGGTTCTTTAATGGCTAAGACATTTAATGAAGTTTATACTTTAATTGAAGAAATGACTAATAATAATAATTTTTAATGGCCTTCTCGAAAAGTTAATCTTTAAAGAGTGGCAGTATTCGAAGATAATGAAGCTTTACATTTTGGCTTCACAGTGGTACATTGATATCTAATAAATTGGATAATTTTTGTTATTAATATGTCGCATGTAGTAATGATAATTCTGCAATTGCGATGATTCTCGAAACAATAGAAACTTTATGACTATTGCTAGTAAAACTAATAACCCTTATTTGAATTATATAATCCAGGTTAGAAAAATCACCCTAATTTTAATTGAAATAATGGACATCAACAATGAAGTAATAATTAAGGTAATCCAACCAGAAATTGGAATAATCAAGGAAATTCAAACTTTAGACCAACTTATCCTCCTTGTTTTAACGATCGGCAGAAAAAGTTATCTGTAAGAAGAATTGATCTTGCAACTAGGTAATCGGCTGCAGAAGTCAAAGTACTGGCAGTGAAATATTGAGAATCGGATAGGTCAAATTGCTAATTTTATTAATTACAAACCTGTGAGACCTTTGCTAGCAACGTCGAAATTAATCTAAAAGAAACGAGGAAAAGACCATGAACAAGCAAAAGATGTACAGCATAGAAGTGGAAAGGAATTAAAAGAAAATTCGGAATGAAATTGAAAAAGAGAGGCATGATTGAAGAGATTGAAAAACATAAAGAAACTCTTTCTTGAAGTAAAGATCGATTGTAATTCCTATTAAAGTGGAAGTTGAAAGACCACCACCACATTTTCCTCAAAGACTAAAACAACAGAAGCTTGAACATTAATTTTCTAAGTTCTTTGAAATTTTTAAGAAACTTATCATTAACATTCTTTTTGCTAAAGCTTTAGAACAAATGCCGAGCTATGCAAAATTTATGAAGGATATTTTAAACGATAAAATGAAATTTGAAGCTTATAAAGTTGTTGCAGTATATAAGTCGAGAATGTAGTGTAATAATTCAGAAGAAATTACCTTATAAACTTAAAGATCCTGGAAGTTTCAACATACCCCGAGTCTTTATTGGAGAAAAATTTTGTGGAAAAGTCTTATGTGATTTAGGAGCGAAGTATTAATCTCATGTCATTTTCTATCTTTCGAATGTTAGAATTAGGAGAGATTTCTCCCACCACTGTAATACTTCAGTTAGTTGATCGATCGATTACTTATCTTAAAGGAGTTATAGAGGACATACTTGTTAAGGTGGATAAATTTATCTTCCCTATCGATTTTATTGTACTGGATATGGAAGAAGATAAAGAAATACCTATTATTTTAGGGAGACCTTTTCTAGTTACCGGATGTCTTTATGATTGATGTGCAAAAAGGAGAATTAACAATAACAGTTAATGATCAAGAGATAAGATTTAATGTTTTGAAATCAATAAAGTATCCTGATAAAGAAAAATGCTATCGGATGGATATTTTTTATTATATAATTGAAAATCATTATAAAAAAAATGTAAGGTCATTTCTGAAGAAAAAAATGATGAATCCATAATATATAATGAGTCATTAACTAAAGAAATTGAAGAAGTAAATGAAGAAACTTTATCTAAAGAAGCTCATTGTATTCATGATAATTGAGAAATTTTAGACACAACTAAAAGTGATATACTTTTACCCTCGGTGAAAACGCCCTGAAGCCCGGAACTAAAAATGTTACTGCACATTTAAAGTATGCATTTCTTGGAAATTCATTAACTTTACCTGTGATTATATCTTGAGAACTAGCGAATCGAAAAAAAATTAATAGGAGTTTTAAAGAATTATAAGAAAGTTTTTGGTTGGACTATTGCAGATATAAAAGGAATAAGCCCTTCAATCTGTATGAATAGGATTTTAATGGAAGAAAATTGTAAACTCACTATTGAACCTCAAAGAAGATTGAACCCAAATTATGAATGAGGTGGTTAAAAGATACGAAATGGTTAGATGCTGAAATTATTTATCTTTATTTCGAATAGTGTTGATAGGTAAGTCCTATTCATTGTGTTCCAAAGAAAGGGCAGTAACTGTCATTGTTAATGATAAAAATAAATCAATCCTTACAAGAGAAGTTACTGGATGGTGAATTTGGATTGATTATCGAAAATTAAAACACGCCACTAGAAATGATCATTTTCCTTTACCTTTCTTGGATCGGATGTTTGGATAAATTAAGTGGACACTCATATTTCTATTTTTTTATGGATATTCTGGTTATCATCAATTACTCGTTGCTCCTGAGGACCAAGAGGAAACGACATTTACAAGTCCTTATGGAACATTTGCCTTTAGAAGAATGTCTTTTGTTTTATGTATGATGTCAATATTTTGTGATTTATTGGATAAAGGAATTGAAATATTTATGGATGATTTTTCAGTTTTTAAAACTTCTTTTGAGTCTTGCTTGAAAAATATAACGAAAGTTCTGAAAAGATGTGAAGAAACAAATTTGGTTCTAAACTTGAAAAAATATCAATTTATGGTTACAGAAAGAATTGCACGTGAACATAAAATTTCACAAATTGGTATGGAAGTTGATTAGACAAAAGTGAAAATTATTGTTGAACTTCAACCACCTACTACCGTTATTAATGTGAGAAGTTTTTTGGGTAAATGCTGGATTTTTATAGAAGATATATAAAGAATTTTCTAATATTGCTAAACCTCTTTGTCATTTATTAGAAAAAGAAGCTAAGTTTGAATTTAATGAAGATTGTCTGAGTGTGTTCAATACTTTAAAAGAAACATTAATCACTACACCTATCATTGTTGCACCTAATTGGAGTAAACCATTTGAATTAATGTGTGATGCAAGTGATTATGCAATTAGAGTTTTATTGGGACAAACATATGAGAAAATTTTCAAAGTTATATATTATGCTAGTAAAACTCTAAATGAAACTCAAATAAATTACACTACTACTAAGAAAGAGCTTTTAGCAATAATATATGCATTTAATAGAGATTAAACCTTACTTCACAGGACCAAATGTATCGTACATACTGATCATTCTACTATTAAGTATTTAATGTCTAAAAAGGATGCTAAATCTAGATTGATCGGATGGGTTTTACTTTTTACAAGAATTTGATTTTCAAATAGTGGACGGAAAGGAGTGACAACTAAATTGCTGATCATTTATCAAGAATTAAAAATAATAGTGAGAAGATTTATGAAGAAAACATAAATGAGAAATTCCCTGATGAACAGTTATATGTTATTGAAGGATTATAAATGACTTGGAATGCAGATATAGTTAACTAATTGGATAGCAATATTTTACCTTATGGATTGAATAACAAATATATTAAGAAATTTAAGAATGATTCTAAATCATATATTGGGAAGATCCTTATTTATTTAAAATAGGAAGAGATTAAATTTTGTGATTCGAAGATATTATTACTTATGAAGAAACTTTTGCGATTATTGAAATGTGCGATTCGAATTTGGGACACTTTGGAGTGGACAAAGTTTGCGTTTAAAATTTTAAATTCTGGATTTTAATGGCCAACATTATTTAAAGATATTGGACATTATGTGAAAACTTGTGTTCAATGTCAAAGAATGGGGAATATATCCAGAAAAGATAAAATGCCTCTAAACTATATATTAGAAATTGAACTTTTTGATGTATGGGGTTTAGACTTTATGGGACCTTTTGTACCATCATTTGGAAAGATTTATATTTTATTAGCAGTTGATTGTGTTTCAAAGTGGATAGAAGCTGTAGCTTTACCTAAGCTTTTGTGATTCCAAAGAAGTGTTTGTTTGAAGAAAATGATTTTTACAAGATTTGGAATACGAGGGTAATTATCACGGATAAGGGAAGTCATTTCAGAAATGTAAGAATTCGATCATTACCGGAAAAATTCAAAATTAAACATAGAATTGCAACTGTATCATCCCTGTGAAGTGGAATGACTGATATCAGCAAAAGAAATTAAAGAATATTAGAGAAGGCTGTTAATCTAAAAAGTAAAGTGGGTTGATAGACCGATTCGGCATTATGGGCTTATAGAATAGCTTATAAGACACTATTGAAATGTCGCCTTATCGGTTAATTAAGGTAAACACTATCACTTGTTATTTGGAACATAAGGCTCTAACGGGCAATAAAGGAGTTCATTTATGATTTGAATGCTACGGAAAGCAATGCAATTACAAGCTGAATGAAATGGAAGAAATAAAAATGAGTCCTATGAAAATATAAGTTTATAAGGAAAGAATGAAATTGCATGATAAAAAGATTCCAAAGAAAAATATTTGAGCGCAAACCAAAGTATTATTAGTTAATGCTTGTTTAACACTTTTCTGGAAAATTAAGATCTAAATGGATGGGACCATTTATTATTGAGAAAGTATACCCTTATGAAGGCATTTGTGGATATTAAAGATCCCCAAAAGTGGAAAAATGTTAAAAATTCAGATTAAGGCGAGAAGCCTTATATGGAAAATAAAACTAGTACAAGGAAGCTTACGAACTATGTCACACGATTAATTAAGTGATTAGGTCGAGTGACGGCTTATTAAACCAAACGCTTTGTGGGCTTAGCTGATTTTTTGTGATTTGAATTTATCTTAATCGATGTTTGTGTATTGATCACGCCCTTTTAATAGACATATTTTTGAGACCGAAACTTTGTAAAATTGACGATAGGTGAAACAGAGTCGAACGTGGTTCTGGTGCCTAGGCGCCCGAAGTCGAGCGCTGGCGCCGACAGTCTGTGGTTATGTCGATGAGTCGAAGCCAGCACCAGGCGGCAGTTTCGATACAAAGCGCCTTATTCTGATTGAGTAAAAACCAAAAATCTTCAATTTTTCACCAAATATCCTTATAAATTGCCTATCTTCATCCCACCGATCCACTGAGAAACCCTATTTTATTGAAACGACTCATTTTGGAGGAGATCTAAGAGAGGTTGGAAGCGATGAGAGGAAATCATGAAGCAGTGAGAGACAAATCTTCCAAAGATCCTCAACCTTATTTTAATGGTTTTATTGTAGTTAGTATGGAGAGGTTATTTAGTTGTTTAGAAAAGATTGAGGTGAAAGTTCAATTTGATCATATGACGGCCTATCAAGATGTTCAAGTAGCAATATATGCTAAGAACAAGTGGATTGATGAGAAGAGGGCTTTGCGATTTCCAAGGGCATTGTTTTCTATTCATGCGGGCCTAGCGAACTTCATTCCGAGAGGAATGAAAATTAAAGTTCGATGTTGAATAGATCTTTTGTGTGTTCTAAGTATGATACAGTTAAGTTTTAATAAATCGAATGTTTAGATTGTGTGTTTGCTTAATTGTTCAATGTGTGTTGTTGGATTGAGAATTTGCTTTGAATTTATGTTGTTCGTATTGTTTATAGAATGATGAACCTTGTTATAGTCTTTTTCTAAAATTTATGGAGCTTGGAATGAAAAATATGAAATGGAATTGAAGTGTTTGGTTATATCTTGAGTTTGAAACGTGGATCTAATTCATCATTTTAATTGATTTTGGAAATGTTTGGAAGTTAGAAATTGGAGTAATACTCTCATATGAGTAATTAGAAGTTGAATTTGATAAGTTTTGGTGGAAAGTATAATATTTAAATCGAATTTTTGGAAAGGGGATTACGGCGCGGCAGGTGGGCGCCTACTTTGATTTTTCCCTGGAACCGAAATTTCATCTTCTTAAACTCCCCAATGCCATTTTCGATGCCTAAGCTTCCTGTTCTTCCCGTTTTCGCGAAAATAGAGCCTTATGATCCATTTTAAGGCTGGATTTTCAAGTTTTGAAACTTGAGATCACTCGGTAATAACTGTCTGAAAGTCAGGATCTACCTTCTAAACCATTTATTTTCGAATTTCACCATGGATTTTGCTCTCTTTGAAGAGAACCGAAATTTAGAAAAAAAATTAGAATTAAATCGATGGATTGTTAAGGTCTTTCAAGTTTGAAAAGCTCAAATTAGTTCATTTTCTTTGATCCTATAAATTTATTTTGCATTTTTATTTCACGTTTAGATGGCACCTAAATCTAAGCGAGGAAAGGAACGAGAAAATTTCGATCGTAGCAAGTTTTCCACTGCCGCGACATTTTCATTATAATGATTTTTCTATGACAAGGAAGTTTATCTCAGAAAGAAGTTTTTACAATCCTGAAGGAAGGTTGAAGATTCGATCGTTGCACTCAACTAGCAACGATTCTGTTATTTCACTGTTGTTCTTTGTTATCCACGTCGTCGGGGGTTTTTATGCAAATTTCTTAGATGTAGAAGAGTACGAGATCTTTGTAAGAGGAGTAGGAATATGATTTACTCCGAAACGGAAATCAACATTTTTCTTTGGCACCTTATAGAACATCGAAATCTTGTGCTACGAGATTATCTCCATGCGAGAGATACGGGAGTAGATTATTGCTTACTGATGGTATTGGAGCTTGGAAGCTCTGGAACGAAAGACGGGTAAAGTTTTCATCTTCTAAGCTAAATGGTGTTTCTAGGGCATGACATTACATTATTTCTGCTTGCCTCCTTCCATCCAACTATTTGAGTGAGGTTACCAAGGACAGAGCTATCCTCAACTCTTGCATATAGAAGAGGAAGGTTGATTGATGTTGGGAGTATCATTTATGATTCTGTAGAGAACCCCTTTGCTCGTTTTAGTACTTGTTGGACTGAGATTTCCATCAACTTGTTATTCTCGGTGTGAAAGTGCTGGAGTTGTTGCTAAGCTTTCAGAGGAGAAGCTCGATTCTACAAAGCCCATTGGACTAAAAGTGTGAGTATACATGATCGACTCCGAGCGAGAGTTCTCTGGCACTGCCAGTTGGGTATCTCTTACGGTAGACAACACATTTACAGATACTGTGCATACAACTGTAGACACCGTATAGTTTACGGGAATCCATGCATAATAAGTTTATGGAGTAGTAGAATGAGTTATTTCTAACTCATTGTATAGTAGATACAACCAATAAAAAGATCGATCATCTTTCTGAATACACCAAAAGGATGAGTGATTATGATGTTGAGTATTATGAGTCTCTTGTTAGATTCTTGAAGAGTGATCATGATGTTCAGTTCCCTACCTGTCCTAGATTCTTACCTTATATAGATCCGAAGGATGTAGAATTTTTCTTTTTTGGTGACGACGATGACGAGGGCACAGCTAGTGATTAGTAGTTTGATTTACCTCCTCGGATATTGATTTTGTTTTTAGTATTTTATTTCTAGTATGTTAGTGTCTTGATGAGTTTGATTTTATTGTTGTTGTTAGGGTTGATTGTTTAATTAACTTTGTGTGGACTTTTAATGTTTAAACTGTTTTAGATCATCTATTGTTATGTATTAAAAATTTGAAGTGTGGATGAATTTTTATTTTCTATGATAAATGTTTATTTCTATTTGACCTACTTTTAAGTATTCTTTGAATGGTTAGTAATTTTGCATGTTTTAAAATAAAGAAAAAAAAAAGAGAATAATAATAATATATGTATTTAAAAAAATTGTAGAAATTAACTCCTGCTCTGCAAACTTTTACATGTATGCTTAATCATTTCGATTACATACATATTAAAGCATGTGTAGAAGTAGAAATGAGTTTTTCCTTACTACATCATCATTGTACCTAGATAAATTCCTGATTTATTCTTTTTCTCATGCTTTGAAAATTTTATGATTCATTTTTATACTAAAAATTTGAAGTTTTGAGGAAGGAAAATTCTTTGGAGATTTAAATATTATTTGTCCTTTAAATATCTTTTAATATTTTCTTTAAAAATATTAACATAACATAAAGAATTAAGAAAAATCTATTTAAAAGATTACTTAAATTTTTTAATTTATAAATAATTTAGTAGAATTAACTAAAATTTCAATAATTTTAATTGATTTTAAGAAAAGAATTATTTAACTTAAAGAATAATAAGATTAAAATTTTTTTCTATTTATAATAAAGAAAATTGTATTTTTGAAATATTAAGGAATCAAGATTATTTCTTGAAAAAGAAAAGATTGAAATAATTTTTTAAAAATACTTATTATAGATGTCATATTTATTAATTGAAAATGCATAAGTTTTTAAATATAAATTAAGGATAGTGAAGTTCAAAATCATTAACAGGCTATCCAGATATAGTAATCCTCACAAATTAAAAACATAAAAAATAAAAAAAATGGAGGATTGAAAAATATCCTAAAAAAACAAAAAAAAACAAAAAAAAAGAAGAAAAGAGCAAAATATGAAATGTGAGGAGCAGTTTGAGGAAAGCCTAATCAAAATTTGGCTTCACTTGAATTATCTTATAGAAATAAAACTAATTACATTTTTAACTTAATTTTATGTACAAGTATTTTTACTAGAAAAATGTTTCATGAAAATCATTTTCTTGTAAATATTCGATGTGACCTTAATAAGATAAAGTACAATTATTCTTGAAATAAATGAAAAAAATTGAAAGTTTTATGATTTGGTAGTTAAATATTCTTTAAATTCTTAAAATTAAACTTAGTTAGTGAAATTTAGTTAATGATTTGCTAAAGTATTTATAAAACCAAAAATTACAAGAAATCTTAAATATTTAAACTTCATTCCAAATGTTATATATTTATGTAATTAAGGTTACTTGAGGACAAGTAACGTTTAAGTTGAGGAATTTGATCTACTTAGTATTTTTATGCCTTATTTATGATTGATTCTCAAGGATATTATCTTATGTAGGTGATAAAAAAAGTTTAAGAAGGAAAAAAGGAGCAAAAATGAAAAAATAGGTTTAAAAAGCAAAGTTACCAAAAATTTTGGTCGGCGCTGGCGCGGGTTCGATCTTAAAACGTCAGATTTCTTACGAAGCTTTGGGCAATTATTTTGGCAGGTGTTAAGCGGTTATCGGACTTTCTAGAAGGCGGAAGTTACTCACAATACATAGGACATGTGATACAATGCATACGGACACGGGAAAATAGTTTTAATCGCGAAGAAGGTGCGATCGAAAGTGAAGAGGTACGAAGACTTGGTCACGGAGTCCGGCCTTTAGGTGCCACGGTTACGTTCGAAGATACGATTTATTTGGACGAATTTGAAGAGGTGTCTTAAGCAACCCTTTGACCATTTTCGAACTCTATAAATAAGAGTCAATTCTACAGAGAAAAGTGCTCTCTCGTGCTCTCTCTCTTGCCCCCCTTGATCTTTAGCATCCAGAGATAGATTTAGAGAGCCACCATATTTTCTTCTTAAGTATTTATTGAGTTTATTTTAGTTATTTTCAGTGTTACTACGCATTTTCTTGAGTAGTAAGTGTGAGTTTGCAAGTGTTGTTCTTTGTTGAAGTCTTGTACCTTGCATTGGAGTCAGTATGAGTCAACGGATCACTTGAAGGAACATTCAATATAAGTATTTGTAACTTGGTTCAATGTTTTATAAATATGTTTTGTTGTGTGAATTCAATGTATTCTGAGTAGTTAGTTTTCTTTCTCCTTTCAACTATAAAGAGATAATAAGATAATTTAATTTCGTTAGAGAACATAAACTTAAATTTTGTAAAAATTGTGATGATATTAATTCCTTATTATAATTTACTTTTAAACTTGGTCATTTAAATTGTTAAAACCTGTTGAATAATTCTGAGACCTACCCAGGGATGAGTTCTTAACTAGTAGATATTACATGAATCCTTGGGTAACCGAAGGCTATATGCTGGTTATTTAAGGTGAAGTACGAAATAAATAGGGAGATATTGTTTATTGGGCGTAGAATTGATTAGTTTTAGAGTGACATACTAAATTAATAATTTGGTTTATAGAAGAGAATGGGTCACTAGTAGGACGGCCTTAGCCACCCTTGGACGTCGAAGTGTGGCTGGGTGTAGTTACTGCGATAATACATCTGAACCGATACATAAGATTGGTAATGTTCTTTATCTTATCGAAGCGAAGTAAAGAATATGAATGTTTTTATCTGGCTCAATACCATAATTTCAAGTTCTCAACGAATGATAATTATTCTGAAAA
Source organism: Papilionanthe hookeriana x Papilionanthe teres (assembly GCA_022702705.1). Classification (NCBI taxonomy): domain Eukaryota; kingdom Viridiplantae; phylum Streptophyta; class Magnoliopsida; order Asparagales; family Orchidaceae; genus Papilionanthe; species Papilionanthe hookeriana x Papilionanthe teres. The sequence continues at coordinate 41,483,254 of CM040432.1, forward strand.
ATCTTGGATTAGTTGAAAAATGAGAAAGTTGTTTTATTTTTACTTGTGTTAGGGTCACTAGTAGGGCCGACCATAGCCACCCTTGGACATCTAGAAGTGTTAGCCTAGATTAACACATTCTACTGATAATACATCCTGAACCGATCTATAGATTAGCCAATGTTCTTTACACTATCAAGCAAAAGTAAAGAATATGAATGCTTTTATCCCAAACCATAATCTTTAATTTACGAGTTCTCGACGAATGATAATTATTCGAAAATTTTGGATTAGTTGAAAAGGAGAAAGTTGTTTTATTTATACTTGCATTAACATTTTACTTTTTTGTTGCTTATTTGTATTTAGTAGAAATTTAATCAAACATAAAAATTTAAATATTGAAAAGAAATAAAAATAATAATTACTTTTAATTTGAAAATCTATTAAATTTCTTAAATTAATTTTCACTAAATCTTCCCAGTGGGATCGATAACCAGGACTCCAATAAAGCCTTGTATTACTTGAAACGATACGTATACTTGCGTTTGAAATTGTGACTTTTATAAAAATTATTATAAATATTTAAATATAAATTCATAAATTCTTACATTCGTAAAGGTCGATTCAGTAGTATAGTGCATTTTCTTTACCCTCATCATTGACATGGGCAAGTAGTGCTCCGAGAGACTCGTCTAAAGCCGCAGTGTAAAGTATCAACGGTCTACCCGGGATAGGGGCTGCCAAAATAGGAGGTGTCATTAGATATCGTTTAATGTCTTCGAAAGCCCGTTGACACGGCTCTCTCCACACAAATGTGACATCCTTTCAAAGTAAGTTCGAAAATGGGAGACACATTCCTGACAAATTAGATATAAAACGTCTTAGATATACCAATTTTCCTTGAAAAGAACGTAATTGTTTCAAGGTTTTGGGAGGAGGCAATTCTAATATCGCTTTAATCTTTTCCGGGTCGATTTTAATTTCCCGATGACGAATGACAAATCTAGAAATTTTTGAGAGGTAACGCCAAAGTACATTTTAAAGTTCATCTTTATATTGTATTGTCGTAATCGTTCAAATACGATCCTCAGATCATTTAGGTGATTGTCCTTTACTTTGTTTTTAATGACCAAATCATCCAGGTAGCATTCCACTTGGTTGTGAATGAGGTCATCAAAGATCTTCTTCATTGCTCTTTGGTAAATTGCTCATACGTTCTTCAATCCAAACGACATCACAGTGTAGCAGTAAATCCCGATCGGATTTCTGAATGCTGTAAGCGTTGCATCTTTTGGAGCATCTTGATTTGATTATAACACGACGATCCATCCATAAAGGAGAAAATTTCATGTGATGATGCAATGTCGTAAGTGAATTACGGTATCGGCAACGGGAATTTGTGTTTCGGACATGCTTTATTCAAATCCGTGAAGTCGACACACTCTCGGATTTGTTCATTTTTCTTCTTTACTAGCATGACATTAGCTAGCCATGTCGAATATTGTTCTTCTCGGAAAAAGTTAGCATCTATTAATTTCTTTATTTTTTACTTTGTAACTTCTGTTATTTTGAGAGCATCCTTAAGGAGCTTGCTTTCTTGGCATCGTAGTTTGATTCCTCTTTAGTCGATAGGCTATGACCTACGAAGATAGTACGGGCATTTCGTCATATCTCCGAAGCGAAGAATTCTTTAAATTACGACGGTATCTGACAGAGTCTTGTCACCTCTTCTTTGTTGAGCAACGAATTTATGAAAGTTGGTCAGGGTTACTCTTCAGTCCCGAGATTGATATCCTTTAATTCGTCGACTATTGACTTGATTTCTTCTTTGAATTCTGGCGAAGCCTCTTCTATTGGTTGATCTTCGTATTCATCTTGGATGTCCAGGCAGTCTTCTTTTGGTTGACTTGTAACAACCATGCAAAATCTCGAGTCATCGATGGGTCCGATCGTACCAAGCCCAAGACCTTCTTTGGAGTTGAGTTTCTTTCCTTTTGTATTCCATAACTTTTCGAATGATTGTAACTTGTCTTTTGGCATTTGCTTTGGCACATATCCTTGTTGAATTAACTTTTGTACACACGGCAAAAAGTAACCAAAAGTTAATTTCATTAATTCATTAGAATCGTTTTCTTCAAGAGTTATACAAGGTTTAGAAGTAGAAGGAGAAGCTTTATAAAACTTGATCGGTTTAAAACCATCATTAAGGACTTCATTGACATCCATACTCTAGCTCTTTAGAGTCATGGCTTGCACATAATGATTAATCCGATCATACATTGATTCATATTCATCTCTTTTCGTGTCATCTGTAGAAATCTCAAATTGAGGCTTCTTTTAACTTATCATCATTGTTTCTTTATCTTCTTCGGATCTTTCTTCTACTTCAATGTTGATCTTCGGCTTCGTTCGTTCAACAATCTAGTGAGTTCTTCCTCGACCACGTCCCCAGCCTCGACCTCGGAATGTGTGGCCTAAAAGAGACCTCCACCGACTCGTTGCGAGTGGCGAGAGATTGTTGAAATGGAGCTGTATGGTCCCGTTCTCATAGTTCTTCTGAATTTTCAGCTTTATTTGTTACAATTTCTCTTGAAAGTATTGTCTTCTTTGGAGGAGCGTAGTAGGCGGTGTCTTCGTGAATGCCTACTTCATGTATTGAGAAAAGTTGTAAGTATCCTTTAACGCAATGTTCTTATACATCCTTGTAGTATTTGATGCACTGGTATAGTGGCAACGGGACCATATTGTACTCGTGAAGCAACGGCCGACCAAGCAGGGTATTTAACTATGTATCTGCATCGATGACATGGAATTTTGCAGTTGTTAGTAGATTTCCAACTTTCATTTGGAGCGTTATAGATCTGTGGGATCTTTCTCCTTTCTGATTGAATCCTCTTAGCATCATCTTATCCATAGACAGCTCTCAAGCATTGATGTCCAAGTAGGCTAACGTCAGTGAACTCATTATGGTGAGTGACGCTCCAAGATCTACTAACACTGCGGCAAGTACGAACACCGATGATGACGAAATGTAGAGCGAACGGTTATGAACGCGAGTGTACCGAGTAGCAAATCTTCATCGGTGAAGGTTACGCAGTGTTCTTTCGAAAGCGCAAACTTCATGCGAGGGATGTACTAGCCAACGTGCTATGCAAATATACGGATCAAGTAGAGCCTTAATCAAAATTTTTCTCATCTCCTTTGACGGGGATCAAAGCATCGTAAATGCTTAGTTTGGTAGCAACTTTACGGAGGCCCCAGCACGTTGTAATCCACTTTGTTTAAATCTTCGATTACATCCAGAGTACTTCTTCCATTGCTAGAGATATTTCTTCTTGAGTAATTGTCTGTTTTCCTTTATCCATTAGGGCTGTCCTTCACGGTAGCACCTTGCCACTTCTTAAGTGTACTTGTTATTTCTTCTTCTTTGAACCCGAACTATTATTCTTGCATCGACTCCTTTGTATACGAAGTCCACGTTGATGGCAAGTGGAGTTCCTTTGCATTCGAGGAGCGGATTTCTCGCTTCCCGATCTTGTCATAACCGGTGTTGTCGATAACTTCTTTGTTTTTGTCAACATTCTTGTCGGGAACAATCATGATTTGAGGTTCATTTTGGGAATCAAAATTGCGGTTAAAAAGAGGTTGTGATTAGTTGTGTCATCACTAGAGACAGTAAGAACGTAGCCAACATCATTTATATTATCATTATGAGACCATTGTAGGGGCATAAAGATAATGGTACTAAGTCGGGGGTTCGAGGGCTTCACCCCCGGGCCAAAGCAACCAATCTAAACTAACGGGGATAGCTTTTCTATCCTACCCTTCGCTATAGTCCTTAATTTTGTTCACGATTCGCTTCTTCCTCCATTCTTGTCGCGGTGGCTTCCTCGGTGAAGCCTTCGTCTTGGACTAAAGTGGCGATAAACTTGGGACGGCGGCTCTCTTTGAAATGTTGGATCGATCCGGGACTTTCTTGAGCTCGTTCGAATTGTGATCCGCCCACCTTTGCCGGGGGGGGGGGGGGGGGGATCGATCGGAAGTTGGTTCGGGCGAAATTACATTATTGAACCTCCTTCGGGTTCTTTTAAGTATTCCTTCGGTATCGTTATATTTCCTTCTTTGTAATTACGCGAGCCAATCCTTGAGTGAAGCGGCTTTACATGAGTATATCTAAGCATCCTGTGATAGGGGCAAAAGTTGGGATGATCTTTCTTGTCCACCTCTTCTGGCTTCTTTAGCCCGGGCAATCTGAACTCGAGCTTCTTCATTAAATTCCTGAACATCTTTGCTACGGTGTAGTCTTTGAAGGAGTAGTTTCTGCGTAGTCGTTCGACATTCATCGGACAATAAACCATCTATCATGTATGACCTCTCTTGTTGACTAGGTGAGAGCGCCTGCTTTGTGCACAATGCTGACCATATTGTTGAGCGGGTTATGCGGGGTGGTAGCCGGTTCGCTGCTCGAGTGAATCCTCATTAATTTCTTTCCTTTATCAGCGAGTTTCTTTTCCTGTATCTCTTCTCATATGCTTTAGCAGGTTTTCTCTTTTCTGCAGGCTCCATGTGCTTGACTTCTTCTTATAGGCTGCTGGCTTTACTGAGTGGCTTCTCGAAGGATTTGATGGTGAGACCCTTGAGCATGAAGGCTACTGGATCGTGGGTACTCTTGAGTAGTATCTCGATTGAGTGTTTACATTCTTATGTGAGAGTTCACATTCTTACTTAAGTTTCTCCACCTGAGAATGTAGTTGACCAAAGTCTCGTTGGGCTTCTGCCCTCCACCAAGAGATCTCCTATGGTAACATGATGTCGAGCACCGGTGAATCTTTTCACGAACAAGTTTTCCATTTTTGCAAAGGTCTTTATTGATCCGTTGGGAAGCACGACATACCCGATCAAAAGGCTTGTTACGACGTGGCGACAAGGCGCGGAACAACGAGCTTCTCTTCCTCCTGTGTTGCAACAACTAGTTCTGAAATGTGTTATGTGCTGACGATGATTCCCTGTCCCGTCGAACATCTTGAAAGTCGGGGGCACGAAGCCTTTAGGGTAAGGAACGACATCGAACTCATCTGAGTAGGGTCTACCCTTTGGCGATGCCTCGGCCCGGACTAAGCCGAGGCCTCTCGAACTTGTTGTTCAACTATCTGTTTAATGTCTTTTTCTGGCGAATTTGGAGTCAGATTTCTTCTTGGTGGTTCGTCTTCATTGACTGAAGCGACCTCCCTTCTTTCATCGACGAAGTGTATAATCTCAGGTTGGTTGACCTCTGGAGATGATGTTGGTCGTGTTGTGTTGTCAGGTGGAGTGTAACCATGGTGGTCATGGCGGCGGTCATCTCACTCCATCCTCTTCTCGAACGGCTAATCTGTTTGTCTCTTGTCATGACGGTCATCCACAGCTCATCTGCGGTGTTCTCTTCAGTAGGAGCTTCGCACACAGATGGAGTGGACTGAATTTCAACCATATTGATCTCCATTAATTCTTCGTCCATGTAATCCGATAGAAAGTAATCCTCGTCATCGATATTTAACCCTTGTTGTTTGACTAACTCAGAAATTTCTGTCCAGGAGCTTTGAGCTCTATCATGTTGTTTATTTTTAGTCGGCTTTAAATCTGTATGTTTCCTGACGGCATCACTCTTTTAACATGGCGGATTCAAAAGCAACGACGAAGTGGCAACGAGACATCGGACTCGTGATTCATTTTGTGGTCGACGGACCTTTCGGAATGTACAAGTGCAACACATCTCGGTAACCACACTTTCCTCTTAAAAGTCGACCTCCCGAGACGAGGTGTCTTACCGAGGACATCGGAGTGATGAGGGGAAGTGTGCTCTCTGGTATGTAGACCTTATACGGAGGAGATTACTCCTTTCTCATTCTTTCTCTTCGGGATTTCTCATGATCATCGGCAGTTAGTACACTCAGACCCAGCCGATACTTGATTGACTTGCTTATAGTAGTATCATCTGTAGTAGCTATATCAACACGCTTCCCCAAATGGTCTTTGACGGAAACTCGGCCGGGTCTTTCCATTTCTAGAATTTTATCCTTAATTTCAGGGATATTGCACGTCAATCCACTTGAGAAGCAGCAATGGAACAACCGTCTATTTCAGACAACCTCCATAGAAGGGTGTGAGCACAGGTAATATGGGACTGACGTACGGTCCTGCGGCTCTCGACCGCCACATCAAAAAGAGACATTTCTGACAATTTTGGCAAACTAAAATAGAAATCTTCATTAAATCTTTGTCGAAGGCAGTAGTACAACTGATCGTATGCTGACAAGCATCCAAAAAATCGATCAAGCGAACAAAGCTGAATGAAAACTAACATATCATATCTGGCGGTACAAAAGCGGTGATAAGCACTATAACCGGTACGGAGAAGGTAGTAAATATCGTCATCGAGGCTATTTAGTGAACAAGCTAACTGCCAAGGCTACGCTCCGAACAAAGTCCCCTTGCGGTATCCGGTGTTCACTGCTTGTCGAACGACAAGGGATGAAGGTTTTCCGGTCTGGATGCGGCTGCTTAGTAAACGGTGCTTTATCCTCATCCGATGTGAAAGTAACTAATACCTTTTATTCAGTAACTCTTGGGATGTAGTGCTTTGCAAGATACGCACAAATTTCCTTTCGACACGAACGCGTCATTAGTAGAGGATCTCTACAAAACCTCAAAACTCTCTCGGTCCAACAATCTGGATTTCTCGTCCAAACAAAATATTACTTTCAATTACAAAGAAGACCGTACATAAGGGCCTCACAAAGTCATGGTGGTCGATATGAGGCAGGATGCAGTCTCGGTACTCGTAGATATTAATGATGCAGCTGTTCGAGATACAGTCTGCGAGCAAGACATACCACTCGACCATCCTTTTGATCATCTGCTTGATCTGTGGTGAAATTGGATTCACCTCATCGTGCTGTAAAATCCCTGGAGGATTGCTCTGTTTATCCTTTGCAAAAATGCAACAGCTGCCACATAGAATCGTGACTTTGCCCTTTCCTCTTTTCCTTTTCTTCGGCTCTGTGTACGTCTCTGCTGATAGGCACCTTTCTGCTTGCCCATGTTTTGGAGAGCGAAGATGCAATCCAAAATTTTTTCTTAATAACTCTCGCAAACACATTTGTGTCTAAATCGAGGCCTTCCAAGATTTTGATGAATTTCCCTTATATTTTTTCATAATGTTAAAATTCCTTCTTTCTAATTCTTCTAATCTATGTCATCACGTAGTTTGGAACTATTTGAGGCGGTGAAGGCATAACAAAGCGTACATATGGCTTAACATCAGGATGTTCCCTATTCTTTTGTAGCATCGAAGTGGCTGCATGTGCCTTGAATGTGCTATATTCCTCTAGCTGTAGAACATGACACTGTTGGCACTGCGAAAATGCTCCTGTCGCCCGAAGGCGATGCAGGTAAACCAGTGCATGTCGGACACCCAGTAAAAATTTCTTCAATCGAATCAAATATCGGTGTGGGATCTTCAGCGGTCTTTGGCTCAGTATCTGTGCGTAGTGAAATTTGGTGCGGCTTTTTAATTTGCCAAAATTTATGAACTCGGTTATATATATATATATATATATATATATATATTGATTTAGTTTTATATTGAGTCACACAATTAAACACAAGTATATGTATCGCTCAAGTAATATAGGGATCTAGTGGAGTCTTCGATATTGATCCCACAGAGAGGCAATTAATTTTATGGTGTAGCACAAAAATCACTTTTCGAATCACAGCACAATTACGAGTAATTTTAATTCTTAAAATAGGGACATTGTAGTTACAACTTCTACTTAAGCGCATTCTAACCTTCAAGCAAGTTAAACTAACACAAGACAAAAATTATAACAAAGTTCAGTTGTTAGAAAGAGTCTTCCTCCTCTCCAATTATAATATGATGATTTTTGTGACATAGATCAGGGATACAAATGTATTGTGTCAAATAGGAGCATTCTTATTCTTTACCCTTTTCCAGGGGCATAAAGAACATTGGCTAATCCTAAATTTAGTCTCTAAATTCGTGGCTAGGCTGGGAGGATACTGCCTCTCACTCCATAGCTCCCACTTCCCTTCCCCACAGAAGGCTAACTCTCACTTTAGTTTCCAAACCCTAGGACCAAATTGAGGATTTCGATCTTGTCACTTTGAAATCTTCAATTCTACGCTCATCAAAGTATATTTCCCTATTTATTTGCACTCAATCCCAATGAACTACGTCACTCATTCATGGACATTGAATGTGACATTCACTTTTGTTGTGGAACTCATAATCCTTTCGGAACATATGTTTACCAACAAGTTTTAATAATTTAATTGGTCAGATAAAATTGTAAATGAAGTTCGAAGTGAAAAGGTCATCACAAATTCTCCATAATAAATCAACACATCATTTCCATATCACAACATCAACAGATCACATGAAAAAGAGTAAGACAAAGAAATCTACTCAAGACTCATGTAGAAAAGATGACCAAACATAGATTTTATATATAAAAAGCAACGTCATACAAACATAGTAAAGAAAATACAACTTATCTCAAACTCTTCCCCAAGCGAATCTCAAGGAATTCCTTTGACTCCTCTTCTTTCTTCCCAACAACACACAATTCTCTCTTTAGATAAGTGAAGAAGAAGAAATCTCTCACTTTCTCTCCTCTCTTACACTCCTTATATAAGAAAACACAAAGCCTGGATTGCCTAAATAAAATAAAAAGACACTCTTTCTAAACACTCTCTACACTCTAAACTCTCCCTCCCTCCCTAAATTTAGCTCCAAAAGAGTTTAAATTCCGCAATAACTGATTTCCCGAGAGTTTCTTCAAGCAACCATCTAAAATCCGGCCAAATACATTGAATTTAGTTTGAAATTGGGAAAGGGCACGATCCAGCACAGGATAGGGCACTGGTGACAGCGCCGTTCGGCGCTAGTTCAATAAAATGCACTTTTGCCACATTTTGCTCCAAATTTTCTCTTTTTCGCTTTCTTTTGCTCCGAAGACCTAAAATCATTGTACATGCATGAAATCATGAGAAATACATTTCTTTAAAGTATAATATCATCAAAAATAGGTATGAAATGAATAGTAAAAAAGCTATCAAATTTTCAGTGGATCAAGATCCCCGAAACTTAACTATTACTTGTATTAGAGTAATTTTAGTTAATACATAAAATAATGATCCACTTTGCAATGAACTTTCTTTCTAGAATACCATAATTTTGATTTAGATAAATATGATTGTAAGATTTCTGAACGATCTTTGAATAATTCAAGTAACTTTTGCATGTGTAAGACTATCTAGTAATCAAGTATAATAGTTCTAGTCTTCTATTCATTTCAAAAATGATTGTAGATTTTCCTATTAAGGCACTTAAAAGGATTATATGAAAAGAATTTTATGAGAACATAATTAGTAAGAATGCTAATCCACACATATAAGTTCAAGAAAGTAATTAATTTTTTTCCCTTTAGGTAGGTCCAAGTGAAGCCAATTTTTGGTTAGGCATCTCCTCAAGCTTCTCCTCACTTTTTTTTTCTTTTCTTCTCTTTTGCTTTTCTTTTATTTTCTTTTATTTTATTTTCTTTTCTTTTGCTTTTTTTCTTTTCTTTCAAGTGAGGATTGCTGTATCTGGATAGCCTTTAATAATTTTGAACTTCACCCTTCTCACCTTTCGTTGAAACTTACCATGATCAACTGCCATTTATAGGCATTTTTTTAGCTTATTAATGATTCATCATAGAGTCTCAATCCTTTCTTATCACATAAGATTTTAAGATTTCTAATATTTCAAGCATACAGTTTTTTTTGACTTTGAATAGTTGATTATAGTTTTATTCTCTTATATCAAATATCATAACCTACAAAATTACTTTTCATTACCAAATACTTTCATTCAATTTCATAAAATACTTAAATAAAATTAAAATATTGTTATGTTAAAAATTGTGTGTTATATTATAAGTATCATTAATAATTTTGAAAATACTTTTAAATGAGAACAATTAGTAAGATTAATTCTTTCCTCCCCCGAACTTAATTTTTAATATCAATATAATTAACATAGGAAGAAAGAAAAATAAACATATAACTTTCATACCTCAAAATGTTGGGCTTTTCATACCTTTGAGTTCGACGTACCTTTTCTTCATAAAGTAGAGCAGTAGGCACAAAATAATTAAGAGCATTCTATACACGGAAATATGGGTTTAGAAATTTGTAAGGGAAGAAGTTTAAAAACATACAACATAATTATTAGAAACTGTTAACATCCAATCGTACTATCCATGATTAAACTAACAAACCAAACACATGTGAGCACTACACTATCACATCACATACATCACAAATCAACATAAAGTTTGCTACGAGTACAACCCAGAATACGCATTACATCACGGATATTAATCAGAAAGAGTCTCGGGTACATCACATAAACAAAACACAAATAAAATGAAGATAAAAGCTAAAACTACCAATCCTCATCTGCGGAAGCTCCACCATCATCAAGTTCTTCGGAGCTGAGTATGAAGTATACTCAGGGTAAGTAGGAAATACAACACTTGTGTCTCCACTGAAAAATCTAGTTTGTGTGTCATGATAAGGTATCTCATATTCTCTGCCATGATTGATAATCATCATTTATCTTGTTCCTTACTTAGTCCCTTTACTCCCCCGGTGTTCAAACTTTCAGTTTGATCCATAACATGCAGTGGGATCTGAATGTACATGGTCACTCGTGACTAGAGAAGGCACTTCAGCTTTCTTACTCACTTGACCTCCTACATTGGCTTCTTAAGTTTTCAAAATTATTTTAGTAATGGGCTTCGGGGGATAGACTACCTCATCATTATCTTCGGTTGCTACACATTTGAATACACAAAGCATGAATTAGGCTAGGGTTTCCTAGTCCACCCGTACTGTCTCCTTCTAAACTTGTCAAAAGATTTTTATGAATAATTTCCCCAATATTGATATTTTTCATGTTTTGAATACAATAATTCAGAACAACTCTATCCACAAAAACCTTACTGTGATGGCTGGTAGGTAAAAGTCTTGCAGAAATGAAATAGTGTCACTCTTTTGATACTGGATTCAAAGTAGAAAGGGAGAAATTAACTTTTGGTCTTCGTTTAACCTTAAATTACCTTTTCGTCGATCGAAAAGTTGAAAATCGTATCCCGTCGACATTTGTAATAGGAAAATTTTGTTTTCACATGAAAAGGAGCTCTTAAGCGATAAAATGTATTAACTCGAGCAGGGGTGAATGTATTCACTCTCAGAGTAATATAGATTTGCATAAAACTCTCTAACAATCCCCAACATCGCTCTAGTAGTGACATAACAAAAAAATCTCTCATTGATGATTCACAATAAGTTCTTCAAGCTTACCTCCAGGATTTTCGAAGGCTTTCTCTTGAATACATTTCTTATTGCTAAGAAATGTAATAAAGCAGGAATAAGCCTTGAAATTCACAAATTTGCTTTCATCATAATCAAACTTTCTCTTCCCCTTTGAAATTCTTAGAGCCATTTGTCTAAAAATATCAAATTTATCCAAATCAATTTTAAAATTCTATTGTAATGGACTCTAAGGTAAATTTAAAAAGATAAGAACTCAAAATCGATGAAAAATCTCTAATGTTTCTTGAAAAACTTCAAAATTTCAAATCTTTCTAATGTAGGAGATTTCCATGGTCAAAATAAAAAAAAATTAGATTAAAGTGTAGCTCTTACAAAGAGAATATGAAATCTGAACTTTTCCGGCCACGAAATCACTTCAAATCCAAATGCTAGTGAGCCCTAGGTGCAATAATCGGCTTTGGCTGGAGGTAGAAGACGATGTTTTGGGCAAAAATGGCGGGTCTCAGGGTTAAATCGTGAAAATTTGGATTTTCATACTTTTTTTGGTCTAGCGTTGTCCGATGCTAGAGACAGCACCGTTCGGCACATTTTTCTGCTCTTATGGCCAAATTCTCTGTCTTTTGGCGCGGTCCGGCGCTGGTGATAACGTTGTTTGGTGGTAGTTCAAAAACTGTGCTTATGACTTTCTTTTGCAATTTCGATCTTTTCAAGAAGCTGCCTCAAAATGACTCACAATTAGTGATTAAACATTGAATAACATTCTAAAGTGTAATGATGATATTTCTTAAACACAAACAACACAAAACATCACTTTCATATATAAAATATAAGTTCTGAGACACATACACATAAAACTAAATACTAAATATTGTGACGTAATATAATTTTTAAAAATCGGCGTCGATCCTGACCACAACACGATAATGATGGCCCAAAACGAAAGCAAGTCTAAATATAATATTCAAAGCAAAGAAAAGCAAAGCAAAGCGATCGAATACACGAGCAACATAAAAATATAATAATATAGTCTTCATTCTTCCTCGAAAACATCATTAATTCTCGGATCTCAATTGATTGAGCGTGAAGGAGCAGTTGTAGAATGGACGGCAGAGGAATTCTTCAGTAGAATCCTCTTCAATCCACCCTTTCCTTTACATCAACCGTGTCAAACTTCCTTCAAGATACCTAGAATGATCAAAGTGCTCATTCATTTTCCAATTCAGACAATCCATGAAGTCAGATAGATTGTTGATTGCATTCATCAGGTGAGTAAGGAGGAATAGGTGTTGACCTCTAAGATGGTTGATCTTCAATAATGCTCATGTCATTCATATCACCAGCGTTTGCTGATTCTTATATGCATCTATTTTGGGTATAAGCTTCCCGAGTAGAAGTACTCTTTCCCGGTTCTCGTATATGAAAATTGTGATTATTTGCGAGAGGAGAAATATGGTGGAAAAGTGTCAGCCATACTTTGATGTTTATGAATGAACAATCCCAAGCTTCGGACAGAATTATCGAACCCGACATATTAGGCGTCCCCATTTGAATACGGTAGTTAAGAATAGCGCACTCCTTAGTTACTTTCTTGATTTTCATAATTGGGAGCAATTTTGCACATATGAAATCATGTAAGTAATTTGAGGTAGGATTTAACGGTGGTCGAAAAACTTACATGCTGGTTATCTCTTATCTACGATGTTACTTTCATTCGTCGAAATATCTTGTATATATCGTTCATGTTGTCATTTGTGGAGCAAAATTCGAATAGTGGCGAGATTGACACATTCTCGATCATGTATAAATCATTAATCTTTGTAGGAGTAAATGTGACAAACCTACCTCACACATGAAGTGATTCTTGGTTGATTTCATGAAGATTTGCATAAAACTCCTTCGCAGCGGGACAACTACTGCGGTAGTAGTATAACATGCCCTTGACGTCTCTAAATAATAATTTCATCAATTCTAGTGGTAAGAGAATTCGTACCTCGATTCACAAAGCCTCGCTCCTTAATCAACTTCATTTTCGAGATAATTTTGTTAAATAGGAGTTGCGCTTTGAAATTGTCGAACTTTCTATGAATGAAAACTTGAAATCTTGAAGTTTCTATCGAGTCGGAATCCATTTGGACGAGATTTTGGATCTTCCTCTTCGTTTCTCTGGTAGTTCGTACGTACGGGGTGGTTTGGGAATTCGAGTGGAAGAGTCCCACCTAGAACCACCAAAACGAATTTAAAGGCAGCTTGTTTTCGAACAGCAGCGCGGTCTGGCGCTGATAACAGCATCATTCTGCGCTAGTTCAAATTTTGTCAAACTTAACTTTGTCCAAAATCATTCCAAACTTCAATTCGATTCATTTCTTAAATGATGTTAATAATAATTAAGGAAGAATACAACTTAATTAAGTAACAAACAAACACAAATAACACATCAAACGAAGCAAACACTCAATAATTGTGGGTTGCCTCCCACAAAGTGCTTGGTTTAATGTCGTCAGCCCGACATAACTTGGAGTTATTCAAGTTGATCCAAAATTAAAACCTTTTTAAAATTAGGTCTATTGCTTTCAAAATATGGTTTTAATCTTTGTCCATTGACTTTGAATATTCTTCCAAATATAGGATCTTCGATAATCACAGCTCTGTATTGATATATTTTTACGACAATGAAAGGTCCTGTCCATCATGATTTTCGTTTCCCGAAATAATTTGATCTTGTATTATATAATAAAAATTTTTGTCTAGTTCAAATTCTTTTTAACGATCTTCCGATCATGTCATATTTTTCTTCTCTTCTAGTATTTTCTATCATTATCATATGGCTCACTTCTGATTTCTTTCAATTCATTCAATTGCAACAGTCTCTTCTCACCATCTTTCAAATTCAAGTTCAATTTCTCTATCGCCCAATATGCTTTATATTATAATTAAATGCAGCGAGTGACAAATTTTTGAAGATTAATCGTAATTGACATTCTATAGAAGTTTTATAGCGATTTTGTATGCCGTTAAGCGATTATGCAATCCCCAACAGTTGATACGAGGTAGTCGAGATTAATGACTTTCTCCAAAATTTATTTAATTTCATGATAGATACCTCTGCTAAACCATTAATTCGGGATGATAAGATGTAGAGATTATATGCATAATATTATATTTTTCCACCAATCTCTAAATAATATTATTCTTTAAATGGGATCCTCCATCAGTGATGATTCTTTATAGGCATTTCATATCTTGTTAAAATATTTTTCATTAAAACTCTTAAAACACTTCTAACATCACACCTAGGTAAAGGCTATTGCCTCGATCCATTTTAATACATAATCGACAACGATCGGTATATATATTTCCCAGTAAAGGTATAAATGGTCTAATAAAATCTAATCCCCAGAAGCATAAAAAATTTCAAGGTCCAAAATAAAATTAAGAGACATTTCATTTCTTCTAGATATATTATCCACATTCTTTGACATCGATCGCAAGTTTTGATAAATCTATAAACATGCGCAATAAAATTGATTGTAAAATCTTATGTGTAGTTATCAATTGAAATAACCACCAAATTCATAATCATGACATTCTCAAATAATTCTTTCAGTTTCTTCATAAAGCACACATCTCCTAATAATAAGATCTTTACAATGCTTATACAGATAAGGATCGTTCCAGAAATAAAATTTAGCATCATGCTTAATTTTTTTGTGTTGTTCCATGTTCGGCTTATTTTTAGGTTGTGTGTTTTATTTTGAAAAGGGGATCGCCTAACAGAAATTGTCGGTGAATTTTAGATTTTAAATTTGATTTATATATATATATATAATTTAGAAAGTAGCATTTGATTTTGAAAATAATTTTAAGTTTGAAAATTTTAAGATATGAAATCAAAGGCGATCTCACATCCCAAATAGTTTATATAAACGAGCACACTACAAACCGTGTATCTATCCCTAAGGATAGACACAACGCCTTGATGGTGGGGCTCGATTAAATAAACTAAAAGATTTGTGACATCTGGGCAGTGCAACGAAACCTATTTATAAGCCGACAAGTTTCCCTGCTTAATATAAAGGAATTAAACGGGGTTTTATATTACCCCTAGGTTCTTAAAGTTCCTGTAAAGGGCAAGCCCCTATAGTTGTACATCTTAAGTGACGAGAATCATCTAAGAAAACTCTCGATAATGATCGGTAGTTTTTGCTCTCGGGAATTTGAAGTTTAAGTTTTCAAAGGATTGAATTTTGGAATTTCGATAGGGAATGGATCAAGTTTGGAACATTTTGTTTTGGAGTCGAAGGAAGAAAGGTAGGAGAAATCACGGATTCGAAGCGAACTTCGGTAATTTCCCGACTATCTGTGCTGGCTTGGATTTGGAAAGTCTAATGTTTATTTAGTATTTCGATCTTGCCGATTTTGTTAATTAGGACTTATATTCGTATGACATGATCATACGAATAGCCTTGAAGATGTGAGGGTTTATGTCGTATCGGACGACTACCTCGGAATCCTAAGACCGGTTAGGGCTTAATTTACGTAATATGATTATGCAAATGCCTAAATAAGTTGAGGATTTATGTTGCACTAGGCAAACTACCTTGAAGTCTAATGGCTTAGTTATTTAATTCTAAGAAAGTTTCTTGAAGTAGGCTCCTGGATTTTTCTTGATGACGATGGTCGTCTTGCCCACCATGCTGCGAAGCTCCTTGTTATTTGCGAGAGGTTTAGTTTTAGAAGTCATAAATCAGGAGATGAAAGTGTTTTGGTTTAGAGAAATTCTTAATTTCCAATTATTTTTATGTTTTAATTAAACCAATCTTAAAGTTGATTATAACAACACTAGAGTTAAAGGTCACGGTTCCATCCTTCCAGCATCGTTATTTTTATCGGATTCACTTAGTCCGGATGAATTTGCTAAACTCAATCGAATGAGTTCCACACTTTCATTTAGACCGTGGGAAATCCGTTAGCGACACGTAGGTTACATCATCGAAATTATTCCGTCATCCGACAAGACGTTTTAATTTAGTTGTAATTGCGGTTTATGTTGTTTGTGATTAAATTTTGAGTTGTCTTATATTTTGAAATGTTGTGGCGGTGAATTTTATCTTGTAATGACTTTTAATTTAGTTTTGGTTTCGATTTTAGGGACTATCCTAAAAGTGTGGGTTTTCATGCAACGAGTTGTTTATCATGCGAGAAAAGTAAGTGCGATGCGATTAAATAAATTGCAATAAGGTAGATTGCAACAAAATAAAAAGCTGCTACACAGGAGGGTCTTCCCGTCATCTGAAAACTGCACTTAAAACACAATTAGA
This sequence comes from Papilionanthe hookeriana x Papilionanthe teres, assembly GCA_022702705.1. Lineage (NCBI taxonomy): Eukaryota > Viridiplantae > Streptophyta > Magnoliopsida > Asparagales > Orchidaceae > Papilionanthe > Papilionanthe hookeriana x Papilionanthe teres. The sequence goes on from CM040432.1 coordinate 41,499,933, forward strand.
ATATTTAAGCAAGTTCTAGGTAAAGCTAAGGGGAAGGGTTATGGTTTTACACTTGGAAATTCTAAATCTGTAGTACAATCAATTTCCCTATGGCAATCTAGGTTCTTGTGTTTTGGTTTGAGAACGATTTTAGCCGTGAAGAACGATTAAGTTCGGTTGTTCTTATAAACATTCTATCATATTGAGGAAGTGCTTAAGAAGAATCTTAAACATCTTTTTGATATTGCTGAAATTGTTTTAAGTACGGAAATGAATTTAATTATACGAAATGAATTAATCGTCCAGGGATTCCATTTGTTCTTCTTGCTCGGTGAACTAGGACATTTGAATATCCTATAAGTGAAGTAACACTTCATTTAACGTTAAAATTTAGGAGTTATGACAATAAAAGCTTTCGAGGGCAAATTGATGTTCCGAATGGTTTATGATTTAATTTAATTTCAGTTATCGGGTTTAAATTTGGAATAGTGTTCAAGTTGTTTTTTTTTTTTTTTTTTTATATTTATTTTTGAATTTCTTTATGTCTAAGGTGATGTTATTTTTAATTGATTTAATTTAACTTTAATTTAATTTAATGTAGTTTAGTTTCGATTTTGATTCGAATTTAACTTGATTTTAATTTTAACTTGATTTTATTATTTAATTTAATTTAATTCAATTTAATTTGATTTGACATAATTTAATTTAATTTAATTTTAATTGATTATTTAATTTGATTTAACTTACTTTAATTTGATTTAATTTAATTTAATTTGATTTAATTTAATTTAATTTAATTTAAATTTAATTTAAATTTTAATTTAATTTGATTTAATTTAATTTTACTTTAATTTAATTTAATTTAAATTTTAATTTAGTTTAATTTAATTTTACTTTAATTTAATTGAAATTTTAAAAGGGTTTAATTTAAATAATTTAACTTGATTTAATTTAGTGATTAAGCCTTTTAGCATTTTAAATCTTAAATTTGAATTATCATTTTAATTAGGAATTAAATATTATTGAGATGATTAATTTGGAATTCTTAAATTAAAGAACCAATCTCTTCCTAATAATATCCCTATTTTAATAATTAATTTATTAATGCTTGAAATTTAATCGTTTATTTAATTAAGGTTCTTTTAATTATTTTAAAAATTGTTTAGTAGGTTTCTACCCTTTAATTATTTAAATTTCAATCATCAAATCAGATTAAGATCAAATATTTTACTCTTTAAATTTTTTTATTAAGCCTAAAGTTTTGATTAAAGGTTAAAATTTTAATTATGATTTTGCCTTGAGCAATAATTTCATAACTCACTAAATTGAGCTCAAATGAATTTGAAATTTTTATGTGACTTCACTCCTTAGTAAATAAAGACATGAGAGGAGAAAATGTGATTTTTATGTATTTAATTTATTTATGTAATTATTTTTGGTGGAAAATAGGGATTTCCAAGAGGAAAATTTAATAATATGACCAAGGGAAAGTTTCTGTCCTTAAGAAAATTATGGAACATTCCTAATGACCAGAGGATCACTTGGACCAATTTTGGTGATTTTTTGAATTATATTCTTTTTATTTTAATTATTTTGAATTTTGGGGTATTAATTAATTTAAAAATAAAATAAGGGTTGAAAAATAAATTTTAAATTTTTTAAAAATCTCTCTGATATCAAGGAAATCAGAGAATCAATTTTTACAATTTTCTGATTTTTTTTTGATTTACTAGAATTATTTTAGTGGAAATACTAGAAATATACATTTTTAATTTTAAAATTACGCCAGGGCTTTAAAATTTAATATCTTATTATAGAGACTTAAGAAAAATATAGGTTTTGTTCCTAAGTGATTAGAATTCAAAATGTGACATTTTGATGAATTTTATTATTTTTGTGATTTTTATTATTTTTTATTTATTAAAATATAAAAATAATACAAAAAAATCTAACTTTTTAGAGAAAATTGAAATTTTAATTTTCTTAAATTCCCCTGATATCATAGAGGCTCCAAAACCAATTTGATGAATTTTTGAAAAGTATTTTGAAAGTTATGAATTTTTAAAGTTTAAATTGGCTAAATGGCTTAATCGACCCATTTAGTAGAGGTAACAGTCTAATTGACTTCGAATTTTTATGGTGAGTTATACGATCCTAAAGGTCAGTAGAGAATTGATTTCAAGTCAATTTGATGCATGATTAGCTCTAATTAATTTAGGACCTATTTTGGGTGTTTAGGCGATTAGGGTTATTCGAATGAATTAATTCAAAATCTATTTTCCTAGGGTCCTGCGATCATAAGAAACATTAACTGAATTTTACATGAATTTATTTCACAACATGCTAATTATTGGATTTAAAATGCCAAAAACGGTAACATGAATTTGAAAAATCAATAACTTCTCGTAGGGATGGCCTCGACTTTGGGGTCGAGGGGAATGTTCCCGAATTCGAGAGGCTTAAAAAGCTTCTGTGATCTCATGCCATGGTGAATTTCCTGTGGAGATTTAAAACAATGCGGAGGGTAAATAAATCATTAAAAATAAAATACTTGATGAAATTAAATGATTTCTTTTCCACATTATTCTCCTCACGTTTCCCCTTTGACGAGAGGGTATTTTTTATTTTATTTTTCTGATTTTTTTCTACACAGAATTTATGCATTTTTGAAGTTTAGGGAATTTAATAAATCAGAAAATACCCTAATTTTCTATTTAAAACGGCGACTCATCTGGCGGCTGCGAGCGCCCCGCCCGCCGTGTCGCGGCTGTGGGCCGACGCCGCCATCCCGGCTCGGCGCTTCGGGGGCCGGCTTGTATCTTTCCGTCTCCTCGTCCGGCGCGATCCTAGCCGTCGAGTACGCGCGTAGCCTTTGGAATGAACGACATCTAGTTCATCGTCCTGACGTCCTCGCCGAGAGCCGTCCCACCTTTAAAACCACAAGAACTCACTCATTTCTCAACGGATTTTGTGTTCTTGTGCTGTGGATTCGTCTTGAAGGAGAGACGAATACATCTATACGGTGATCATGCATTGAAATTAAGGCATTTTGAAATAGAAATCTCCCGGAAAGGTCAAGATAAAGAGTTAGCTCATACTTTTGCTCGAGAGGAGTGTGGCTTGATACGAGGGCTGTGTCACCTTCGATTGGATCCCGAAGCAAGCTCCGGATGAGTCTCGTCTGGGTGGTGCTGGTATGATTTCGACCGAAGCCCGATCGCAAAGCTTGGGTACGGAACGAGATGTGTGGCACAGAGAGGGGGCTTTCTTTGGTGGACTTCTTCCCTTGGTACGGTGAAGGTGAGGTTGATCTGTTTGTGGAGAAGTGTCCTGGTTTTGGTGGAACTTTGGCTTAGAAATTGGGCTGCGATTTGGTGGGGATTAGGGCGAATTGTCGTTGAGGGATGTTTATGCAAGTATGGAGAGTGATATGGAGCAATTTTGGCGAGTTTCGGTAAGGTCGCGGTTCAGCACCTCTCGTAGCGAGAGGGGGTGGTGTTTAAATAGGAGAGGGTGGAGAGCCTCCCCGGGGGGATTAGGGCTTGGGATCGAGTTGCTCTTGGCAGAGAGAAGAACATTGAAATGGCCATGGGATGGGGCGGCTCGGTGAGAATTTCAAGTTTGGGCTCACATGTGAGCTCTCGGCTGATGGTTTCCGGCTGTGTGTTGTTGCTCGACGAGGAGTCTGGTCACCCTCGAGTCGAATAGGTGGTAGGGGGCTTAGTGCGATCAATTGGCATTGGCCATGTGTCAGGTTTGATTTAGATGGAATGGGAGGAGGGTTAATTTTGGATCCAAAAGGGGTCAGTCATGGATTTAGGTTTGATTTCACCCTCACGAGACGATTTTTTGTTGGGAATCAGGTAAGTCATTAGCTTAGTGGGGAGAAGTCACCATCTAAGTACATTTATGTTTAATCGAAAAGGTTTAGAGAAGAGTATTGAAAAGGCTTAATCACCGTTAGGGAATCATTAAAGGACTCGATCCCTTTCTCTTAAAAATGTGATGTGTAAAGTGGCTCCCATGGCTTGCATATGGCTTGTGCATGGCTTCATGGCTCCATTTGGCTTTGGGCGAAGCATTGATTTCATGGAAGTAGATTTTAGGAATCTTGGCATTTTTTTGTGGAAATTTGGATGAAGCTTGATTTGGAATGGATTTAATGATGATTTTGAAACTTAGGGGTGATATCGATTAAGTATGATGAAAAGAAATTGCCATGTGGGCTTTAGGGCCAATTTTGGGCTTTTGTATTTGGTGGAAATGGGCTTTTAAAATGGTTTAGAGAAGTGGGCTTTTGGATTTTAAAATGGATTTTAGGATGGGAATTTTGCAAAGGATTTGATCCAATGAGTGTTGAATTTAGTTTAGGAATGTTTCATGAATGATTTGGAATAAACTTGAAGTGTTTGGGCTAGGTTTGAGTTGGATTTGGACTCTTTTGGTGAATGGGCCAATGTAGGGTAGTGGAGCTCAACTTGGGCCGATGTTGGGCTAGGGTTGAAATTGATGTAAAATAAATGTTGGGAAATTTTTATGGGAGTGTTTCAAAGAGGTTTTGGCTTTGGTGGGTTTTGATTTTTTGGGGTTTGGGCTTATTTGGGTTAGGTTTGGGTTTAGGTCAAAATTGGGCCTTTTAGCTTTAAGGTTGAATTTGAGTGGGGTTTGGGTCTAAATTTTGGGCAAATCATGTTAGTGTTTTATTTGTGGGAATGTTAAGGAAGGTTTAGAAAAGATTTGAGGTTAATTGGAGTTGAATTGGGTTAGTTTGGGTTAGGTTTGGGTCATGGGTCCAAATTGGGCTTTAAGGCCAAAAATGAAATTGGATTCGAATGTCGATCAAATTGGACTTGGATTTGGTCTAGATTGGTGTCGGGAATGATAAATTGAAGTTTGGGAGTGAATTGGACCAGAATTTGGGTCAATTGGTGGGTTTGGCTTGACATTGGGTTCACTTAGGGTTAAATGGGTGAGTGGGGGTTTTGACAAAAGTGGGGTAAATTGACAAAATTGGCCCATGGTGTAGTTGAAAAAAATGAAATTAGAATATTTAGGGATTTTCTGGAATTTTCTGGGAATTTTCTGAATTTTAGGATTTTTGGGTCAAGAGGTATTTTGGGTATTTGGAGGTATTGGAGGTATTTTGGAATTTTTGATATTTTTGGCTATGGATGGTCGATTTGAGTGATGTGGAAATGTTTCGAGGTTAATTTTGGGAATTTTGGGTGATTTAGGATTTTTGAAAATTTTGGGTAAATTTCGAAGGGCTTTGGGTAAGTTGGGCGAATACCGGGGTCACGGGGTCAAAAATTGAAAATTTGGAAAATTGAAGATTGGGTGAATGTAAGTGGAATGAAATCATTTTGGTTGAGCCATGAAGCCACATCAAGCCCGCATGAGCCATGAAGGTACTCATTTGAGGCATGCTTATGTTGTTCATAACCCTCATAACGAGGGCTCGGGGTTAAGGACCATCCATGTGAATCACCTGCACATGAGTCGGGGAGGGAGTCGAAGTTGGATATGGGTGTGGTTTTAGGAGGTGTGTGAAAGTGTAGTGTATAAATGTAGTGTATGTGTAAGTAAGCCCTTCACCGGACCGGGCCACCCGGGGTAGTCTGAGCCGAAGTCTATAGGGAACTCGTCAGCACAAGCTTCCGCAGAGATTTGACCCTCTGGGTGATTAGTGGTCCTACGGTCAAGTTTGTGGAGTTTGCGGGGAGTTAAGAAGTGGTTTGAATTTCTAAGTGGTGGGTCCCGATTCTAATCCTCTAAGATAGTCGAAGGAAAAGCTTAAGGCTGAATCCACAAGTACTAAAAGAAGAAGGCCTCATCGAAAATGAGGTCGAAAAAATGGACAGTAGGTGTGGTGGTGACGGAGCACACCGTGCGTATTGGTGTTGACCGAAGCGATCAACAAAACCAACACAAAAGTCAGAAGTGACAAACTTAGGACAGAGTAGAAGAGTTTACGCTGGGGGTGTCAAGTATATCTGCGGGAGTGGAGATTCTGAGGAACTCTCGGCGGGAAAGGAAAAGGAGGTGAATCTGAGCTCATGACTGGGGAATTTGAATTTAGATTTTATTTTGTTTCAATTTAAGTTTTTGATGTGTGAGCTTAGATTGATTTGGAGTTTTTAATTTAGATTGAAGTTTTTGTCGATATTAATTTGAAGGGATTTGAACTTGAAATGAAAATTGGAATTTTGCGTTTTAGATGTAACATCTTGACCTCGAAAGAAAATTGAATTGATTAGGTTGAATTATCATAATGAGGAGAGATCTCAGAGCAATGTGGTATTGGATGTAAAATATTGTACTTCGTTCAGTTACGTATTGCTATTGCGATAGGGAAGAATCCTAAACGATGCGATCTCGGATGTAAAATCCTCAACCCAAGAATTTGATTTTGATGTATTTCATTGCGATAGGGCAAGAATCCTAAAGCGATGCGGTCTCGGATGTAAAATCCTCGACCCCGAGAATTTGATTTTGATGTATTTCATTGCGATAGGGAAAGAATCCTAAAGCGATGCGAGTCTCGGATGTAAAATCCTCAATCCCGAAAATTTTGAGTTTTGATGTATTTCATTGCAATAGGGAAAGAATCCTAAAGCGATGCGATCTCGGATGTAAAATCCTCGACCCCGAAAATTTGATTTTGATGTATTTCATTGTGATAGAGAAAGAATCCTAAAGCAATGCGGTCTCGGATGTAAAATCCTCGACCCCAAAAGTTTGATTTTGATGTATTTCATTGCGATAGGGAAAGAATCCTAAACGATGCGGTCTCGGATGTAAAATCCTCGACCCCAAAAATTTGATTTTGATGTATTTCATTGCGATAGGGAAAGAATCCTAAAGCGATGCGGTCTCGGATGTAAAATCCTCAACCCAAGAGTTTGAATTTGATGTATTTCATTGTAATAGGGAAAGAATCCTAAAGCGATGCGATCTCGGATGTAAAATCCTCAACCCCGAAAGTTTGATTTTGATGTATTTCATTGCGATAGGGAAAGAATCCTAAAGCAATGCGGTCTCGGATGTAAAATCCTCGACCCCAAGAATTTGATTTTGATGTATTTCATTGCGATAGGGAAAGAATCCTAAAGCGATGCGGTCTCGGATGTAAAATCCTCGGCCCCAAGAATTTGATTTTGATGTAATTTCATTGCGATAGGGAAAGAATCCTAAAGCAATGCAGTCTCGGATATAAAATCCTCAACCCCAAGAATTTGATTTTTGAATAGTAATTGATTTTGCAAAGATTTGCAGTGTGGAATTTTGGTGTTTCGAGAATTTCATGAAAGTTGTAAAAGACTTTCATGGAAAGAAATAGATCATGAGGGAATATGTAGATGCTACATATCCCATTCAAAGGAGTTGATCGAAAGTTGCTGGTTTGGATTGGATACAATTCCTCGCCATCTGATTCGATCCGTGTCAATAGAATAAACCGCTTCCATCCCAGACAAGGGAGAGAGTAGAACAGATTGGATTTCAGATTTGGAAGGTTGAGTTTGAACCTGATTGAGATTTAATTTGAGATCTGGAAGGTCGAATTTGAAATTTGATTTGGATTTGATTTGAGATCTGGAAGATCGAATTTGAATTTGATTTGGATTTGATTTGAAATCTGGGAGATCGAATTTGAAATTTGATTGAGATTTGATTTGAGATCTGGAAAAATTGAATTTGAAATCGATTGAGATTTGATTTGAAATTTGATTTGAGATTTGATTTAAAATTTGTGGTCATTTCGTTTATCTTTTAACGATTCAAATTTTATTTTATCGTGAATTTGGAGTTTATCATTTTTTAGATTTTTAAGGAAAGTTTTCTTTTATTCTTTTTTTTTCTTTTCTGTTCTTTAATCGAAGTTCATTTAACTTTAATGGCGTTTCTCAGTTAACTTGCACAAAAGAGGTGAAGGCCAAAAATGTGACATGGTCACTTTCATTCCAATCATGTTGAAGATACATCATACAACTCGATCTGGAATACATCTCATACAATCCATATAGACTCGAAAACGGATTATGTATGATCTTTGTCGATTCATCCAAAAAGGTATCTGTCAAAAATCCATGTTTGAATAGTGGGGTACATGGTCAATAACATCACCTTCCAAGCCATCCTTGGCAAGGATGTTGTATGGATGTACTTTGGAGGTGTGATATTTTTCATGTAACTCACAGCTCGTAAGGCCGGAGGCTCTCTAGCTCCGGGTCTGGCTGGAAGTGGTAAGGTGCTTTCCTGTCATTCATCCTTCTGAAAGTAACTGAGATCCGCTTCATTGATACTCCCGGTATGCAATGTTTAGCGACGTCTGCTCCATTGCCCTTCAGTATCATGACGGAACCTACCGGTAATGGTATCTTTACTAGCCCTCGGAACTCACCTGGGCCCGCTATCCGGAGTTCAGATCCGAACATGATATTACACTCGTTCAGAAAAGAAACCGTGCAGAAAGGTCTGACAAAGTCGTGGTGATCTATGTGCGGGGGTATGCGATCACCCTTTTTGTAAATGTTAATGATGCAAGCTGTTGGGTATGCAATCCGCCGGCAGTACCCTCCATGTTATCATTCTTTTTACCATCCTTTTGATGACTAATGGCATTGGATCCACTCGGCCATGACGGAGTATTCCGGTGGGTGTTTCCCTTCTGTCTTCTCGCGAAGTTGTAGCGGCATCCACATTGTATGGTAATTCTACCTTTCCTCGGCATCCATCTCCGGGGTTCCGAGTAAGTGTTTTCTCTTAGGCGGCCCGCTCGGCCCATTCTTTTCAAATCCCGGATGCGATCCATGATTTGTTGTTGCTCGTATTCGAGAACACGTACGTATGTAGCTCGAGGCCTTCTAGTATATTGATCCTCCTGCCTCTCGATTCTCTCGAAGTATTCAAAAGTTTTCTTCTCGACATTACGCATTCTTTCTAGCTCGTATTCTGGAATAATTTGCAAATGGCGAGGCCTGGTGACGTATTGTGGGATATACGGCTCAATCCCTTCACGTTCTCCTGCATACCTCGGCTCCTCGGGGATGGTGTCCGTCGGGACATCCTCCGGGGTTGCTTCTGCAACAAGGTTATGCATTACTGGTGGCTTTGTCTGGTGGCGTTGTAGCCTTCTTTCTTCTGTTCTTCTTAAGATTTCCCTGGTCTCTTCTGTTATCCTCGGAGCTGGCCTCCTTCCTTCAGGTACCTGGTGAACTGGCGTCCTTGAAGTATATGCACTGGCAGTAGCAACTGCCTCGTCGCGCCGGTCCGCTGCTAGTTTAGTTAACATCTTGCGGATACCGCGATTTTATTTCTTCGCCGGGTTCTTTGTGAGAGTAGCTCTTCGTACTTCACGAGTTTACGTGGGCGCGACGGCGACAAGCCTGCCCTCTGCCTGTAGCGACTACGGACTTGATTCTCTTGTCTTCTTCGGTGCTTGTTTTCCTTTTCTTCTTCTTTGGAGTGGTGGCTTGGGCCACCCACTTTCATTATCGTCCGACTGGGCGGTTCCTCTCGATCAGCGGGACCCGGTCACTTTCCTCGTATTGCGGGCTTGCTGGTGCGAAGTCCGAGTCGATCTCTATTATCGCTCCATCTTTCACCCTCTTTTCGTCGAGTGCGAGGCTTACGCCATTTCTAAAGTTCGGGACCAACCGCCGATTCGACATTTCCCTGCGAAAAGACAAGGAAAAGGATCGGGGGCGTACTAAGAACAAGAACATTAAGAAAATGTTTATTAAAGACAGTTTTTTTTATTACTTCTTGTATTTTTAAATTTAACAGGAATGAAGTGGGATAAGATCAGGAAAGAGATTTTGATTTAGAAAAGAAAACAAGGAAAACTTTATTATCATGATTCTATTTATTTTAGCACATTTCTTTTTATTATTTTTGGGTTCGGACCCAGTCATAAGTAATTACTTCGCCCGTGCTTCTAGGGATGAAGAATTCATTCTTTCGAAACATCAGGTAGCGTAATACGTTTTCAAGTATCGTCCATTGATCGGAAGCATATGTCGTTCTCCTTGGCGATTCACTAGGCGGTAGGAGCCTCTCGAGTAGATTGCCTCGACCACAAACGGCCCTTCCCAAGTGGGTTCAAATTTTCCTCCTATCTTGCGGTGTGCGAGAATAGGTCTTTTGAGAACAAGAACTAAGTCACCAACTTTAAAGGTTCTTGGGCGGACCAGTCTGTCATGAGCTTGAACCATCTTAGCTTGGTATAGTTCTAAATTCTGCTGCGCTGCAAGACTTTTCCCTTCCAGGCTTTCCAATTCTTCTAGTCGTAATTTGGCATTCTCTTCTGTCGTGATTTTGTTTGCAACTGCAATTCTAAGTGATGGAAGCTGGACCTCTAAAGGTAACACTGCCTTGGACCCATACACCAGAGCGTAAGGTGTAGCTTGAGTAGGAGTTCTGAAGGTTGTCCGGTAGGCCCATAAGGCTTCTAATAACTTCTCATGCCAATTTCTCTTATTATCGTCCAAGGTTTTCTTTAAGATTTGAACGAGAGTTTTATTAAAAGCCTCGGCCATGCCGTTTGCTCTTGGATAGTAAATTATTGAATATCGCCGGTCGATTCCGTGTCTCACGACAAAATTGTTGATTTGTGTGCTTCGAATGTCGACCCGTTATACGAGATGATCTGCGCGGCACTCCGAAACGGTAGACAACTTGGTTCTTGAAAAGCGCAGCACGTGGTGTGCTTTCACTTCTACGAGTGGAGCCGCCTCTGCCGCTTGGAAAAGTAATCCGTAGCCGCAAGAATGAAGTGATGTCCTTTTGAAGATGGTGGTTCTATTGGACCCACTATATCCGTGCCCCAACATTCAAATGGCCACGACGCAATTGTCGGATGTAGCACATTTGGAGGTTGGTGTAGAACCACTCCGTGCACTTGGCATTGGTGACATCTCTTAGCGATTTTCATGCAGTTGGTCATTATCGAGGGCCAGAAGTAGCCTAGTCTTTTAATTTTCATTTTCATCTTCGGACCCGATCGGTGAGCGCCACAGAGTCCTGAATGCACCTCTTTAACAATTTCACGGGCCTCGGACCCGCTTAGGTACCTTAGCCACATTTGATCGAAAGACCTTCTGTATAACGTGTTGTTTACTAATGCGTAGGACAGAGTTCTTTTCTTGATCTGATGGGCTAACGACCTATCGTCTGGTAGTTTTCTTGTTTGCAGGTAGTCTATTAATGGCTGTCGCCAATCTTCTGTGTTTTACGTCACTACTTGCAATCGATTCTTCTTCTTTTTCGATTTGTGTATTGTTTCTATGTCGAGTCGTGATAGGACCTGACGTCCGTGAACTGACACTTCTACTGACTCATCTTGCAAACAAGCAAATTCTTTTGCGAGGCGAGCTAACGCATCTGCTAAAGCATTTTCTTTCCTGGGAATTTTGTAGATTGTCACATTCGGAATCTGTTCCAACAGCTGTATGGCATACTGGAAGTATTGCTCGAGTCTTGGCTTTAAAATTCTGTACTGTCCGGCGATTCGTTGAATGATTAACTGCGAATCCCCGTAGATGTTGATGTTTGTTATCCCCATTTGAATAGCTAATTCCAGATCCTGTTATGAGGGCTTCGTATTACGCTTCGTTGTTTGTACACGGCTCGTCGAGTGGTAGGAGTATCTTAACATCCCCCGCTCCGGTGTTATAAAGATTAATCCGATCCTCGCCTTCACAGGCACTTATCACTTGCGATTCTTCGTCTTTGTAGTCTTGAAGATGCTCAGTCGAAATATAATTCCCAACGTCGATCATCGGGGTCTTCTAGGCTCATTATTTGTTCATACGGCAAGTCGTCATTAAGAGGAGATTCGCCGGCAAAGGGTGTCTTTGCGAGGAAGTCTGCTAGGATTTGTCCCTTTACGGCACGAAGAGGCACGAAAGTTATATCGAATTGCAATAATATCATTGACCATCTGGCAAGTCTGCCGGAAAGCGTTGGACGAGTCATTAAGTATTGCAATGAATTAAATTTCGAGATCAGGTTAACCTTATGAGAAAGCATGTAGTGCCTGAGCTTTTGAGCGGCGAAGATCAGGACCAAACAATGCTTTTCAATTGCGGGATACCTTATTTCCGTCGGAAGTAAACAACGGCTTAGGTAGTAAAGAGCATTTTCTTTACCCTCATCATTGACCTTGGCTAACAGGGCTCCGAGAGAGTCGTTTAAAGCCGCGGTATAAAGTATCAGCGGTCTACACCGAGGCCGGGGTTGCTAAGACGAGAGGTGTCATTAAATATTGCTTAATGTCCTCGAAGGCCTTCGGCATTTCTCTTCCCAAATAAATTTGGCGTCCTTTTTAACTAGTGCCGAGAAAGGCCGACACCTACTCGACAAGTTTGAGATAAAGCGTCGAAGATATGCCAACTTCCCTTGAAAAGATCGTAGTTGTTTTAAGGTTTTGGGAGGCGGCATTTCTAAGATAGCTTTAATCTTTTCCGGGTCGATTTCGATTCCACGATGTCGGACAACGAATCCTAAGAATTTCCTGGAGGTGACGCCAAAGGCGCATTTTAAGGGATTCATCTTAAGGTTAAATTGTCTTAATCGTTCGAAAACAATTCTCAAATCATACGATGTGGTTTTCCTTTACTTTGCTTTTGATGACCACATCATCCACGTAGCATTCGACTTGATTGTGGATGAGATCATCAAAAATTCTTGTTATCGCTCTACGGTATGTTGCTCCTGCGTTCTTCGGTCCGAATGACATCCTTTGTGTAGCAATATACTCCGATCGGTGTTCTGAATGCTGTAAGTTTTTCATCTTTCGAAGCCATTTTTATCTGGTTGTATCCTGAAGATCCATCCATGAATGAGAATATTTCATGTGTTGAAGCAATGTCGATCATTAATTCTGGGATCGGTAGAGGGAATTCATCTTTTGGACATGCCTTGTTTAAATCTACGAAATCCACACAAATTCCGATTCGACCATTCTTCTTCTCGATCGGTACCACATTGGCTAGCCAAGTCGGGTATTGTTCTTCACGGACAAATTTGGCGTCTATTAGCTTTTTAACTTCAACTATGACTTGTTGTTCGATTTCTAGACGCATTCTTCACGGGACCTTGTCGGCCGGGACGAAGTAGGATCCACTCCTAGCTTATGACTGCGACCTACGGAGCTAATCCTGGCATCTCATCGTAGTTCCAAGCAAAATAGTCTTTAAATTCCATTAATAACTTGATTATTTCTTCGGAGTCTTCTTTATTGAGTAAGGAGCTAACAAAGGTAGGTCTAGGCTCTTCGCTAGTACCTAAGTTAACTTCCGTTAATTCATCTATCTGTAGATTTGATCTCTTCTTCGAACTGCGGTGGAGCGTCTCCGATTTGTAAATCTTCGAATTCTTACGTAGTTTCCATGCAGTCTTCATTGGACTCGCAAGTGACAACCAAGCAAAATTCGGTATCGTCAAGCGATCCTACTGTGCCGAATCCGAGACCATGCTTTGAATTGGGTGGACGACCGGAGTTATTCCATAATTTTTCAAAATGTTGTGATTGACCTTTTGTCCATTGTCGAGGTAAGAAACCACGGCCGAATTAAATTTTGAACACGGGGAGAGTACCACTCGAAAGGTAATTCCATTAATTCGATGAAGTGACATCTTCAAATTGTACATTATTTTCAGTTTTGGAGGAAGGAGCACCACGGTAGAATTTGATGGGCTTTGCACCGCCGCTATGTACCTCTTTGACCACCATACCCTCGATCTTATTAGAATGGATCGGGATCAGGGTCATAGTATGTACATAGTGGTTAATCTTCTCGTACATCGATTTATATTCTTCATTCTTTTCATCTTCGAGCGGGATCCTGAATTGCGGCTTCTTCCGACTTATTGTCGCTGCTTCTTGTTTGATTTCTTTTTCTTCTTCAGAACTATCTTCCCAATCAACATTGATGGCTGGTTTCCTCTGTCCAACTGTCCTAACGTCTCTGCCACGACCTCGTCCCCGGCCTCGACCTCGGATGCGAGTTGTGGAGAAACCTTCACCATCTCGCCGTAAGGGTTTGGTGAGTGACTGTTGGACTAGAACTTCAGGTTCTTCGTTGTCCCGAACTTCCTTTGCTTCATTTGTTATGGTATCTCTGGGGAAAATTGTTTTCTTCGGGGGTGCGTAATAAGCTGCATCTTCATGGATTCCAATTTCATGTACGGAGAATGGTTGTAAGTCACCTTTGATGCATTGTTCCACTCCATCGTAGTATTTGATGCACTGATGTAGGGATGATGGTACCATCCGGTTCTCATGTATCCATGGTCGGCCCAGTAGAGCATTGAATGACGTTTCTGAATCGATTATGTGAAATTTTGCGGTTGTCTTTGCTAGGTCACCGGTCTTCATTAGCAGTGTTATTGATCCGAGGGCTCTTTCTCCTTTCTGGTTGAATCCTCTTAATAGCATTTTGTCCGCTTCGAGCTCGCTAGCATCAATTTCCAAGTATTTTAGCTTTCGAAGATTCATTATATTGATTGATGCTCCTGGATCCACCAATACTCTGGAGAGTGTAAACTTCCCAATTGTAACTGAAATGTATAACGGTCGGTTGTGGTCTGCTGTTCCAAGTAGTAGGTCATTGTCCGTGAAGGTGACACCTCGCTGTTCCTTTAACGAGCAAACCTCATCTAAGGAATCTCTGGTCATTTGAGCTAAGCAAATTTCTGGATCAAGTAAGGCCTTGATCAGAGCTTCTCTCATCTCCTTTGATAAGATGAGAGCGTCGTAGATGCTCAGTTTGGCCGGTAGTTTCCTAAGATGGGCTAGCACGTTGTAGTCCACTTTATTTCCATGTGTCTCGATTTCTTCCCGAATGGGTATTTCTTCTGCCGGGGTTGGTTCTTCCTGAACAACCACCTGCTTTCCTTTGTCCTTTGGACTCATTCTCGGAGGTAGAACTCTTCCACTTCTTAAGTTAACTTCTGTAATTTCTTCTGAATCCAGTATTGAGTTTGCTGGTGTCTCCTTTTGAATCGGAATGACAGGTTCTTCTAGATTAGCTTCAGAATCGGAAGGCTCTAACTCTATTGTGACTGGAGCTCCTCGAAACTCTCAAATAGATCCATTGCTCGTTGAACTCTCATAGCCTCCCTGGTGGATGTCTTCTTTGTCATTGTGATCGTCGAGATTATGTATGATTTGAGAATTGTCATTTGTATTGGAATCGATGTCCGGATTGTCGCTAGTTACGTAATCATTAGAAACAGTCAAAACGTAGCCAACACCATAACCCTTATCATTATAAGATCCCACCGGAGTGAGCAGATAATCATAGAGAGTCAGAGGTTCGAGGGATTTCTCCCCCGAATCAGAAACAATTATCCTAGGATAAGCAGCCCCTAGTCTAGCCTTAGGAGCCTCAGTCTTCTCTTCTTCGTCGATTTTCTTCTTCTCTTCAATTATCTCCTGTTGAGGTGGTTCTTCTATCGCAAGTGATAGTGTCGACTTAACAGGTTTCGAACTCTGAATTGAGGCTCGCACCGAAGCGGTTTGGATGTGATCCAAAATCTTTTTCGAAGACCTTGTCCAAGCGGTAGCCCATCCATCATCAGTCGCATAGGGATCTATCGGAACAATGAGATCCATCGAGATAACATTGACGGAACCTCTTTTCCGGGGTTCCTTCATGTATTCCTTCGGGATCGTTATATTCCCTTTTCGAAGATTGTCGTTGAGCCAACTTTTGAAGGTAATATAATCTTCTATCTTGTGTCCAAGCATCCGGTGGTAAGGGCAAAAGTTGGGATCACCTTTCTTGTCGACTTCTTCTGGTCTTTTAGGTTCTGGCAATTGGAAATCTGGAGTCTTCATCAGACTGCGGAACATTTTCGACACTGCCTCATTCTTAAACGGATACTCCCTGCTTAGAAGCTCCCTTAACGTACGTTGCGGACGAGGCAGCTTGTTCATATCGTCGAGATGACCGATGGAGCGGGTCGGGGTTGCCGGTAATTCGCTGAGGTTGATGCGGCCGTTCCGACGATATTCGTAGACGGCTGCTCGCCTTTATCGACCGTCGCAACAATCCCGGACTTCTTTTCAAAAGTTTTCACGGGCTTCCGTTTGTCTCGTTTTGTTAGTGAAACTTAATTGCTTCGCCTCCTCTTGCAAGCTTCCGGCCTTGCTTAACAACTTCTCGAAAGTCTTAATAGTAAATCCTCGAGAAGTGCTATCGGGCCATGAATGCTCTTTAGTAAAATGCCGATCGCATGCTCGTTCTTGTAGACTGTGGCTCACACTTCATACTTAGGTTCCTCCATCGAAGTATGTAGTCCACCAAAGTTTCGTCGGGTTTCGCTTTTCTACCACTAAATCACCTATAGTGATGTGGTGCTGGGCTCCGCAAATCGCTCGATGAAGAGGTTCTCTAGTTCCGAAAATGTCTTCACCGAACCGTTCGGTAATTCCGCATACCAATCAAAGGCGATCCTCGACGAGTCGCCGACAAATTTCTTCGAAGAGTAAGGCATCACTTCCGCCGCATTGCAACAACCGGCACGAAAATGTGCAACGTGTCGCCGAGGGTTTCCGGCCCCATCAAAGGTCTTGAACAGAGGTGGTACGAAGCCTTTCTGGATATCGGACGGCGTCGAATTCTTCGGGGTAAGGTCTACCCGTCCGAATGGATGTCCCGCTCTTCGATTCGCCAAGGCTTCTCGCACTCGTCGTTCCACCGTGTTCTTGATATCCTTTTTGGAATCATGCTTCGTATTGTATCCTTCTTTAACTCGATCATCCCCGTCGACGGACGTAATCTCCTTTCCTCCGTCGACAATGTGAATGACTTCCGGGGTGTTTCTCTTCGGGGTCGAACTCGACTCGGAGAGTGGCTAGGCGCTGCACCATCTCTTCCATCCTTTTGTCATTTGGGTGATCGTATCATCTTTCTCCTGAAGCTGTCTCCTCATTACTTCCGACTCCTCTCTTTCTGCGGCTATAGGGGCGCCTTGTGAAGCTGACGAAGCTCGTGTTTCAACCATGTTAATTTCTGCATATTCATCATCCATGAACTCTGACGAGTCAACTTCATTTCCAAATTTCTCTTCTCTTTCTCTTGCTAATCACCGAATATCAGTTCTTAGCTTTTCCATAGCATCTTCTAAGTGGTCTTTTCCGTACATCCTCGCGCTTGTCATGTGATAACTCGTCGGGTTTCCTTCTCATGAGTCCCCTTCATCTGCGGTAGCACTTTCTTCGGACTCAAGTCTCCCGACGAGACTTTCCTTCTCGAGCCGTTGTTTTAATCTTAATTGTCCTAGTAGTGGGACGCCATACCATCCTTCTAGGCAGCGAAGGTCCAGGATCGGATGGTCCGTCGACCCAAATGCTGGAAGGTGGTATCCTCCCTAATCTGTAGTCCTGAAACAACGACAGGTGGACTAGATTTCATTATCTTGTTTGGCTTTTCTGCAACGATAACAGGTTCTACTCGTGGCCCAAGACGGGACTTGACTGGCACCCGCCCTATCCTTCTTAAAATTTCTGATACAGGGCATTTTTCCTTCTTTGCTAACTTTTCTATCAGGGTTTGCAGTCGATCAAATGGCGTAATTCTAGCCCTTTTCTTACGGCTATCGTTGTAATATGCGAGCTGAGGCAATGCGGTAAGCAATCTTGCGAACATTTTCCTCATCCTCTCAACTGGAGAGGGATGGAATCTACTTCCTCTCAAAAGTGGTATGTATTCGAGCAACGGTGTATACTCGGGCGCTTCGGTATTTCTTCTAGGAAATCAACTTCGGCAGCTGCGGCTTCTCTAGCAATCCTTCTACTTCGTTCCTTCTCCGAGTCCGTGTCGGCGATGGAATTCTCGAGCCGGACCCGATTTCAAAAATGAAGGTTTCACAGAAGATCCGTACCCTCCACGGTAATAGGTTCATCATAGTTCCGAATTCCCTTCCCCTTTAGTCCGGCGATGCTCGGGCAGGTGCGCGAGACAACTAGCACCGATGGGGGTAGCAACAATGAGTCCTTCATGGACAGCGATACTCTCGGCTGAATCTTTTGCAGAGGAGGAATTCGTGAGTCGACTCGAGGTTGAACTCAATCAACGGCTTCTCGCTTCGGTACTTTGCTTGTGAGTGAAAAGAGAGAGACGTCGGGGATTTTGATGTCGGTGTCCCCAAATCCTTGTCCGAATCGAATGATTCCATTATCAGGCAGTTCGTCCTTGAACACGGCCAGGTTGAGTCCGTTGATGAAGGAGAAGATCAGTTTTGGGGCTTCCATTTCTGCAGGGCAGATCCCAAGTGTTAGTCTCCGAATCGTGCTTCTTCTTATCGTAAAACTTATGACGAAAAAGAAAGAGTCCGAACACATTTCTGTTTATCTTAGTGTATTTGTGGTATTAAAAGAAAATTGTTTCTCGAAAAGATTTATTCGTTAGGAGGAGGAATTATTAAAAGAAGGAGAGTTGTAGGAAGCGTAAAAGGAATTGATTAGGAACTGAAGAAGGAAGAGAAAGTCTTGTAGAAACTTCTCGACCCGCAAGACCGCTCCTAAACTAATACCTATCGGGGTCCACCCCACCTCGTAAATGAGGTAAAAGGATCTCGAACCTCTCTGCTTAAGGGTGTCTAAACAGATGGCTCCTAAATCCAAGAGAATGTTGGCTATACTTGTTCAAGGTAGAAATGAACATAGTATTCCAATGGAAAGAAGGGTAGTTTGATCCACAAGGGACATGGATACACTACCGATTTTTGAAAGCAAAATTATCTGATTAAAATGGAGAGAGGAATTGTCCCCAGCGGAGTCGCCAGAAGTTGTTCGGCTTATTTTTAGGTTGTGTGTTTTATTTTGAAAAGGGGGTCGCCTACAGAAATTGTCGGCGAATTTTAGATTTTAAATTTAATTTAAATATATATATATAATTTAGAAAGTAGCATTTGATTTTTAAAATAATTTTAAGTTTGAAAATTTTAAGATATGAAATCAAACTGTTCTCACATCCCAAATAGTTTATATAAACGAGCACCGCACTACAAACCGTGTATCTATACCTAAGGATAGACACACTGCTTGATGGTGGGGCTCGATTAAATAAACTAAAAGATTTGTGACATCCGTTTGGTCCGCGAACCTATTTTATAAGCCGACAAGTTCCCCTCGTTTAATATAAAGGAATTAAGGTAGGTTTATATTACCCGGGTTCTTAAAGTTCCCTATAAGGGCAAGCCCCTATAGTTAATTACATCTTAAATGACGAGAATCATCTAAGAAAACTCTCGATAATGATCAGTAGTTTTGCTCTCAAGAATTTCAAAGTTTAAGTTTTCAAAGGATTGAATTTTGGAATTTCAATAGGGAATGGATCAAGTTTGGAACATTTTGTTTTGGGAATTCAAAGGAAGAAAGGTAGGAGAAATCACAGATTCGAAGCAAACTTCGGTAATTTCCCGACTATCCTATTGTTTGGCTTAGATTTAGGAAAGTCCTAATGTTTATTTAGTATTTCAATATTGCCAATTTTAATTAATTAGGACTTATATTCGTATGACATGATCATACAAATAGCCTTGAAGATGTGAGGGTTTATGTCGTATCGGACGACTACCTCGGAATCCTAAGACCTATAGGGCTTAATTTACATAATATGATTATGCAAATGCCTAACGAAAAGTTGAGGATTTATGTTGCACTAGGCAAACTACCTCGAAGTCCTATGGCTTAGTTATTTAATTCTAAGAAAGTTTTGCTGAAGTAGACTCAGTTTTTGCTGATGACGATGGCCGTGCTGCCCACCATGCTCTGATCTCCTTATTGTTGCAAAGGTTTAGTTTTAGAAGTCATAAATCAGGAGATGAGAGAAGTGTTTTGGTTTAGAGAAATTCTTAATTTCCAATTGTTTTTATGTTTCAATTAAACCAATCTTAAAGTTGATTATAACAACACCGGTTAAGATCTCACGGTTCCATCCTTCCGGCATCGTTATTTTTATCGGATTCACTTAGTCTAGATCAATTTGCTAAACTCAACTGAATGAGTTCCACACTTTCATTTAGACCGTGGGAAATCCCATTAGCAACACGTAGGTTACATCATCCGAGGTATTCCCGATCATCCAATAAGACGTTTTAATTTAGTTGTAATTGCAGTTTTATGTTATGTTTGTGATTAAATTTTGAGTTGTCTTATATTTTGAAATGTTGTGGCGGTGAATTTTATCTTGTAATGACTTTTAATTTAGTTTTGGTTTCAGTTTTAGGGACTATCCTAAAAGTGTGGGTTTTTAAGCAACAGTTGTTTATCATGCAAGAAAAGTAAGTGCGATGTGATTAAATAAATTGCAATAAGGTAGATTGCAACAAAATAAAAGCGTACCTGGAGGGTCTTCCCGTCATCCCAAGCTGCACTTAAAACACAATTAGAATATTTAAGCAAGTTCCTAGGTAAAGCTAAGGGAAGGGTTATGGTTTTCTACCAAATTCCTAATCCTATAGCTAGTCATTTCCTATGACGTCTAGGTTCTTGTGTTTTGGTTTGAGGACGATTTTCTTCATCAAAGAACAATTAAGTTCAGTTGTTCTTATAAACATTCTATCATATTGAGGAAGTGCTTAAGAAGAATCTTAAACATCTTTTCAATATTGCTAGAATTGTTTTAAGTCCAAATGAATTTAATTATACAAATGAATTAATCGTCCGGGATTCAAGTTTTGTTGTTATCTTGCTCAGTGAACTAGTGACATTTGAATATCCTATGAGTGAAGTATTACTTCATTTAACGTTCTGTTTAGGAGTTATGGTAACCAAAGCTTTCGAGGGCAAATTGGTGTTCAAATGGTTTGTGATTTAGTTTAATTTCAGTTATCGGATTTAAATTTGGAATAGTGTTCAAGTTGCTTTATATTTATTTTTGAATTTCTTTATGTCTTAGGTGATGTTATTTTTAATTCAATTTAATTTAACTTTAATTTAATTTAATGTAGTTTAGTTTCAATTTTGATTCAATTTAACTTGATTTTAATTTTAACTTGATTTTATTATTTAATTTAATTTAATTCAATTTAATTTGATTTGACATAATTTAATTTAATTTAATTTAATTTGATTTAATTTAATTTGATTTAACTTACTTTAATTTGATTTAATTTAATTTAATTTGATTTAATTTAATTTAATTTAATTTAAATTTAATTTAAATTTTTAATTTAATTTGATTTAATTTAATTTTACTTTAATTTAATTTAATTTAAATTTTAATTTGATTTAATTTAATTTTACTTTAATTTAATTGAAATTTTAAAAGGGTTTAATTTAAATAATTTAACTTCAATTTAATTTAGTGATTAAGTCTTTTAGCATTTTAAATCTTAAATTTGAATTATCATTTTAATTAGGAATTAAATTTTATTGAGATGATTAATTTAGGGATTCTTAAATTAAAGAACAAATCTCTTCCTAATAATATCCCTATTTTAATAATTCCAATTTTATTATTCTTCCAAATTTAATCAATTATTTAATTAAGGTTTGTTTTAATTATTTTAAAATTGTTTAGTAGGTTTCTACCCTTTAATTATTTAAATTTCAATCATCCAAATCAGATTAAGATCAAATATTTTACTCTTTAATTTTTTATTAAGCCTAAAGTTTTGATTAAAGATTAAAATTTTAATTACCATTTTACCCTCAAGCTTAATAATTTCATAACTCACTAAATTGAGCTCAAATGAATTTGAAATTTTTATGTGACTTCACTCATATGTCAATAAAGACATGAGAGGAGAAAATGTGATTTTTCTGTATTTAATTTATTTATGTAATTATTTTTGGTGGAAAATAAGGATTTCCAAGGAAAATTTAATAATATGACCAAGGGAAAGTTTCTGTCCTTAAGAAAATTATGGGACATTCCTAATGACCAGAGGATCACTTGGACCAATTTTGGTGATTTTTTGAATTATATTCTTTTTATTATAATTATTTTGAGTTTTGGGGTATTAATTAATTTAATAATAAAATAAGGTTTGAAAAATGAATTTTATATTTTTCAAAAATCTCTCTGATATCAAGGAAATCAGAGAATCAATTTTTACAATTTTCCGATTTTTCTTTGATTTATTAGAATTATTTTAGTGGAAATACTAGAAATATACATTTTTTAATTTTAAAATTACCTTAGGGTTTTAAAATTTAATATCTTATTATAGAGACTTAAGAAAAATATGGGGTTTATTCCTAAGTGATTAGAATTCAAAATGTGACATTTTAGCAAATTTTATTATTTTTGTGATTTTTATTATTTTTTATTTATTAAAATATTAAAATAATACAAAAAATCAACTTTTTTAGAAAACTGAAATTTTAATTTTCTTAAATTCCCCTGATATCATAGAGGCTCCAAAACCAATTTGATGAATTTTTTAAAAGTATTTTGAAAGTTATGAATTTTTAAAGTTTAAATTGGCTAAATGGCTTAATCAACCCATTTAGTAGGGCTAACCAAGTCCAATTGACTTCAAATTTTTATGGTGGGTTCCTCTAATCCTAAAGGTCAGTGGAGAATTGATTTCAAGTCAATTTGATGAATGATTAGCTCTAATTAATTAAGGACCTATTTTGGGTGTTTAGGCCAATTAGGGTTATTCCAAGTGAATTAATTCAAAACCTATTTTTCCTAGGGTCCTCTGGTTATAAGAAACATCACCAAATTTTCCTAGAATTTATTTCACAACATGCTAATTATTGGATTTAAAATACTCAAAACGAAGAATATGAATTTGAAAAATCAATAACTTCTCATAGGGATGGCCTCGACTTTGGAAAATTCAGGGAATGTTCCCAAATTCGGAGGCTTCAAAAGTCCTATGATCTCATGCCATGGTGAATTTCCTATATGCATGGAGAATTAAAACAATGCAGAGGGTAAATAAATCATTAAAAATAAAATACTTAGATGAAATTAAATGATTTCTTTTCCACATTATTCTCCTCTCGTTCACCGAGCAAGAGGGTATTTTTATTTTATTTTTCTGATTTTTCTACACAAAGTTATGCATTTTTGAAGTTTAGGGAATTAAATAAATCATAAAATACCCTAATTTTCTATTTAAAACGGCGGCGCTGACTCATCCTAGGCAGCTCCGAAATGCCGCGTGTCGCGCTGCCATTCGACGCCGACATCCAACTCAGCGCTCCGGGGGCCCGCTGTATCGTTCCATCTCCTCGTCCGGCGCGATCCTGGCCGTCCATCCGCGCTTGTATGGAATGAACGACATCCGTTCATCGTCCCCAAGCGTCCTCACCCGAGAGCCGTCCACACTAAAACCCTAAGAACTCACTCATTTCTCAACGGATTTTCGTGTTCTTGTGTTCTATGGATTCGTCTTGAAGAGACGAATACATCTATACGGTGATCATGCATTGAAATTAAGGCATTTGAAATAGAGAATCTCCGAAGCTCGGGATAAAGAGTTAACTCATACCTTTGCTCGCAGAAGTGTGGCTTCAATCCGAGGGCCGTGTCACCTTCGATCGGATCCCGCAAGCTTCGGCATGAAGTCTCCTGGTCCGGTGAATTGCCTAGGTATGATTTCGACCAAGCCCGATCACAAAGCTTGGAGTCCGGAACGGATGGGTGACCTGGAGAGGGGCTTTTGCCGGTGGACTTCTTCCTCGGTCCGGTGAAGGTGAGGATTGATCCACCGTGGAGAAGTGTCCTGGTTTTGGGTGGAACTTTGGGCCGAGAAATTGGGCTCTGTTGGTGGGGATTAGGGCAAATTGTCACCTGGGGATCAACTCGCTCTAAGTATGGAGACCGATCTCGGAGCAATTTTGGCAGAGTTTCAGTAAGGTCTGGTTCAGCAGCTCTCATGGCCGAGAGGGGGTGGTGTTTAAATAGGAGAGGGTGGAGGGCCTCCCAGGGGGAGTTAGGGCTTGGGATCAGCTGCTCTTGGCAAGAGAAGAACAGCTACAATGGCCACTCGGGATGGGGCAGCTCAGCAGGTGAGAATTTCAAGTTCGGGCTCACATGCGAGCTCTCGGCCTGGTGGCTTCCGGCGGCCGTGGTGGCTGGCCGGCCAGTGGTCGGTCACTCTCAAGGTCGTGGAGGTCGTGGCTGGGGCTTAGTGGCGATCAATCGGCATTGGCCATGTGTAAAGGGTTTGATTTAGATGGAATGGGGAGGAGCTAATTTTGGGTCCAAATGGGTCCAAGTCATGGATTTAGGTTTGGTTCACCCTCCAAGGCCTCGATTTTTGGGCTAAGGGAATCAGGTAAGTCAGCTAGCTTAGTGGGGAGAAGTCACCATCTAAGTACATTTATGTTTAATCAAGGTTTAGAAGAGTCATGAAAAGGCTTAATCACCCTTAAGGGAATCATTAAAGGACTCCCTCCCTTTGCCAAAAATGACATGGTGATGTGTAAAGTGGCTCCCATGGCTTGCATATGGCTTGTGCATGGCTTCATGGCTCCATTTGGCTTTGGGCAAAGCTTAGTCAATTTCATGGAAGTAGATTTTAGGAATCTTGGCATTTTTGGTGGAAATTTAGATGAAGCTTGATTTGGAATTGTTTAATGATGATTTTGAAACTTAGGGGTGATATCAATTAAAAGTATGATGAAAAGAAATTGCCTTGTGGGCTTTAGGGCCAATTTTGGGCTTTTGTATTTGGTGGAAGTGAGCTTTTAAAATGGTTTAGAGAAGTGGGCTTTTGTATTTTAAAATGGATTTTAGGATGGGAATTTTGCAAAGGATTGGATCCAATGAGTGTTGAATTTAGTTTAGGAATGTTTCATTAATGATTTGGAATAAACTTGAAGTGTTTGAGCTAGGTTTGGGTTGGATTATGACCTCTTTGGTGAATGGGCCAATGTAGGTCAAATTGGGCTAACTTGGGCCAATGTTGGGCTAGGGTTGAAATTGATGTAAAATAAATGTTGGGAAATTTTTATGGGAGTGTTTCAAAGAGGTTTTGGCTTTGGTTGGGTTTTGATTTTTGGGGTTTGGGGTTATTTGGGTTAGGTTTGGGTTTAGGTCAAAATTAGGCCTTTTAGCTTTGGGTCGAATTTGAGTGGGGTTTGGGTCTAAATTTTGGGCAAATCTTGTTAGTGTTTTGTTTGTGGGAATGTTAAGGAAGGTTTAGAAAAGATTTTGGGTTAATTGGAGTTGAATTGGGTTAGTTTGGGTTAGGTTTGGGTCATGGGTCCAAATTGGGCTTTAAGGCCAAAAGTGAAATTGGATTCAAATGTCAATCAAATTGGACTTGGATTTGGTCTAGATTGGTGTTGGGAATGATAAATTGAAGTTTATAATTGAATTGGACCATAATTTGGGTCAATTGGGTAGGTTTGGCTTGACATTGGGTTCACTTAGGGTTAAAAATGGGTCAAATTGGGGTTTTTGACAAAAGAGGGGTAAATTGATAAAATTGGCTCATGATGTAGTTGAAAAAAATGAAATTGGGAATATTTGGGATTTTCTGGAATTTTCTGGGAATTTTCTGAATTTTTTGGATTTTTGGGTCAAGAGGGGTATTTTGGGTATTTGGAGGGTATTGGGAGGTATTTTTGGAATTTTTGATATTTTTGGCTATGGATGGTAAATTTGAGTGATGTGGAAATATTCAAGGTTAATTTTGGGGAATTTTGGGTGATTTGGGATTTTTGAAAATTTTGGGTAAATTTCAAGGGCTTTGGGTTGGCTAGGCGGGTCTGGGGTCCCGGGGGTCAAAAATTGAAAATTTGGAAAATTGAAGATTGGGTGAATGTAAGTGGAATGAAATCATTTTGGTTGAGCCATGAAGCCACATCAAGCCCACATGAGCCATGAAGGGACTCATTTGAGGCATCCACTATGTTGTTCCTAACCCTCTTAGCCAAGGGCTTAGGGGTTAAGGACCATCCATGTGAATCACCTACATGAGTCAGGAGGTCAAGTTGGATATGGGTGTGGTTTTAGGAGGTGTGTGAAAGTGTATTGTATAAATGTAGTGTATGTGTAAGTCAGCCCTTCACCAGACCAGGCCACCCAAGGTAGTCCTAAGGCCAAAGAGTCCTATAGGAACTCTTCCTTAAACTTCCACATTAGATTTCAACCCTCTAGGTGATTAGGGGTCTACAGTCAAGTTTGTGGAGTTTGCAGGGAGTTAAGAAGTGGTTTTAATTTCTAAGTGGTGGGTCCCAATTCTAATCCTCTAAGATAGTCAAAGGAAAAGCCTAAGGCTAGATCCTAAGTACTAAAAAGAAGAAGAGAAGACCTCATCAAAAATGAGGTCAACATTCCATTGT